>QEPC01004754.1:620559-701175 GCA_003113815.1 Sphenodon punctatus
ATAAAATTGTTGCTTTAAGTTCTGTTATTAGATAAGAATACCTTCCAGGAGCACTTGGCTATATTACAAACTGGAGAGTCCCGGGTAGCTCCCGACGCATGCGCAAAGCAAGTTTACAGACATTTGACACCTATCGGCCAGCAGCAGAGCTACCCAGCGGAGGAGGATCAGGAGAGTAAGAGAGAAAGGAATTCACAAAGGTAGGTAACCAATTCTCCTTTATCCAGAGAAGCACAATCCACAAGCAACTAGGGAGGCGGTGGTTTGTGCTTTCTGAGGAAGTATCGTTGTTGTGGTGCCCTTTCTTCATCGTGAGGTGGCACAGACGGATTTTGCACAGGGGAGAGGTTACCAGCACTTGCACCCTGTCCCTCTGGCCCTATTTCTATGGGCTCTTAGGTCGTCTTGCAATGTGACACGTGTACCCACGATTGGAGGCCTTTACACATGATAGCGGTGTTAGTGGTGAGGAGTACCTGGAATGGTCCTTTCCACTGAGGTTCCAAGGATGATTTTCTTTTATGAACTTTCACTTATATCCAGTTGCCAGGCTGCAGATCATGGCACTGTTCCCGAGGTTCTATGGGCAATGCATCGTGCACCTGTGAATAGAAATCCTTAATACATTTCATTAGTGCCTGGCAGTAGGTTAGGATAGTTTCATCAGTCAGAACTAGATTTAAAATCTGTGAGGCAACAGGTGGTGAACTTGGGAGCCTCCTAGGTCTTCCCATGAGGATCTCGTGTGGTGACAGTCCAGTCTTTCTATTACATGATGACCTCATACTCATAAGAGCTAAAGGTAGGACATGTGGCCATTTGAGTCGTCTCATTACAAATTTTAGCTATTTTATTTTTCAAAATGCCGTTCTGTCTTTCCACTACCCCTGCTGACTGTGGGTGATATGGGCAGTGAAAGTTCTGTTAAATAGCAAGGGCCTTGCATACTACGTTCATAATCTGGCCCGTGAAGTGGGTTCCTCTGTTACTGTTGATGGACAAAGGAATCCCAAATCGAGGGATGAATTCTTTCAAGAGTCTTTTGTGGACAGTAGTGGTGTCAGCCTTTACATGTGGGAAAGCTGCTACCCATCCAGAAAACATACAAACAATTACCAATACATATTCATAGGAGGCACACTTTGGCATTTGAATAAAATCATCTTTAATATTTACAAAAGGTCCCCATGGCGGGGGATGCGCTGCACTTTTAGTTTGTACAGGCTTGCCAACATTGTGAGCTTGGCAAATTGGGCAGGTCTGGCAATAGTGCTGGGCTATGGTAGGAAAATTTGGAGCATACCAATCTCATTTAACAGCATCAGTCATCCCCCTTTTGCTCAAGTGAGCCACACTGTGGTGCATGTGAGCAAGGAGGGAGAAGGATCATGGGCGCCACCAGGCGACCATCTGGGGAGTGCCACAAATGATCAGGGTGTAAAAGGCACCCTGCCAGTCTCACAAGTATTTTTTATTTTATTTTATTTTCATTTTTTTTCATTTTTTTCATTTTGATCTTGGAGGAGGGCAGCATCATTAAGAGTTGCCATAGGAGACTGGATAAGTGGGATAATGGGAAACTTGTAGCCTGAGGCACAGAAAAAGCCGCAGCCCTGTCCGTAGAAAGATGACATTCCCCAGCAGAAATGTCATGTCCCAAATAATGAACACGAGGCAAACAAAGTTGCAATTTTTCTTTCAAGTCTTTATGTCCCATGTGAGCTAGGGCAGAAAGCAAGATTAGAAAATCTTTCTGACAGGCTTCCAAGGAGGGGGAAGTTAGGAGTAAATCATCTACATATTGAACTAATGTAGACCCAGCTGTAAAAACAATATCTAAATCCTTTTTCAATATTTGGGAAAATAAAGAAGGGGATTTGGTGTATCCTTGGGGAAACCTTGTCCAGGTATATTGAAGACCTTGGTAAGTAAAAGCAAAAAGAAACTGGCTATCAGAGTGGATTGGACTAGAAAAGAAAGCAGAACACAAATCTACTACAGTAAAGTACTTGGAAGAGGGTGGGATGCAAGACAAAATAGTAGCAGGATTAGGAACAACAGGGAAGGTGAGTAAAACAGCGGAGTTGACAGCTCTTAAATCTTGAACAAACCGATAAATATTCTTTCCTGTCTTTTAACAGGAAGGATTGGAGTGTTGCACGGTCTCTGGGTGCGGATGATAATACCTTGCTTTAACAGAGAAACAATGACAGGATTAATTCCTTCCTCTGCTTCAGGGCATAAAGGGTACTGTGAGACCTTGGGCAAAGGTTTAGAGGGGTTCCGTTTGATCTGGACAGGTAGAGCCGTTTTGATTTGACCTGCTTCATTGGCATATGAAGGGAGGGTGGTACCAAAGAAAGGATTTCTTGTTGGAAAGTAGAAATTTGTTCTGTTGAAGAATATTTATTTATTTATTTATTTATTTATATATTTATTTATTTTATAAATTTTTACCCTGCCCCTCCTGCCATGCAGCTCGGGGCAGCTTCCAAGCATTACAATATAATAAAATCAGTTAAAAATTATCATAAATATTATAAAATATTAAAACAGGGCTAGATACAGTTTAAAAACCAAAAATAGGTGGGGGAACTAAAAAACCCTCACCCTCCCTCCCAAAGGCCTGGGCGAACAGCCAGGTCTTACAATTTAGCCGGAATGTTAACAGGCTAGGGGCCAGGCGAGCTTCCTCCGGAAGCCCCACTACCGAGAATGCCCTCTCCATTGTGGCCCCCCACTTAACACGGGAGAGTCATATTGAGAGTCTGATGCTTCAGACAAGGTTGCTGAAACAGTCAGTTCATTCTCAACAGGAATATCAAGGTAAACGCCGTCAGGGGAGCAGTAAATTGTGCAACCAAGTTTACAAAGTAAATCTCTACCCAGTAAATTGACTGGAGAAGAGGGACTTAACAAAAAAGCATGCTGATCAGAGATAGGACCAAAAGCAACTGACAAAGGCTGTGAGACTGGGTGAGGTACCACCTGATTAGAAATCCCTATAGCATTTACAACTTCAGTGGTCAAAGGGGTAAAAGGAAAATCCTGGGCTTTTAAGGTGAATTTACTTGCACTGGTATCTGAGATTCAGTTGTTTTACCATTAATTACACAAGAAACAAAGGAACCAGTTTGATCAACTGGGAGAAGGGGTGCATTGATGAAGTTACTATTCCTCAGGCTCTCTCAGGACGGATTTTGGTTGGGAAGAAGAGGAGGAAGGTGTGGCAAACAGGATCCAAATGTCCAGTCCGTCTGGCCAGGACGATTCGGACATTGTGACTTCCAATGGCCAATTTGTCCACAATAGTGGCAAGAAGAATTTTCTGGTGTCATAAAGGTTCCACGTCCTTGGAAACATCTATTTGGGCCTCTACCCCGACCCCGATAAGGGTTGAAATGTTGTGTTTGGAGAGCCATTAATTTAGTCTCTGAGGTTTCCTTTTTCTTATCTTGACAAGCCACGAAATGGTTTGCTATGGGTGAAAATGTCCCTGCTACTATGGTCACATTTTCTATTTCAACAAGATTGCCTATAGGCGGATCTATAACCAGGGGAGGATCTATTTGTGGGTTGTAAGGAGGAGGGTTAGGTGGCGGGACATGGCACCCTCCAAAATCCAAGAGGTTCCCTGGACTTTCCTCTTCCGTTTCTGGCCCCTTAAAATTGGTTATTTGAGGATATAAGGAAGTGGGATTTCTTTGGCCATTGAGGGAGAATTAATGGGCTTTTAATTCCTGTACCTGTGCCTTTAATTTTTCTTAGGAGTCCTTAAGACTCCATACCCGGGATTCAGACAATGGTTTGCAAGTTTCTTCAAACCAATCCAAAAAATGCATCCCATTGAGTCTGTGGTGTTTTAGAACCTCTTGATTCTAGGGCTCTGCGGAGATGTACAATTTTATCTAGATCAAAGGTGCCAAATAAAGGAAACTGCTTAGTTGGATCATCTCTAGTATACCAATTCCATTTATCCCAAAATCTACAAGTCTTCTGGCCATAATGTGTATACACATAAAATGCTGGAGTACCTTTTGGCGGGGCGGGAACATCCTTTGAAACCCCCCCCCCCCATTTTTCTCAATTCACACGGGACAATCATGCAGGAAAGGCTTATTAAGGGGTCCTCTTAACTATAGGGGACATCCGAAGGACATGTCAGAACACCATCCAACAGCATCTCCAACTACAGTCAAGGGCTCATTTCCATGGAAGGGGAAAGGAAAGGTTCTTTACATTCATACCCACTGAGTCACCGGATTCCACCGAGCCCCCTTGCTTTCAGAGACATTATTACAATGACCCTGGGGCGGCTAGACTCGGTTTAAGTCCCAGACCTGGTCAGCAGTTATTTCTCAATTCATACTCTCCAGCAATCAAATTCTTCTGGCCAGTCTGTTCTTTACCCTTTCTAGTGCGTCTGACAGACTCCTCAGTTTAAAGTTCGGATTGCGTCAGGCTCCAGTCTCACTTTCCCAGCCCATGAACAGTCCTCCTCCGAAAACCCCAATAGAGATTTCAAAAGGTCTCTTACCTTAGAGTGGCGTACCGGGGTTCAGGGGGGAGATGATTTGCAGCTATCAGGCTCCAGCTGAGCTCTTTGCGATCTGAGTTACAGCACCAGGAATTGTGGAAGAAAAGGAATCTTCAGTCTGTTTAGGAGTCTGTCTGTCAGAGGCACTTTATTACAAGCGGTTGCAGGGAGAGATCTCACCAAGAGAGACGCCTCTGAAGGTTGCCAGATCTCTCCTCTCTACAACAGTTTTTGTCATATTTATAGTACTCTTCAGACACATGACTGTTTCACTTTCTTATCAGTATACAAAGCAAAAACAACTAAATTAATGGCAAGCATTTTTGTGGCTAAAACAGTTACCAGTTCAAGGACCATGTTGCAGGGTCCCCTCTTCGATCATACCAGGGGCAGAAATAAGCTGACCTTATCTCATTAAAGCTACTTTTACTTTTAGGGAGTTTCCCTTCTTCACTGCTTAATTGCCGGTCTGGGCTGCTACCCCCCTTTCCTTTCCCTGCTCAGCACATTCCCCTCACCTTCTTATCTCATCTGTTACGTACTTCCTCCTTGACCAGAGTTTAAGGCCTACTAATGTTTGCTTCTACAGAGTTTTTTGGTACAAAAACTGCATAGAGCCAGACCCTAATCCCCAGTATCACTTCCTGTGGCCAACCTGGTTTTCTTTAGATGCTTAGAATCTAATTTCTCCCTGTAATCTGAAATACTTAGTTCCCATGCTTTGGCTGTGTTTCATATGAACAGGCAAATCTCCACTGGGGTACTTGCTCCAGTGGGAGGCTACTCAGTGAGTTAATGATTGTGTTAACAATCGGGTGTTAGGTTGATATACCATCTCTGTTGAAAAATCTCTTTACCCTAGGGTAAGGTACTGTTCATTTAATCAAGAATAGCCCAATTTGCTTAAAACACTGTGTAAACAAAGCAGAGTTACCGAGAGTGAAGTGGTTATTGTTTCAGAGTAAGTGTTCATGTGAACACCTTTGAGGACTCTGCTAGACTGACTATTAATCCTTAAACTGCGATGCAGCAATCATCCCTGCTGTGTACTGGAAAGTAGCACTTTCCCCTAGCAGAGAATGAGCCAGTTCAGTAGTTTGAGCGTTATGGCATGCCTTGCCTGCACATAAGTCAACAAACATCTGGAAGGCTCTCCTAGCATTCATTGCATTGTTGGCTAAGACAGAAATCCAGAAACTTCTTAAATGAACACACACACACACCCTCCCTGGCCCCCAAGAGAGAATACACCCACAGGCTCTGTTGGCCAGCTTGGTTTAGACTGGGATTTTTAATGCAGGACCACAGCCCTGCACACTTTGGCTGCTACTTGTGCAGGCTTGGAGAGCTGAGTGTTGCATATTTCTTTTGCAGGATATTCAGATTGAAGCTTTGCTGATGAGAGCATGTGAGCCCATCATTCAGACTTTCTGTCATGTAAGTATAAGGCATTGGTATCATAGGGAAATAAGGAAAGTAGTTTTCAGTCAGTGGCAGCTGATGGACGTTTAGGCTGGTGGGGCAGATCCACTGGGTTTCATCCTAGGTTCTCTGGGAGGGGGAGCTAGTGGGTTAGAGCAGGGGGAACCATTAGGAGGTGCTGTGCCACATGAAGTGAGGTGAGAGAGAGCACTTCATGTGCTAACCTAAAAGCCCCTTCTTCCCTCCCAGAGAACCAGGCATCCTGGCTCCCAGCCTCTGTGATCGGACCCTTTAGACCTACTCCCCTCCAACAGAAGCTGGGCCTCCTGGGCCCCAGCCCCCCTTTTAAAAAAAATTGTATTTAAAATTTATATCCCGCCCCTCCTGCCCTCAGGGCAGCCCGGGGCGGTGAACAACATTCAATAAAAACAATACACAAATTTTAAAACAATTTAAAAATACAATATGTGAGGGGAAACCCCACCCCTACCCCTCGCCAAAAGCCTCTAACCCAGAAGACTCTCCACCTATGACAGAACTCAGGAGTCGTGGTCCCACCTCCCTGCTTTAACTAGTCCCCCTCCCTTCCAACAGATCTCAAGTATCCTGGCCCCCACCCCCTGCTCAAACCTAGTAGTCCCTACTTCCTTCCCAGGAATCCTGGCTGCTGGCCCCCAGCCCGCCTCCTCTAATACAATAGGCCCCAGTCTACCACACACCTAACTGACAGCATAGGGGGAGAAGGGAGCACCACAGGCTCTGCATAGCACAGCAGCTCTGTGTCCAGGCTCTCTAATACAATAGACTGGAAATGATTACCTAGACCTCACTAAAGACATTCTATCCTACCCTGTAGTTATGACACCAGGTGGAAAAGACTGGGGGAGAGGGAACAGAGGTTCCCACCCCCAACCAGCTCTTTCTTCCACTGCCATTGGCCTGGGGCTCTAGGAGTCTGTACCCCAAGGCTGCCCTAATTGGTCCACCTGGCCCTGCCCAAGGCTGCTCCCCTGGGCTTCACTGCACATGTTCTCGGGGGTGGTTAATACAGGAGTGGGGAAGCTGGGAGCCCTCGAGCCACATGTCTCGCTCAGCTCAGAGAGAGATGCAGCCAGAGGGCTTCGAGCTTCCCCATTTCTGTAATGATGAATTCCTCTCCTTGAAGCAGAGGGTGTCACCCCAGAACTTAATGGGTGGACTGTCCCTGTTTTCAGTGTTGCATCAGAATCAAAAGTACTAGACCAGGTGTCAAGAAATGAATGGCAGGAGGATGCAAGCACAATGTTTGTATGAATGCTAGTATTACTTGGTATTCATTTAATGGTATGTTCATAGCTGCTCATGCCTTCTGCAAAGCAAAAGATAAAAGCTGGAAACAATTCCACCACTGCCCCACCCCCCAAAAAACACCTTTGTGTGGTGCCATAACTGCATTGTGGGATAGAATGTCTTTAGTGAAGCCTAGGTAATCATTTCCAGCCCACATATGGGAGAATCAGCCCTGAACCTTTCCCACATTGCTCTGAATGAAAACCTAGTTATCTGAATCAGTCTCCTATTCCAACCAGGCAGGGGTGTAGCTAGGGTGGAATAGGCCCCTGGCCAAGCAATCAAGATGGCCCCCCATCCTGCCTCGCCCCCCAAGGACCCAACCTCACTTTTTCCATTCTTCAGCACACTTGTAGATTTGGTTGGAGCTCTGAGGCACACCTGTTACTTTGTTTCAGCTTTGTGGTATGAAAAATGGTAGACACAGCTCTGGGACCTTGAGCTCTTGAGATAGCACAGAAAACAAGACAGCTCTGGAGCTCTTGAAATAGCTCTGGGGCCATTCTCTCTCAGCTATTACCATTCCCCCCAGCAAAGCACAATCTGCAGCTGCTTATTGAACCTAATCATTCATCTCAGTGTCAAAATTCACAGATGTGAAATCCCACGTTTCCCTCAGTAGGGAGGACTTGAGATAGCACAGAAAGCAAGACAGCTTCTGGGGCCATTCTCTCTCACTTTCTCTTAGCTACTACCACCACCCCACCTCAGCAAAGCCCAATCTGCTATCTGCAGGTGTTTTCTAGCCTCACAAAGACCCCCTCTCTCCCCCAAGCCCCACACAGACCCAGAGATGGTGCGTACCCCCCTCTCTTCCCCACACGTACAGACCCCCTCCTCCTCCCCTCTCTCCCAGCTGAGCTGAGTGAGCTCCCCTTCTCCAGGTCTGGGAGTGCCTCTCTCCCGCTTTCCCACTGCAATAAGGCTCCGGGCAGGCACAGCAGCAGTGGGGATAGGGACTCAATCTGACTCACTCACCAGCTGCAACTTGGCGTCTCTGCGCACTGCTGCTGATGCAGCAGCCTGCAGCAGCAGAATCAGTTGTAGGGAAGAGCGAACAGACAACGTGGGAAGCGGTGCCAGACGGGGAGGAGAACTTAGAGGCTGAGGAAAGCGAAGCTGCCTCTCTGTGTGCTGCTCCCACCCAGTCCCTCAGCTTCCATAGCCCTGACCCAGCCTCTCAGCATGGGGTGGGTAGGTTAGCACTGAGGCGCCAGCCAGAGTAGCTCACAAACCATTGCACCCTGGAAAACATGAGCATTTTTGGTGGGCACCCTGCACGCGCTCCCATCTACCACCACTTTCAAACTTTGCCACATGATCCATCAGCCTCCCTCCCGGACTTGTTTGTTTATTATGATCAGCTATTGAGCTGCTTTGCCTGGGGCTATCAGAGAGCTGCTGCAAGTGCAAAGGGACTCTGCTTGCTCAGCTCAGGGGGAAGCAGTGGGCCAAATCCGTCCCACCACAGAGAGCCAGAGCAGTCAGTCATGTAGGCTAGGCAGGCAGCGCGGGCCCTCAGCCATACTAGCTTCACTAGTGCCACCAGGAGGCTGCAGGCCCCTGGCGCTGGTGGCCCTTGGCATAAAGCAAGGCTTGCTCAATGGATGCTATACCACTGCAACCAGGACTGCTTCTGATGTCAGAAAGCCCAGTTCCAGGAACTGGATCCTGTATGCAAAATTGTCCTGCTACTCAAATTGCTATTTTATATTCAGTCAGTCTCTGTTCCTTACAAGCAGACTTCTCAGTGACTCCACTTCTTCCTGACACTGCTGCCTCCCAGAGTAGCTTTATTGCATTATTATGTGCTATTGATTAGTAACGAACATGAACATTCGCTTTGTGTTAAAATGTCTGTTTTTCTAGTAGTTTCTTACGTATCATGAAGTATGCAAATCCATGCCTGTTGGGAGCATGTCTTAAAGGAGAAAGCTGTCAGAGTATCTAAGGAGGGATTAATGAACCCACAGTTCATCATGGCTTAATTGTGAAGTTAAATTCAAAGCAGTGATGCTACATCTTTGAATTATTAGCTTCATCAGCTGGTTAGCTTAAAAAGCATGGCTTAGTTGGAATGTCAATTTAAGAATGCAGCCTGTTTCTGAAGTGTAGGTAAAAGTCTGTCCCTCCATCCACACTTCCTTCAGGAGATGGCAGATAACCAGATAGACTCTGGGGACCTGATGGAGTGCCTTATTCAGAACAAACACCAGAAGGAGATGAATGAGAAGTGTGCCGTTGGAGTCACTCACTTCCAGCTGGTGAGCAGTGCCCATCTTCGTGCCCTTGTCGCCTATGCCCCTTTCACTTTGCCCTAAAAGATGGGGACAGGGTCTGCTAATAGCACACCTTTCCTCCTTCCAAGACCCAAACCAGCTGCAGTCATTTTAATTCCGAAGTCTGATACCTTATTTCACTTCTGTATTTGCACACCTGACACTAATTCATTGCCTGTCCTTATCTTTATTATAGGCTATTAACCAGCAGAATTGTTTCGTACTTCCTGGGCCTTACAGCAGATCACTCCCAACTCCTGGCTTTCAGTTAAAACTCCCACGTGTGCAATACTAACATTTTTATGGATCTTGCTCATACTGTGTTGTGTGTGCCTACATGATGGGTAGTCAACTGGGTCTGTGGGGAGGGATGATTTGATGCCTCCTGTTTGAGCATTTTGCAAATCTGATACCCTTGCCGTGCCCATATATATGATTGTAACAATCCTGCTACTCCCAGCAGGGAATGCCTTTTAATAAAAATGTCTTTAAATTGGAAGCAGGTTTAGGGAAGAGAAATAGGCCATGGGGGACCTGTGCCTCTGGTCAATAGAGTTGCATTGTGTTCGGGTTCCAACTCAAAAAAGCATGTCAATTCAGGTGCCATGGCACAGCCTTTTAGCAAACCTAGAGTCATGTCTTGTGATGGTATGAGCCTTTTAATTTTTGCTGCTTATTCTTCTAGGTTCAAATGAAGGATTTTAGGTTCTCTTACAAATTTAAAATGGCCTGCAAAGAGGATGTGCTGAAACTTTGTTCCAGCATCAAGAAAAAGTACGTACCTGAGTGACTGGCTGCCTTTCTCTTGAAATGCAACAGAATTGGCAACAAATCAGTACTTCTGAGTTCATTATAGGAAATGAGACTGCCCTGTTTCAAGTAATTCCAAAGATACTGTTGTTTTTACCCTACAGAGGCTTTAACTGGAGGACTTGCTGAGCTCCTCAGGAAAGTTTTTTCTCTGTCTTTGGACATGTGCTTAACCAGACCTAAAATTTAGTTGTTCTCCCACCTTCACAGGACAGATGGTCTTACTGATGGGGTATGTCCCACTGGATAGGCAGGATCAATTATGATTGACACCTCAGCCCGTGGGAGGGACATAGCCCATTTCAGATTCCCAGTTCTGTTCCTGCTTTGCACAGGTTAGGAGGCAAGGTATAGGGCTCCCATAGAGGGAGCGTTCTAGTTTAGATTAGGCTTCTTTATTTGACCTTTTCTTCTTCCCCTTCTCCTCTCCCTCCTCCCCTCCCCCTCCCCTCCTTGGGGGCAGGGAGGTGTTGGGTTGAGCTGTTGGCAGGGGGCAGGAGGTTCCTTAACCCGTATTCTCTTCGCCCCGCCCCCGGCTAGACAAGGACCCTTCTCCTGGGGGAGCTGCTGCACCTAGAGCTGCTCCTCCATTGCCTCACCCAGCAAGCAGGGAGTCGAGCCACAGCAGAGGCTTTGAAAGGCGAACAGCACTTTTCTTGCCATCTGCCATCCCCTCGTCACCCGGCATGGCCTCAGGAAGCAGGAATGGGATGTGGGCTCACCCACCATGCAGAGCAACCGCCACAGCCTACAAGAACCCTCTGAGGGTTTCCCCCTGCCATGGCACTTGGAGCACTTTACATACAACTTTTAATCTTCACAACAACTCTGTGAAGGAGGTTAGGGTAAGAGAATATTGACTGGCCTGAGGTCTCACCCAGTGTGTTTCTAGCTAAGGCAAGACTTGAACCAGGCTCCCACCCTTCCCTCCCAGTCCAACTACTGCACACTTAGCCATTACATTACATTACACTGTACTGGTTTGGCATTCCTAGGTAAGTTACTTTTCTCATGAGGTATATAGCTTGTGCTCATCTTCTAGTCCCTGGTATCACAGCTCGCAAATAAGTGCCCACTTCCTTTTCTGCAGGGTGGACGTGGTCATCTGTCTGAGTACTACAGTGCGCAATGATACGCTGCAGGATGTTAAGGAGCACAGGGTCTCTCTGAAGTGCCGCAAACAGCTGCGCGTTGAGGAGCTGGAGATGGTAAATGTACAAAGAGCATGGGGGAGCTGTTCGGCTTTGTTCCTGTGAAGTCCTCAAATAGCAATTCCTCCTATCCTACCCCCCTTGCACCATTTGAAAAGAAGGAAGCTGTTTACATGAGATTTAAATTGCTGTCTACTGGAGTAGAGATGGAAAGTGCCTTTAAAGCAGCACATCAAAGCTGGTTGCTTGTGGCTCGCTTAATGTACCAAGTTTTGAGCATTCCCATGCTGAATTCCTGAAGTTGGCTAGAGGCGGCAGCAAAGCAGTTCAGATATGTTGGTGATGCAGCTTATGGGCCACACAAGACTCTTTCTCGAGCATATAACAAGTCAGAACTGTAGTCTGAGCAAATGCAGGACAGGGATATATAAGGAGGCAATGACTTGGGAGGGAGCTGTTGAGGGTATGAGGAAAAAACATAGATGTCAGTCATTTTTAAAACAATGGTGTTAGAAACAGAAATGATTGCAGAAAGAGAACTATGGAAAATTACACATTTTCAGGAGCAAGAGGTAGGAAACAGCTTCCTAGGTGAAAGAAAGTAGATTTTCAAAGTGGCTGTATACAAAGCTGAAAAGTCTGCTTCATCCATTGTTCTAAATTGTTACATCCCTGAGGAAGGGCCCTGTGTGGTGAAAGGCTGCACCTTGTGAGTTATTGTACCCCCTGTTTACATGCACAATAGTTTCAGAATGCAGCAGAAAATCACTTTTCATTATATAGCCAAAGACCTGTGTTCACTGCACCAAAAAATAATAAATTATGTACCCTGGGAATCCAGATTTTGCAAATTCACTGCAAGCATAAAATTTGTGTAATTTCTTCATTTGCATGATTATGCAATGTGTATACAAATTTACTTCCCAGGTTGCAGTCACCCAGCAATAAACACATTTTCTTTGCCCCAGCCCTATACTACCTCAGCAACACACAACCATCTGCAAAAATAGGTAATAACCACACACATCCAATGCAAAAACAGTCCCCTCCCACACATACTCCAGCAAAATCCCCAGCTTCACTACATACACAAATGGAGACTGCCCCTGCTCCTCCTATTCCTTCACTGGCTGTGACCTCCTGCAATTACTGGGTTGATCCCAAATTGTGCAAAGGGATATATGTGTGAAAAGACAGCACATATACATATGTGGGTGATTTTGGCACACTTTTAATGTGTCCTGCCAAACTAGAACAGTAGACCCAGACATTATACTTTTCTCTGCTGTTAGGAGCGTCTAGCTGCGAATGGCACCCACAGTGGAGCTTGCCCTTTCCCCAAGATAGTGTCCCAGACATGTGACTGCTCAGTGACTGTTTTGTTCCATCATCTGCTGTAACCTAAGGAGTTAAGCATTGGAGATGGGTCTCTTAGGGGTAATCAAGTAACTCTTTGTGTGCTTTTGTGAATGCAAATTGTAGTGAATGCAATTAGGTACAGAGAAGAGCAACAAAGATGATGGGGGGGGGGGTGTATATGGAAAGGTGTGATAGGTTGAGGCTTTTCAACTTGAAGAAGAGATGACTGGATCTGATAGTTTATAAAAATCATGAATGGCGTGGAACAAGTCAATAGTTCTAGTACTATTTGAGAGAGTAAATACTAGAACTAGGGGGCACTCCATGAAACTAAGTCAGCAGATTTAAAACAAATAAGAGAGTATTTTTTCACTCAATGTAGAATTGTGGAACTTGTTGCCAGAGGATGTTGTCAAGGATAGTAGCACAGCTGGGTTTAAAAAAGGTCTGGATAAGTTCTTGGAGGATAGGTCCTTTAATGGTTATTAGCCAAGTAGGTTGAAGGACGTAGCCTCTGACAGCTGGGAGTGAACAGAGAGTTGATCCACTCCATTGTGACCTGTTGGATAGTTTTCAGAAAGTAGTCATTGTGAGAGAGATGGGATGCTGGGCTCATTGGACAATTGGTCTGACACATTATGGCATTTCTTATGTTCTTACATAGTTTCCATTTGAAAACCAGCAGGGTTTTTTTTTCTTCTTGTGTTTTTCTTGGCGGACTTGCCTTACAGACTGAGGACATCCGTCTGGATCCAGAACTTTATGAAGCTTGTAAAGTCGACGTGAAGAACTACTGCCAGAATGTGCCGTATGGCAATGCTCAGGTGAGAGGCCTCTTTGCTATTTATGTCTGCTGCAGGATGCAAAATCTTTGGGGAATGGGACATTGTGCCAGTCAAACAGCATTAAACTTCCATTCTGAAATGTTACTCGGAAGTATCCTTTGCCTCTGTCAAGAATGGTGCTGTTGCTAGGCATCCTGTTCACTCTACACAAGACCAGGGTGTGGTTTGCCACTTGCTTTACTATCCTTTTATTAAATTTAAATGATTGTGACTCTGGTTAAATTGGATGATATCGTGACTTATGGCAGTGCTCAGCTGAGCCCTTTAACTGTTTAAATGTATTTATTTAAACTTATATTCTGCCCTTCCCATAATGGCTCAGGGCAGCTTACAATCTAAAAACAGCTAAAGCATAGAAAAAACCCCAATTCCCTCCTCAGAAACCCTGCCCTTAAAACCTCCCTCCAAAAATTTCACTAACCCCTCCTCTTGACCCACAACCGACACCAGTCCCTATCCCCACCTGCCAAATGCCTTACAAAACATACATTTTACACTACCTCCGGAAGACGCTCAGACTTGAGCTCAAGCAAACCACTGGGGGGAAGGGAGTTTCATAGAACTGGGGCAGTGACCAAGAATGCCCTCCTGTGCACCGCTGTCCCATAGACAAGAGTAACAGGTGGAACCCGCAGGAGGGCACTCCAGGCTGACCACAGGGGCGGCAACAGAGCATGGTAGGAGGGACGATCTTCCAGGTATGTGGGGCCCTGGCCATTTAGGGCTTCAAAAGTCAAATCCAGCATCTTGAATTGTGCCTGGAAAGCTATATGTAGCCAGTGCAGACTCCAGAACTCTGGTGTAATGTGCTTCCGACAACCCGTCCCCAAAAGGATCCAGCCCATCACATTCTGCAACAGCTGCAGCTTCCAAACAGTCATCAAGGGCAGCTTGCATTGCTGTAGTCTAGCCTCAAAGTGATGAAAGCATGGATGACAATGGCAAGGTCCGAATTGGAAAGAAAAGGCTGCAACCTCCTCACCAGATGATATTTGTGAAAAGCACTCCTGGCCCACAGCCACAACCTGATGATCCAGGTACAGCATGGGGTCTAGAAGCACCCCAAGGCTGCGAACCTGAGTGACTAAGGAGGGCTGACCCCATCAATAACAGAAGTCCCAATCCCCTCCAAGTCACAGGGCTGGCCCAACATCATCACTTCAGTCTTGTCAAGATTCTGCCTCAATCGGCCCACCCTCATCCAGTCTTCAACAGCAGCGAGGCAGTGGGTAGGCACCAAAACTGCAGTACCTGGGTTGGATGGAAAAAAAACTGGGTATCAGCATATTGATGACACCTCACACCAATCCTCTAAAATATCTCACCCACTGGCCTCATACACATATTGAACAAGAGGGGAGACAAGAAGGGACTCAACAGGGGAGCCACGAGGGAATGACAAACAATCACCCTTTGAGACCGCCCCGAAAGGAACTAACGGAACCTCCCGAGGGTGGTCCCCCACACCCACACCATGTCCCGCAGTCGTGTCAACAGTACCTCGTGATCAACAGTCAAAGGCCACTGAAAGATCTAACATATCAACAAGGTACAATTCACCTTGTCAGTCTCCAGGTGCAGATCATTGACCAGTGCCGCACATGCAATCTCTGTGCCATACCCAGGCCAAAAGCCAGACTGAAAAGGGTCCAGGAACCCAACAGCGTCAAAATGAGCCTGGAGCTGTCAGGCAGCCCACCCGTTCAATTACCTTTCTTAAAAAGGGAAGGTTAGAGGCTGGGCGAGCTGGCTTTGTAGTCAGTGTCTAAAGTTGGTTCTTTAAGCAGGACTGCATGTTTAAGGGCATCCAGCAGTCTGCCCTCCCAAAGCAAGGCATTGACAACCCCAGCCAGCAATAGCCCCAACATCTTTCAGCTGGCTTTCACCAGCCAAGATGAGCAAGGATCTAATTCACAACTGGTTGCCTGCATCATTCCAAGCACATCTTCTGCATTGGTGGGTGATACCAATTGAAAGTGATCCAAACAAACAGGACAAGGCTGAGCTTACATAACCCCAAACTCTGACTCTGCAATGGAAATGGCAGCGCCCAAGTCATACTGAAGACGAGTGATTTTGTCTGCAAAGTAATTAATAAAAATGTCACAGGGTCAGTAAGATGATTCTAATTCCTGGTGCAGACAGGCCAGATTAACCAGATCCCTCACCATCCTGGAACGGTTCTGCCAGATGAGACTTTGTAAACACTAAGATAGCAGAGAAGAAAACTTCCTTCGCTACCATCACAGTCACAGCATAGTCCTTCAGAAACAATCTATGCCGCCATCAGTTGGCTTCAGAACGAATTGAGTGCCACCTGCACTCTCATCACCCACCCTCCCACTTTAACCGCTTTACGTCCTCCATATACCAGAGAAACTATGCTGATGAAGCGGTGGGAGCGAATGCCTTGGGTTCAGCCATGTCAATGGGCATGGTCAAAATGTTTTTCCACAAGGCAACCAGGTCATTGACTGAGCAGCCGTCAAGGTCAGTGGGTATATCTCACAGAGAGTTCTGGAAACCAATCAGATCCATCAGTCTCTGGGGACAGACCAACCTAACCAGTCTGCCACCCTGACAGGAGGGCCAAGATCTGGGCCTTCAGAAGGTAATGATTCAACCACGACAACTATAACACCCTGATAATTGGAACCTCAATTATGAGAGACTAATAATATTCTAAGTTTTAAAAATCTGTGGTTTAAGACCGAACTTAAGGCTCTTATGAATTCACTTGGGCTCCAAAAAGCATGGAAATTGTTATGGCTTCTGCCTTAACTTGCACACCATGTAAATAGTAAAGATGTTGAACAGTCTCGCACATTGTGCTCGCTTACAACTTAGGTTCCATGCACCCATGCTTTGTTTGGGTCTTTTAGCCCCAATCCTCTTCCTCAGCAGGTTGAGGGAAACACAAACTGGGGACACCAAGCTCCTCTCCACCCCATTATTATGGACTTGATCCCTCTCTCCACTGTAACCACAATTTCTCCTTCATTTATAGCTCCCCTCTCAGGCAGCAGCTCAAGTGCATCTGCTTACTACTCAAGTGCATCTGGACCTGAGCTGCTTAATCACACAGGTGATTAAGGGCAAGGAAATATTTGTCCTAGTATAGTTTATTTATTTAAATTTTTATCCTGCCTTTCCCTAAAACCTCGAGGCAGCTAACAACATACATAAAAACATTTTTTAAAAATACAAAAAAAACAAAACATCCCACAGCTTCCCCTCCCCCCCCAAAACCACCCAATACCACATCCCCATGTCTGACTCCCAACCCCCCTCACAACCCAACCCTTATCCCTGCCTGCCAAATGCCTTCACAAAGAGAAAAGTCTTACATCGGCTCTGAAAGATGCTCGGACTCAACCAAATGTACAGGGGAAGGGAGTTCCATTGCATCAGGACAGCATCTGAGAATGCCCCCCTGTGAGCTGTCGTTGTACGAACAAGACCAACAGACCACAGGGAAGAATTCCTGACCGATCACAGGGGCCGCAGTGGGACATGGAAGGACAGGAAGTCTCTCAGATATGTGGGGCCCAGACCATTTAGGGCTTTAAAGGTGAAAAACAGTACCTTCAGTTGTGCCCAGAAAGCTATAGGAAGCCAGTGCAGACTACAGAGCACCGGTGTAATCTGCTTGTGGTGTCTCGCCCCCAACAGGAGGCGAGCCGCCACATTCTGCACCAGCTGCAGCTTCCGAGCAGTTATCAAGAGTAGCCCCATGTAGAGCAAATTGCAATAATCTAGCCTCGAGGTGATGAAAGCATGGATGACAGTGACCAGATCTGAATCCGAAAGAAAAGACTGCAGCCTCCTGACAAGAGGGAGTTGGTAAAAAATGCTCCTAGCCACCGCCGCAACCATATAATCCAGGTGCAGCAAAGGGTCTAGAAACACTCCAAGGCTGTGAACTCAGTCAACCGGAGGGAGTCAGACCCCACCAAAAAGAGGAGTCCCAATCCCCTCCAAGCCACAAGACCAGCCGGACCTCATCACCTCGGTCTTGTCTGGATTCAGCATCGATCAGCTCACCCTCATCCAGTTCCCAGCAGCCAGGCAATGGGTAAGAAGCACCAAGACTGCAGGGACTGGGTCAGATGAAGAAGAGAGGTAGAGCTGGGTGTCATCAGTGTACTGATGGCACTTCATCCCCAAACCTCCGAATGACCTCGCCCAGTGGCCTCATATACACGTCGAGCATGAGGGGAAACTGAATGGAACCCTGTGGGACCCCACAGGGGAGGATCCAAAAAGATAGAGTGATAGGACCTTCCCAACAGGAAAGAGCAGGGCCACTCCAGAGCGCTCCCACGCATCCCCGCCAGGTCCCAGAGTTGTGTCAACAACACCTCATGATCAAAGGCCACCGAAAGTTCTAACAGGATCAGCAAGGCAGAATTCTTCTCGACAATCTCCAGGCACAGGTCTTTGACCAAGGCCACAAGCACAGTCTCCATGCCATACCCAGGGCAAAAGCCCGACTGAAATGGGTCCAAAAATCCAATGATATTGAGATGAGCCTGGAGCTGTTGGGCAACCACCCATTCAGTAACCTTCCCTAAAAAGGGAAGGTTGGAGACAGGAGCTGGCCAGGGAGTCAACATCCAAAGATGGCTTCTTAAGCATTGGCTGGACAACTGCAGTTTTAAGAGTGTCTGACATCCTACCCTCCCAAAGGGAGGCGTTGACAAACCACAGCCAGCAATGGCCCCGGCGTCTCCCCACTGGCTTTCAACAGTCAGGATGGGCAAGGACCTAGTTCACAACTGGTTGCCCTCGCAGCCCCAAGCACCTCCCCCACATCGGTGGGCAATACGTTTCAAACTTGATCCAAATAAACAGGACAAGACTGAACTTCCATAACCTCAAATTCTGACTCTGCAGGTAAAATGGCATCACCCAAGTCGTGGTGAATACCAGCAATTTTTTTTTCCTGCATTGAGCAGGGGGTTGGACTAGATGACCTCGGAGTTACCTTCCAACTCTGATTCTATGATTTTTTTTCTGTGAAGTATTTACTAAAAATGTCAGTGTGCATTAGATTACTGCATTTTCAGGTGGAGGCAGATCAGGTTAACCAGTCCCCTCACCACCAGGAACAGATCTGCTGGACGAGACTTCAAAGGTGCTACGGTAGCAGAGAAGAAAGCTTTCTTCACCACTATCACAACCATTGCGTAGTCCTTTTAAAAAGATCTATGCCGCAATTGGTCAGCTTCAGCATGAGTTGAGCGCCATCTGCACTCTAACCACCTACCCTCCTACTTCAGCCGCCTCAGGTCCTCCATATACCAGGGTGACCTGTGCCGCCACAGCAAAGGGAGCAGATGTCTGGGTGCAACTGTGTTGACGGCCATGGTCAAGATGTCATTCTACAACATGAACAGGTCATCGACGGTGTAACCGCTAAGGTCAGTAGGCAGATCTCCTACATAGTTCTGGAAACCATTTGGATCCATTAGTCTCCAAGGGTGGACCCTTCTATTAGGTCCACCAGCCCGACAAGGGCATCAAAGGACAGGGGCCTGTGCCTTCAGAAGGTAATCATCCGACCATGACACATGTGTCATAACCTTACCCCTGATAATCAGGACCCCTGTTTCCAGGCTGGTGCAAAACATCAAGTCCAACAGGTGTCCTGATTCATGTCAGGCCAGATATTACCCTGGGATAGGCTCATGGTTGTCATTAATTCCTGCTCCTCCCCTGAAAGGCTGGCCTCAGTGTGTATGTTGAAATCACCCAAGACAGCAAGTCTGTGCAATTCGAACACCATCTCTGACACCAGAGCAGACTCAACTAGAGCAGTTAGGGAGTCAGCTGTGCAGCAGGGTGGTCGGTAAACGAGCAGCATCCCTAATCTATCCCCCCAACCAATCCAACACGAGGTGGACACACTCCAGAGCGACATTGACGCTGGATTGGGGGCAGTAGGGGGAGAGCGCGAGGTGATGGAGGCCCCGTCTGGTACAGCTTTGTGGGGGGAGTTTCAGGAAGTGACGCCAGCCGATGCGGCGGATGTCTTGGGGTCTGTGAGAGCCACCTGTTGCGAACTTGATCCATGCCCGTCCTGTTTGGTGAAAGCCTCCAGGGAGACACTGGGGACGGTGCTGGCGAGGGTGGTGAACGTGTCCTTGCAGCAGGGGAGGTTGTCACCCAGCCTCAAGGAGGCTGTGGTGCGCCCCCTGCTGAAGAAATCATCTTTGGATGTGGACACGCTCACCAGTTACCAACCCATCTCTAACCTTTCCTTTTTAGGGAAGGTTATTGAGCGGGCGGTGGCGATCCAGCTCCAGGTGCATCTAGATAGCATCGGTTTCCTGGACCCTTTTCAATCTGGGTTCCACCCTGGCTACGGAACTGAGACGGCGTTGGTGGCCTTGGTCGACTATCTCTGCCGGGAGATAGATGCAGGATGTTCAACATATCTCATCCTGCTAGATTTCTCGGCCGCTTTTGAAACCGTGGCCCATGGGCTGCTGTTGAGACGGTTGCGTGACCTGGGGGGTCAGGATGGGACTGTTCTTGAATGGTTCCGTTCATTCCTCTTGGGGAGAAGCCAGCGGTTGGTGTTGGGGGAGGAGACATCTTGCCCCCACACTTTATCATGCAGCGTTCCGCAGGGTTTCACCCTGTCTCCATTATTATTTAATGTATATATGCAGCCCTTGGGGGAGGTCATGAGGGGGTTCCGGGTGCTATGTCACCAATATGCTGATGATACTGAGCTGTACCTCTTTTTCAACTGACCCAGACCCTGCTGCCTCAGTGCTATCCCAATGTTTGGAGGCCGTGGCGGAGTGGATGTGGCAGAGCAGACTGAAGCTCAACCCCGATAAGACAGAGGTGGTGATGGTGGGGAAAGCGAGGGAGGTGTCAGCCCCCCTGATCGGGAGGGGGTTCGCCCTCCTTATAGCTCAGCAGGTCCGGAGTCTGGGGGTGATATTGAATGCGGATCTCCGCCTGGAGCAGCAGGTGGAGACAGTCACGAAGGCCACCTTCCGTCAGTTGCATCTGGTATGGAGCCTGCGTTCGTACGTCTCCGGCCCGGACCTGACCTCCCTCATCCATGCCTTCGTCACCTCGAGTCTGGACTACTGCAACGCGCTCTACGTGGGGCTTCCCTTGTTCCTGGTTCAGAGGCTGCAGCTAGTGCAGAATGTGGCGGCCCGGCTCCTTT
This sequence comes from Sphenodon punctatus, assembly GCA_003113815.1. NCBI lineage: Eukaryota > Metazoa > Chordata > Lepidosauria > Sphenodontia > Sphenodontidae > Sphenodon > Sphenodon punctatus. Next base: position 641,484 of record QEPC01004754.1, read on the forward strand.
TGGGGACGGGTCGTCGGGAGCACATAACACCTGTGCTCTGGACTCTGCACTGGTTGCCAGTAGCGTGCCAAGCCAGGTTCAAGGTTTTGATGTTGATCTATAAGGCCCTTAACGGTCTGGGCCCCTCGTACCTCAGGGACCGCCTTGCCCCCCATGCCCCAGAGCGGCTCCTTCGGTCTGCTGGGGGTGCCTTCTTGGAGGCCCCCCACATTAAGCAGGGGGCCACAATGGAGAGGGCATTCTCGGTGGCCGGGCCTTGCCTTTGGAACTCCCTCCCGGTGGAAGCTTGCCTGGCCCCAAGCCTTTTGACATTTCGGCGAAGTTGTAAAACCTGACTGTTTGCCCAGGCCTTTGGGGAGGGTGGGTTGGTGGGGTTTTATCTCCCCTTACCCTTATTTATTGTTTTATTGTGATGCCCCGGTCCTGTTTTAATTGTAGTGTTTTTGAATGTTTTAAATTGTTTTTAGATGTATTTTATATTTGTGTTTGGGGTTTTTTGGTTTGTAAGCCACCCCGAGCTGTTTTAGGAGGGGCGGGGTAGAAATTTGACTAAATAAATAAAATTAAAATAAATATTGGGTGTGAGTATCATGCATTGGAGTACTATACTGTATTAGAAAAGGGCTTGACTGTCTGTGGGCTGTGTTCCTGACTGAGGATTGGTTGCCATCTGCTTTCCCCTCAGGTACAGTCCTCATAAGATGATCACACTATCCATCCCATACCCATCAACCGTGTTCCCCCCTGCATAACCCCCTCAGTACTTGGATATCCCATTGTTCCCATCCTAACTGAAAGCATATACGAAAAACACGTACAATTAGCCCCCACCTCTGGCTGTTCCCTAGAACTTGTCCTTGAATACGCATCAACCATTTCTCCATCTTCTCCTCCCCCATATATACCCCACCACCACCTGGGTGTCTCCCCTCCCCCATACAAATAGTGTTCTACAACCTTGGCTGTACCCTCCCAGTTTTCTCTGTGGATACACATCTCTCATCGCTCAGGCTTGTTCCCCCCCATACACCCCTCCCAGTGCTTCTCTGACTGTTACTGATGCATACGCTTCCCCCACTCCTGCCTGCCCCCTAGCTGCCTCTGTGCATATACGTCACCTATTTCTAATCCTTGTCTCCCATAAACACTCCCCCAGCATCTGGCTGCCCCTTCCCCATACAAACACTGCTCTCCACCCCTGGCTGCTTCCCAGCCTTGTCCGTGGATACACACCAACCATCTCTCAGGCTTCTTCCCCGCCCCCCCTCGCCATATACACCCTCCCAGCACCTGGCTGCCCTCTCCCCATACAAACACTTCCCCCACTGCCTAGCTTTACCCTAGTCTTGTCTCCCTGTACACATCCATCAACCTTGTTCTGCCATATACAGCCCTCAAATCTCAGTTGTCCCGTTCTCCCCAACCCAAACAAAATCATATAGGGAAAGCAGGGGGCAGCAAGCTTTTAAAATAAAATTATTTTTATTATTTTTACCTAATCTAGCCTACCTAAAGCTATAACCTTATTAACTTTTCTTAACCTATAACCTTTTTAAAATAAATTGTTCTTTAAAAATGACTGTTTTTGTTATTTTTTTACTGAATCTAACCTATCTAAACATATAACATAACATAAATAAGATTAAATGAAATAATAAAATATAACTATTTAAATATAGTAAAGCGACCAAACATGTTCATCTTCCTGTGCACTTGGCAGGACTGGGTGTGGTGGTAGTGGTGGGAAGTTGGGGGAACTGGGCACACCCTGCAAGCCTCTATTGTGGCACAGAACAGCCGCCCATGTTCCTCTTGGAAACCCCAGTAGGCCTCCCATGCTGCCTTCTGGCCCTAGAGAAGGAAATAGTAGCTGTGCAGGCAGCATATTTACTGTGATAGGTCTCGTCACTCTTTGACAAGCCCTTCATATTCTGCCTGTAGCCCATCAGTTGCTGCCCGTGAAACCTGAATTCCCTTCTGGAACTGCATTAGAGAACTGGGAAGGAATGATGCCACTCCTGGACCAGGCTGTGGGGGAATGGGTGGTGGCTATTGAAGCTCAACAGGTGGATGTAGAGGGGCTTCATTCCCTCTTCTAGCAGTCCGTATGGAGGAACATTCCTGCCTCTGGGCCCAGTGGTGCCTTGCCAAAAGCGCTGCCCGTTGTAGGTCGCAGGATGGCCTCTGAGCACACTGCCTTGTGCTGTCCACCTTCATGCTATGCACTTGTACTAGATGATAGCAGAGGGCAGAGGTTCCATGATAGGCTTTCCTGTGCACTACTGCAGCGCAGCGGTGCATCGTTCTGAAGTGAAAGACGGTGCACCTGGAATACAGGGCCATTTTGGGGGACTGAATAAAGTAATCCCGGACTAGGGATGAGTGCTCTCCCTATCAACCACAGCCATGAACCCAGTCCCCCCCTCAAGATCTGCCATCCTCGCCACAATTTCCCACCCACCACTAAATCTGTTGCTACCCTAACACAAAATTAACAGAGTTGTGTTCTGTCATTGTCTGGAACCTTTAACATCGGAACTTCTCTCAGGAGCAGGAAAGCCGCTGCAGCCTGTCCTGGGCACTGCGCAGCTTTGGCCCTTTCAGCTCCAAGACCCACCAGCACAAGGTTGCTGCCTTTTCCACAGCAGCATTTACCCCAATGTAAACTGTCCTAGTTCAGGTTTCACCAGTGACACTCCAGCACAGCCTGCAGCTCTGGACAGTGAGTGTACTGATCCACCAGCCCAGCTGTTGAATCTGCACATGTGTGACATAACTTTAACAATCTCGTTCTCTCCATTGGATAACATGGGAAATTCAAAACAACATAACTTTAAAACTACATAACAGATTAAAAATCCAAACTCAGGAAATCACTATAATGCATATTTGAATTTTCTGACACACCTATAACTCCAGATGGATAACTTTAAATATGCTTTTCTCTGTTAACAGTAAATGGTCGCAAAAAACTCAGAAAAAAACACTCTGCCCTTAAGTTTCCAAACGTATAATTCAGCCGTTTCTCAACTGATCTGTCTGAAATTGGAACCTCTCATCCAAGAAATCCTGCCTACACAAAACTCAGTGATACGATAAATCATCTCAATTTTGTAATGAGTAGAATTTTCATGATTTTAACAGAGAGCGCAAGCTGTCTTAATTATAGAGTCGCTCACACGGCACTCTGATACATTAAAATACTTTTTAGGAACAATAATAGGCAAAATAGCACACTAGCATGATTAGGCTCATTCTCCCACTCCTCCCAGAGAATTCCTGCGGTTGGGCTTGCATGAGATCAAAACACCCAGAAATTTTTCTTCAGCCAAGTTTGGCTGACTGGCTGTCCTGTACCTTTCGCTAATAAACCTGGCTGCAGCTATCGCAAGGAGCTTTGTGTAACTGGAACTGTATGCCACCCATTAGCTAGCAACCCACACTTACCCCTTACAAGTACTCCCAAAATACAGCATCCCATCTCATCTCTATTAAAGGCCAGTCTCCAGCTGAGCTCCAGGGGCTAATAGCAGGTGAAGGTGGTAGTCTAACATATAACATTTGTATCCAAAGCTGTGTGTCTGCAAAAGCATTTCGTAATACTTTTTAAAAAAAAAACAACCAGGAGCATTTTATTTGCTTGTTTGATCTTTTTGAGGAGGGGGATCTTGGCAAAGTGGATGGCTCTGAAGAAATCCATTAAGATTTAGGGAGCAGAGACTAGCAGAGTACCACGTGCATGAATACAGTGGTACCCTGAGCCAATTATTTTAAAGCTAAAATCTTGCTTCCTGATGTGTAAGAGTTGGGGGGTGGGGGGAGAGGGTGGAATGATGAAACACCAGGAGCAAACAAACCAGTTTTTCCTGGCAAGTGTGCAGGGAATAATTACTATGAGCAGTGAACTTCTCTCAGTTGCTGTGATTCTGTCTGGGTGCAGATTATAGAGTGCTTGAAGGAAAACAAGAAGCAGCTGAACACCTGGTGCCACCAGAAAGTGTTTAAACTGCAGGAGACGGAGATGATGGATCCTGAGCTTGACTAAACGCTCATGAGAGTCTGCAAGCAAATGATCAAGGTACTGTTGGTTGGCAGGGAGCTGGGCAGATTGATCTAGCTAGATTTGTCAGCATGCTGACAAGTGCTGCAGAGGAATCAGCTTCATGAAAAGGGGCAAGTGTCCTAGTCTTTCCATTGACATGCAGCCAGAAACAAACTTCCTGTCCTGTTTCGGGCCATGCTGTCTCATAACTAAGTTTTGTTGTTGTTGTTTATATTAGCACCAGCAATGTGCCTGGCACTTTACAACTGTTGAAACTAGACAGGGTCCCTGCCCTGAGGGGCTTAAAATCTGAGAGATGAGGGAGGGGAGACGAGGGGTTGGGGGGCAACAGAGGGAGAGACAAGGATACATTTATGAAGGTGTGAGGTTGCAGGTGCACGTGCTTAGCTTAGTTACATAGGGGAAGGTGGTGTTGGGAAAATCAGAAAAGGTATGGGGAGCTAGGGAAGGCCTGATGAAAGAGGTGGATTTTCAGGAGGGATTTGAAGGTTGAGAGAGAAGGAGAGGAGTGAACATGTTCAGAGAGGGAGTTCCTGGCATGGGGGGGGGGGCAGCAAGGGAGAACGGGCAAATACATTTTGAGGAGCAGGGGAGTCATGAACAGGCAAGAGTGGTGGAAGAGGAGGCCCAGAGCTTTCTTACAGGAACATAGCATGAGACAAGTGTAGAGGGATGTGGGGGCTAGGCCATGAATAGCCTTGTAGGTAAGAAGCTTGTGCTGAAAGCGTTCAGGTAGAGGGAGCCAGTGGAAAGAGGAGAGGAGGGACTGCACGTGATCTAAGCAGCAGGTGAGTTGGATCTTGGCAGCAGAGTATTGAATAGACAAGGAGGGCAAGGTGAGAGCTGGGAAGGTCAGTAAGGAGGTTGCAATAATCAAGGCAAGAGAGAACCAAAGCATGGACTAGGGTTTTAGCGATGGAGACAATGAGGAAAAGACTGATCTTAGCGATATTGCACAGGGAGAGATGACAGGATTTAGCAACAGATTCAACTTGTGGTTTAAAGGAGGAGGAGTCAAAGATGAACCCCGGGCTACATGCCTGAGGAAAAGTGAATGGTGACCCCATCAATGGAAATTGAGGAGGGAGAGGAAGGCTTCAGGAGGAATACGGGGAGTTCAATTTTGGCCATATTAAGTTTGAGTTGATGGCGAGACATCAAGGCAGAGATGTCAGACACAGTTCGTGATACAAGATTGGATGGGGGGTGGGGTAGAGATAGAAAGCTGAATGTTGTGAGCATAAAGGTTATATTGGAAGCTGTGAGATTCAATGAGTTTGCCCAGGGCAGTGTAGAGAGAGAGAAGAGAAGCAGACCAAGGACAGAGCCCTAGAGAACTCCAACTGAGAGCAAGAGTGACGTGTAGGAGGTACCAGCAAGAGATGCACTGAATGAGTGGTTAGGGATGTCAGAAGAGAACCAGTTAAGGACTGAGCCCCAGAAACAAAGGGAATGGAGCGAGTCAAGGAGTAGTGTATGGTCAACAGTGTCAAAAGGCAGGAGAGAGATCAAGCAGGAGAAGAATGGAGTAGAGGTGATTGGATTTAGCTAAAAGAAGATCATTAATGGTTTTAGCAAGTGTGGTCTGTTGAGTGGAGAGGAGGGAAGTCAGATTGGAGAGGGTCAAGGGAAGAGTTGGTGGAGGGGAAATTGAGACAGCAGGTGTAGACAACATGCTCCAAGAACTTGACAGCAAATGGGAGGAGAGAGGTGGAGCAGTAATTGGGAGGGGTCAGAGGGTCAAGGGAGGACTTCTTTAGAATAGGGGAGATAGTGGCATGTTTGAAGGCAGAGGGAAAGGAGCTAGTAGAGAGGGAGAGATTGACAGCATGCAGCAGAGATAGACAATGAGGGCAATAGTGGTCAGAAGGTGGGAGGGGTAGGGTCAAGGACAGGTAGAAGGGTTGGATGTGGAGAGCAAGGAGGGACGAAGGGGGGAAGAGAGGCGGGGAGGCAAATGTGGGATGGAAAGGAGTAGGAAGTGATAAATCTAGTGGATTTTATCAATCTTGTTAGTGAAAAATGAGGAGAGCGCCTGAGCAGCGAGGAAAGAGGGGGTAGGGGACAGGGGGGAGGGTTGAGAAGGGAGTTGAAGGTATAGAAGAGACACCGGGGGGTTAATAGCTGGGTCAAATATTTTCTCAGGGAATCCCTTTTCTCAGCTCAGATATTTTCTCAGGGATTCCTGTTTCAAACTCCACTCCCTGCCCTCAGAAGCTTTTGTGTCCTACTGGACACAGCTCTCCTCTTAGCAGGTCTGTTGCTGGTGAGAGGGTGGCAGGGACTGCTGGATGAGGGACTGGAGAATTTCAGACGCAGCTCTGATAAGAGTCAGGCAGACTGTGAGGAACTACAGAGGGATCTTGCACAACTAGGTGAATGGGCAATAAAATGGCAAATGAAATTCAATGTTGATAAGTGCAAGGTGGTGCACATAGGGAAAAATAATCTTCACTTTACATATACAATGCTAGGTTCTGATTTGGGTGTAACCACTCAGGAGAAGGATCTTGCAGTCACTGTGGATAGTTCCCTGAAGACAGCGTCTCAGCAGTCAAAAAGTCAAACCAAATGCTAGGCATTATTGCGAAAGGAATAGAAAATAAAAGGGAAATATAATTATGCTGTATAAATCTTTGGTTTGACCTCCCCTTGAACATTGCGTGCAGTTCTCATCGGCCCCTCTCAAGAAAGATGCAGTAGAATTGGGAAAAGGTCAGAGAAGAGCAACAAGGAGGTTTAGCTTAGAGGAGAGGCAATTAAGGGAGGATATGATAAAAATTTATAAAATTGTGAGCAGTGTGAAAGTAAATAGGGAACTGTTGGCCCTTTCACACAATAAGAGCAAGGGGACACTCTGAAGTTAAATGACAGCAGATTTAAAACAAATAAAAGATAGTACTTTTTCACTCAGCAGACAATACAATTGTGGGACTCATTGCCAGAGGAGCCAGTGAAAGCCTGCACCATAACTAGCTTCAAACAGAAACTAGATAAATTCTTAGAGGATAGAGGCACAAATGCTTTACTCTAGTTGGGGCTTAAAACCCTAGCTAGTGATAGCTGGGAGTGGTTAGCAGGAGATGGATCACGCTTCCATGTTCTGTACTTGTACTTCTCTCGAGCTAGCCACTCTTGGAGCCAGGATGCTGTGCTTGATGGACCATCGGTCTGACCTAGTATGGCACTTGTTTACCTTGCTGCTGCCACCCATGGTCTGTTTTAAGTATTAATCAGATGTTAGGAATACCTAGACTGCTGAATTCACCAAAGTGACAGATTAAGTAACTCCTCGAGTAATTCTGCTCAAACACCAGATTAAACTGTCATCAAAAGTTTAGAGAGAGGATGGTTGCCGTGTTAGTCCCAAACGTATTAGATGGAGGCAAACTAGTTCAGTAATATTTTTTTACTGGACCAGCTATAGATGGTGAGAGTATGTAAGCTTTTGGATTCCACAGGATCCTTCTTCGGGCATGTTACAAGACAGACTTGTTACACTTGGAAAGGAGAGACCTGGTAGTCAAGAAACAGTAATAGTTGGGTCACCTCCTCCACTCCGGACAACCCATATCCTCTGTTCCTCAGTCTCCCCTCAAACCAGATAAGAGGCTTAGCTGTTAAGTGATTCCCTTTCTAGAAATGGTAGGTTCTTCTCTGAGACTCCTTGTAAAGGCCTCCCTTCGTCTGAGTGGGGGGAGGTGTTTCCCCACTCATTACTCAACCTTTTGTTCCTTGAAAGGCTCGTTTTCAGTCCCTCCAGTTTCCCTTGCCTCAACTCCCTCAGGATTTTCCAGCCTGGAGGTTTTCCAAGGCACATGTCTTCAGCAATGACTCACTCTTTCCCTGCTCTCTCTTCAGCTGTTAATCTCTTTTCTGTAGCCTGCTTACAGCCAAAACACAGGTGTGGCCCACTTACCTTCAGGCTCTTATGGATCCCTGCCTGCCTCTTTTAGTCCAGATTTAACTCCCCAAATGTACGGGTTAATAACTCACTCCATCACACTAGAGTTAAATATGAATATAAAGTGTCTTCTGCTTAGCATTGGGAGGACAAAACCATTGGGTGCTGTGAGTTTAATATAACTGTCATCTGAATCTTTGGTTGTGTATAAAAATTTCTCTATTACTGGATATAGCTTATCCTAGACAATGAAAACAGCCTGTCTCCGAGATAGACACGTTCGTTCACCTGAGACACCCTGTAAGAGAAGACTTCCCTGTAGCACAATGACTTACGGACTGTGTCAATGTTGATCTAGACCAGAGCTGGCCCAAGGTGATGCAGCAGCTGATAGACATTAAGGGTTTCTGAAGGGCCTTATGCTAGTACCCGCACTGCACTAGATGAGTTCTTGTGTCCTGCACAGTGTGGTGACCCGGGCCTGCCACTATCCTCTTCTGCGCTCTGGCATTGAAAGGGGCACAGTCAGGAGATGGTTTGAGACCTCAATCTTCAATTTCCAGAGAGATAGGAGTATTGCTGGGTACTGGAGGGGAAGGGAGACAATGTCCCTTCCTTGGTTTGTGTATATGGCTGTCTGATCATGCTGCAATTGCTGCTTGGAGTTCGATTACATTGTGGGACTATAACTTCAGTTTCCCTTTGCAGAGGTTCTGTCCAGAGGCAGATTCAAAGAACATGTTGCAGTGTTTGAAACAGAATAAGAACAGTGAGCTGATGGATCCTAAGTGCAAGCAAATGATCACTAAGCGTCAGATCACGCAGAACACAGGTACTCACTCCCGTTCTTCATTACACTTTTGCCAAAGAAAAGGACTAGCCACTGGCTGTTAGCTATGGTCAAATCTGAGGATCACAATAATCACACTTGTCTTTTAGAGCATTTCATAACCATTGTCCTGTTAGTCCTCTCAATGCCCCTGTGAGATTGGCTGGTTGGTGGTGGTCTCACTTCAGAGGTAGACTGGGGCGCTGAGAGAGTGATTGGCCAGACTGCCCAGTGAGTCCTTAGACAGGAATTTGAATCCAGGTTCTTTGGCTTCCAGTTCCATGCTCTGTCCACTGGACCATGGCTGCTTGCAGACCAGCCGTCTATAACAGCTGGAATTAGAGTAAACAATTGAGCTTTCTCTATCCTATTTCTGGCTGTTGCATGACTATTGGATCCACTTCTGATTGCTTTTAACTTCTCAGCCAGGTTCTCCATAATAAAAAGTAGTGACATTCTCCTGTATAATCCTCCTAGATGGCCAGTTTTAGAACAGCAAGGTCAATCCCTGACACTACCACTAGGAGGCAGACTAGCTGATTTTTCTGGAGCATGCTCAGTGGGGATCTAGCCCCCGAATCTCCAGTTGTTCATCTGCCTCACTACAGATAGGAAACAGGCTACTTAGCTCTGTCCAAGACGGAGTTGATAGAAACCTTTTTTTCATAGGGGACTTCGGTCCCATAGCTCTACTGTGGTGCCAGGGAGGGAGGAATTCCCTCCTTGTTCATCTTCCTCCCTAGGAAGGGAACAGAAGGAGCTTAAATTTGGCAATCCTCCTCCCGCGGACATGGGAGGCCAGAAAAGCAGGTATAGCAGCCCCCTGAGAAGGGACGCTGATTTGTGGGTCGCAGAGACCCCTGCCTCGCAGGAACACCCCAACACCGCCAGAAAAGGCACCAGCTAGCTTCCTACCCAACAGGGCATGGCGGCAAGAAAAGCAAAACTGAAAGCCAGCCAGCCACACATCCTCCAGCAAGTGTTCCCTTTCCCCAGATTGCATCCAGCAGCCCCAGCAGGGTGTCAGCTCAGCCAATATAAGTAGCCGAGGGGATCTCACTAACAGAGGGGGCCTCCCTGCCAGAACAATGGTGACAACCAGGAGGCACGCCCAGAGGCCACTGCTGAGAGCAGAGATAACAGTAAGTCCCCCGCGTGCTGTGTCCTCTCCAACAGACCTCCACATGCAGGCGCTGCAAGAAATATTAAGTGAGCTAAAAAGGAAAAGAAACCCTACTAAACCTACTGGGAAGGGACGTTCCTTCAAAGGCTGCTCCCAGCCAGCTGGTAAAGGGAAACTTCGCTTCTCAAAGAAGCCCTGCAAGGGAACCAGGCCCCTGGACTCTCCCCACTCCTGCGGGGCGGCCTCAGAAGAGGTTGTGTCTCCTCATTCCTCTGAAGAGGAGGAGGGTGCCAGCTCAGTTTGAACCACTGACTCCACATCCTCTGCCCCAAAGGGAAAGAAAAAAAAGAGGGATCCCCCACCCCACCCCAGACAGGTAGCGAGGGGGAAGAGGAAAACTCTCAGGCTCTAAATTCAGAGGACCAGCAGGCCTCTGAGCAGGGTAATAGTCATTCTTCTCCAGAAGAAGGGGAAATAGAGGTGCCGGTAATAAAAGCCTCATCAGACCCAGACAGGGAATTTCCTTATTAAATACAAGGACCAAAGCCTGAGAAAAAAAGGACAAACACGAGTCCTCAGAGTCTTCGGAGGATGAAGCAGGGAGAGAATACATCCCTAGGCCTAGTTCCAGAGATAAGGGCATGGTCCGAGATAAAGTATATGAGAAAATAATAAAAAAAAAGAATGGCAGCTCCCTAAAAGGGCCCGCAAAATGAATTACACCCCAGGAATCCCTTTACTCCCTCACCAGGAGCAAGGAAACCCTACTAACCACCCCTAAGGTGGATGCAACTGTGGCCTCTCTGGCTCAGAATTCTGTCTTCCCCACTAAAAGCGTGCGCTACCCTAAACACCCTACAGGTAAGGGTATCGAGGTTCACCTGAGGAGGAACTTTGAGGAGATCGCCTCCATTATTAAGATGGCTACTCTCACCTCCTAATTCTCTAGGACCCTAATGACTTGGGTTAAACAGGCCAGTGTATCCATGACCCCAGCGTATCTATGAAAATGTCTAGGATCCTGACCCCATAGTCTATGCCTTCATAGCTGATTAGTCTATGGACATTCTGTGCTGGGCAGCCAGAGCAGCAGCATCCAATGTGGCTGCACGCCGCCACTTATGACTCAGATCATGGAAGGGGGACATTACAGCCCAAAACACCCTGGTCGGGGGCCCTTTCTAAGGGACTAAACTATTTGGAGTATGCCTGGACAAGGTCCTGGCTGATGCCTCTGATTTAAACAAAAAAGCAGACCCTGCAGAGTTTTGGCATTTCAAAAAAGCCCCTGGACCCGGTTATGGCCCCCCCTATCCCCATCGCTGTCCCGGTTCCACAAGAACCAAGGGGACCACACGTAGAGAAGTTTTCTGGGGATCGCAAGGCCTTTCAGGAATTCCTAGCCTTGTGCCAACTTACCTTTACCCTGCAACCCACTACCTATGCTACTGATGCGCTTAAGGTAGCATTTATTATAGGCAACCTGGGGGTGGTGGTCTTGAGTGGGCCACTACCTTATTAAAGGGGAATAGTCCCCTACTAACTAATTATGCAGACTTCCTGATGGAACTCACCTTCCTTCTCGACCACCCTTATCGCACAAAAGATGCCGAGACTGCTATCATGTCCCTTAAGCAGACTAAAGGTGGTCTCATTTAGTATATTAAGCAATTCCAACAGTTAGCCCTGGAGTTGCAATGGCCCAATGACATCTTAAGGTGATGTTTTGCCGAAGTCTTACAGATGAGGTGAAGGACCAACTCGACCTTACTACATTACCAGAAACCTGGGAGAAGTTAGCCAACCTGGCCCTGCCAATCGAGGACCGGTTGGCAGAATGGCGTCAAGAGTGTAGACAGGAACCCCGCCTCTTTTTGCCGCGACCAGTGCTCCTGGCCTACGCGCCCCCTGTAAGCACGAAGACTAGTGAACCCGAGCCCATGTAGTTGGGGGCTTCAAAGGGCCCGATTTCTGCAGAAGAACGAGACCGGAGGCGACGAACCAGGCATGTTTTTATTGTGGGCATCCTACCCACTTTATAAATGTCCAGCGCTCCCCTCAGAAGGAAGGAGATCGGGAAACGACAAGAGCCGGACCGGGCAGGGGCCACTCTGGCCATAAGACTAATTCCCTTCACCACTGGACCCCCGCACAGCCATCTTCGAGTACTGGTGTGTCTTACTCTCGGGCCACAACGCTCCTGGGTGGTCTGGGTTCTGATTGACTCGGGTGCATCGGGGAACATTATTGATGAAGCCCTTGTTCGATCCTGTGACATCCCAACCACAAGAAAAGAACAGCCTGAAATGGTACAATCGATTGATGGCTCCCCGCTGGTATCCGGGCTGGTCTCTCGCCAGACCCGTCCCATACAGTGTACTATCGGAAGCCACCAAGAATTTCTTGCATTAGACGTTGTATGCACCCCCTTTTTCGTCATGGTATTAGGACTACCCTGGCTAGGAACCCATGATCCACAGATCTCATGGACTACAAGACATCTGTCCTTTGCTTCGCCATATTGCCAACAACATTGCCAGCAGGCCGCCCCCACACTTGGTAGAACCTTGGGGGCCAGTACCACCCTGGAGTCTGTCCCTGTGTGGCTACCTAAGGAATACCATGACTTCCTTGACGTATTTAGTAAGACACAAACGGCCCCTCTACCGCCCCATCGGCCTTACGATTGTCCCATTGACCTGATCCCCGGATCAGAACCACCTTTTGGCCGCATCTATGCCCTCGCGGCTCCCGAACTTGTGGCCTTACGACAATACCTCGACGAAAACCTTCACAGTGGCGCCATTCGTCACTCTTGTTCCCCCGCGGGGGCCCCCATCTTTTTCTTAGCGAAGAAGGATGGAGGCCTGTGGCCTTGTATCGACTACGGGAACTTAACAAGATCACCGTCAAGAATCGTTACCCTCTTCCTTTGATCCCCAAACTGTTGAATCGCTTGCAGGGGACACGCATCTACACCAAGTTGGACCTCGGGGGGGGACTATAATTTGGTGCAGATGCGAAAAGGGGATGAACGGATAACTGCCTTTCGGACCTGTTATGGCATTACGAGTACTGCGTGATGCCGTTTGGCCTCGCCAACACCCCCGCCACATTCCAACATTTTATCAAAGACATCTTTTGCAATCTTCTAGATGTTTTCGCCATAACCTATTTTGACGATATTCTAATCTACTCGACATCAATTCACAACATATCAAGCACATGCGGCAAGTGTTACAACGACTACGTGACCATCGCTTGTATTGCAAAGGTGAGAAGTACGCCTTCCGTTTTACCACAGTCGACTTTTTGGGCTTCATGATTGACCCTTCTGGCATAAAAATGGACACTCGAAAGGTTGAGGCCCTTCTGCGATGGCCCCCACCCAAAACTGTGAAGGCTCTGCAACGCTTCATTGGCAGTACTAACTGTTATAGACAGTACATCCCCAACTATGCTGAAATCACCCCGCCCCACCCAGGCGCCTTCTGAAGAAGAACCAGACGTTTGCATGGGGCCTAGAGCAACAGCATAGTTTCACCTATCTCAAGCATGCCTTTACATCCGCCCCACTTCAACATTCTTCCTTTGAAAAAGCCCTTCCACGTGGAGTTGGACGCTTCCAGTGAAGCATTAGGAGCGATCCTCTTGCAAGAAGATACTGCAACCCACCAATTGCTGCCCTATGCATATTACTCTCGCCAATTGACGCCAGCAGAATGCAATTATACAATCTTCAATCGAGAACATTTAGCTATCAAGGCTGCCTTTGTTACATGTTGCCATTACCTAGAAGGGGCTAAATAACTGGTTACCGTGGTCACTGACCATAAAAATGTCATGTTTCTCCAGACCACACAGATTGCGAATGCCCGACATGCCTGCTGGGCATTGTTTTTCCTTTGTAGTACAATATCGCCCAGGACGCCTAAATACCCTGGCAGACGCCCTCTCTCAATATAACGAAGAATGGAATACCGAGGATCGCCAGCGTGGCGCCGTTTTGGATTCTAAGGTCTTTGCAGCTACTTACCTGCAACGTGCCCAGCTCTGCGAAGCCAGTATCCACGATCCTGAATGCCTCCATGACCCCTCCTACACCGTTGAGGACGACTTGTGCAAAAAAGATGGCCTTAGAGTTGTACCTGCGTCCTGCTGTTCCCAGATCCTTCAGGCTCATCATGACACCCCCTTAGCAGGGCATCCTGGAGCACACCGGGCATGCCAGCTCATCCGTCGAGCCTTTTGGTGGCCCTCCATCTCAGCAGATGTACAGTGATACGTAGACGCTTACACCACGTGTGCCCAAACCAAAATACCCCGACACGCCCCTCTGGGACTACTACACCTGTCCACACTTCCCCAAGGACCATGGCAATGTGTGGAACTCGATTTTATTGTTGAGCTCCCTGCCTCTAGGAGATACAACACAGTCCTTGACATGGTAGACCACTTTTCTAAAATGGCACACTTCGTAGCCTGCAAGGGCACACCGTACAGCACTGCTGTTTATACGACACGTTATGAAGCTCCACGGGTGGCCCCTTGAGATAATATCTGATCATGGTACACAATTCATCTCCCGCTTTTGGAAAGCTTTTTTTACTGCTCTCCATGTCAATCTCAAACCATCTACAGCTTACCACCCTCAAGCCAACGGACAGGTCGAGAGAATCAATCAAAATCTTGAGCAATACCTGCGTTGCTATCTCAACCACCTCCAAGAAGACGGGTATACATGGTTACTCATCCCCAATCTTCCGTCTATACAAGTTCCCACCACTGGTCTGCCAGATACATGCCGCACAGGCACTCGCCAAGACCACACTAGAACATTCATGCGAACAATATAAAAAGGCGGCAGACAAACACTGACGGGAGGCGGCGCCTCTGCAACCTGGAGACTATATGTGGGTGAGTCGTCGCCATTACCCCTCTTCTTGTCCCTCCGCCAAACTTGACTATCGCTACATGGGACCCTACCTGATCCTTTGAAAAGTGAATGACGTCACCTATATCGTTCGTTTACCCCTCACCTTCGAATCCACCCTCCCTTTCACGTGTCCCTCTTGAAGAAGGCAGTGCCCCCTACTGACCCACCTTCTGTCCTGCCCCCTGGCCCGGCCTTTCTGTCCTCTCTGGGTCCCGAATACAAAGTACAGGCTATTCTTGACTCTCGTAGCCGGTATGGCCGTCTCCAATACCTCATTGATTGGGCAGGGTACGGTCCTGCCGACAGCTCCTGGGAGCCGGCTTCCAGTGTGTCTGCACCCCAGTTGGTCCGCCGCTTTCACCTCCGCCACCATTCTTGGCCTGGTCCTGTTTGGGCACTTGGGCGGGGGGCTACACAGGGGGGTACTGTCAGCTACCACCGCCGTGCAGCAAGGTGGGGGACCCTGCAGAGGCGCGGGCAGCTGTCGGCCCCTCCTGTGCCGATGGCGGAAGAGGTTCCTGCTGCCTCGGGGTGCCCCGAGACCCCTCCCCCGACCCGCTTGTCCCACTGGCAGCACGGTGGGGTGGGGCAAAACCCCGCTGCCCCTTCCAGGGCCCCTCCCCCTGCCACACTCACCCCGACAGCCCCGCAGGCACGTCAGTAGGGCAGGGCAGATGCTTCTGCAGTAGAGACGACGCAGCACGTAGTGCGTTGCTCCGTGCAGCTGGCAGCACACCAGGGGGCGGAGCCAGCACAGTAAAAAGCCAGCATTGGGAAGGCCCCAGCGCTGGTGAATGAACGCAGACGGGCCGCCTGTCAGATAAGTGATTGAGCTGAGTTCCTTGTGTGTAGTATTGAATTTGTATTGTTGTGTGTTGTGCCCCGTTTACCCGTGACAGTGAAGTGAGCGAGTGTGTGGGTGTGCTTGTGGAGACTGTGTGTGTCCCTCTCCCTGCTCCCCCTTGTGGGTCCCCCTTGTGTACCCTCCTCCGTGATCAAGCCCTGTTCCCCTCCTCCCTGTCCCCTACCCCGGTTCCCTCCACTCTTGCACACCTCTTTCCCTTCCCGGTTCCTGTACGAGAATACGTGTGGGCGAGGTGTGGGCCTAGTTCTGTCCTCTATCTCCACGTCCTATGATGATAGGGTCCTAGTCTCTGTGAGACAGTTTGGCCCACTCACCATTCTGACGGGCATTTATTCCCAGCGTGTGCCACCTGAGTGGAGGACTAGGACTTAAGGCGCATGATCGGGGCGTGGAGTGCCTGCTTTTCCCCCTCCCCCACTGACAGGTCCTCAAAACGCAGGTACAAAGTGTTCCTCACAACAGTGTGTGTCACGGATGGAGGGGAAAAAGGGATATAAGGGAATGGGAGAGGCCGAGAAATTGAATCCGCCTTCTACATCATAAGAACATAAGTGCCATACTGGGTCAGACCAATGGTCCATCTAGCCCAGCATCCTGTCTCTGACAGTGGCCAATCACGGTGGCTTGGGAGAAGAACCCAACAGGTCACAATGGGGGATCCATTCCCTGTTGTTTTCCCCCAGTGCCCGTCATGTTCCCCAATCCTGTCTGGCTAATAGCTGCTAATGGACCTATCTTCCAGAAACTTGTCCAAACCTCTTTTAAACTCAGCTATAGTACTGGCCCTTACCACAGCCTCTGGCAGTAGATTCCACAACCCAATTATACGCTGAGTGAAAAAAAATGTATTTGTTTTAAACTTGCCACCCATGAGTTTCATGGAGTGTCCCCTAGTTCTAGAACTAGCTGAGAGGGTAAATAACTGCTCCTTGTTTGTTGTTTCCACCCCATTCATGATTTTATAGACCTCTATAATATCTCCTCTCAGTCGTCTCTTCTCCAAACTGAAGAGCCCCAACCTACCAAGCCTCTCTTCTTACGGGAGCCCTTCCATGCCCTTGATCATTTTTATTGCGCTTCTCTGTACTTTTTTAGTTCAGCTATGTCTTTTTCGCGATGGGGCGACCAGAACTGCCCGTTCAAATCAGCTCCCGTAGCAATGTTTATTTATTTATTTATTTATATTTATTTAAAACATTTAAACCCCGCCCCGCCTGTAAACAACTCGGGGCGACTTCCAACAGTAATAAAACAGTATAAAACAGTTTAAAACAATCAATAAGTTAAATACTTTTAATACAGGGCCCCGAGAAACCATTCAACATTAAAACAGTAAAACAAGGTAGGGGGAGAAAACACAACCCTAAAGTTCACCTGAAGATGCTTGCCAGCCTTTTTGGTCTCATGATATCATGCCTGGGAATTATGTAATGGGCTAGGTTCCATGCGAGATCCCTACAGCGCGTCCTCCGTCCATGGCAGGATGACCTTGCAGAGGGCAGAAACCCGTGGATAGAGGTACCCACAAAACTGAAAAAATCTTTCCGCTGGTGGACAGCAGAGAATAGCTTTCAGGAGGGGGTCCCATTGTCAGAACTAGACAGGATCACAGTGACCACTGACACAAGCCTTCAAGGATGGGGAGCTCACACTCAGCGACACTCCATACAAGGCAAGCGGTGCAATGGGACCACAAACACCACATCAACTGGTTGGAACCGCGGGCAATCTACCTAGCCCTAAAGGGCCTAGCTCAAGAGATCTGAGGAAAACATATTCTTGTTTACACGGACAACATGGTAGCGAAGGCATACATCAACCACCAGGGAGGCTCCCGGTCAGAATCCCTACATTTTCAAACATCACTCCTGATCCAGTGGGCAGAACGCAGTCTGATATCCCTGTTAGCAGTTCATATCAAGGGGGGCTACGAATGTACAGGTGGACTGACTGAGCCGAAAGACAGTAGACCTGGGAGTGTAGCCCTCAGTCAGGAAGCATTCGAGATGATCATTCAGACCTTTGGCCACCTGGTGATGGACATGTTCGCAGCACCAAAGAATGCAAAAACGAAAAGCTTCATCTCCAGATTCCCAGGTCACCAAGTGGTGACATTTGACACACTGAACCAGCCCTGGCCTCGAGGTCTCACATACGCCTTCCCCCCGTTTCCACTCAGACAGAACAATAGTCAAAATCAAGAAGGAGAGAGCCACCACGCTTCTGGTCACCCCCTACTGGCTGTGATGACCATGATTCGCAGACCTACAACATCCAAGTCTGAACCCTCCTCTACATCTCCCAGAAGAACCCAATCTTCTGTCACAAGGCCCTCTCTTTCATGACAACCTAGGACTCCTGAAACTAACAGCCTGGAGAGCCTTGAGGAAACTGGGATACTCAAAATAGGTGTTGGATAGCCACAAAACACATATACCAGTGGACCTGGGCCACCTTTGCCCGATGGTACAGGTGTAAGACCATTAGACCCACCAGGGCCTCCTTTAGAGGCAGTACTAAAATTCCCCCAGGGGGGATTAAATAAGGGTCTAAAACCCAACACCCTCCAAAGACCGGTAACAGTCCTCAGTAGTGTCCTTTGCACAGTTCAGGGTGTCAGAGTAACATCTCCATGTCGTCCGCTTCTTAAGGGCCACAAGAGTTCTCCCTCCTCTGGTGGCCTACCAGTTCTCCTTGTGGAATCTAAATCTAGTTTTAAGGGCTCTCATCAAAACCCCATTTGAGCCTCTCTGGGTGGTCTTTCCCTTTCCCTTAAACTAGCCTTCCTGGTAGGAATCAAATCGGTCAGGAGAGTTTCTGAACTTAGCACCCTCTCCATCGACACGGCTTTTTGCTCCTTTAAGGAGTCTTCAGTAATCCACCGGTTGGATCCAGCAGTCTGTCCTAAGGTTGACACTCGGTTCCACCAAGAACAGGACGTTGTACTTCCGTCCTTTTGCCCCAATCCGACCCACCCACAGGAACAGGTCTGGCACAAACTAGATGTATGTAGGGTTGTGAAGGTATACCTTGATAGGACAGGAAACCTTCAGCTCTCTTCGTAGCCTGCAGCCCTCAGCACAGGGCCCTTCAAGCATCCAAAGCAGTAATTGCGCACTGGATGTCCCTCTGCATTTCAGAGGCATACAAAGAGGAAGATAAGACTCCTCCGCAAAAGATCCTTGCCCACTCCCTAAGAGGGGCAGACACCTCTCAGGGTTTTAGAAACACAGCCTCATATGGCGAAATATGCCAAGCAGCCACCTGGGCCTCAGTCCGTATGTTTACCAGACACTATAAAATTCCTTTGCAGGACTCTGCCAATGTGGCCTTTGGGAGATGGTTGCTCCAGGCAGTTCTGTAATTCACCCCCAGGGCTGTCCTCCACCTGACACTTTCTCTCTCTTTCTCCTCTCACCTCCCCCCGTTTGGAAAATTTTACCTAATGGGACACTGCTTTGGAATGTCCCTGCTGTTCTAACTGGCCATCCAGGAGGATTATATGCAAGAAAGGAAAATTGGGTTCTTACCTCATGAATTTTCCATCTATGGATAATCCTCCTGGATAGCCAGTTCCCACCCAGAGTGAGAGTGAACTCTGGGGGGCCTGTGCAAACACTTTCACACACATCACTTCTGGGCACCCATTAACCCACACCCCGTTGGTTGTGGTAGCCTGCTTTTTTGGGCTTGATGTCAGCAATTTTCTTTTGGTTCTCACATTAAAAAATGTTTAATCTTTAGCATAGTGTTTGAGTCAGAACCTTAGCATTAGAGTGAGTGAGGACTTGGGAACTACTGAAGACTAGGGGGCTAAATTCCCACTGATCATGCTCCAGAAAAATCAGGTAATCTGCCTCCTACTAGTAGTGCTGGGGATCTACGCTGCTGTTCCAACTGGCCATCCAGGAGGATTATCCATAGAAGGAAAATTCACAAGGTAAGAACCCAATTTTCCTGTTTAGCCATTTCAGATCAACTTTCTAAAAGAGGAAATGTCAGCAAGAAAGGATTCCTGCTCGACATTTCTTAGTTCAAGCTGTAAAATTGTATTTATTCTGTGTCTTCTTTCCGCAGAACTATGTACTTCTCCCTGGTTGTATTGAATTCTAATGCGGTTCCTTTCTATCCTTCCTCTCCCTGGTAGATTATCGCTTAAACCCTGTGCTCAGGAAAGCCTGCAAAGCAGACATCCCCAAATTTTGCCAGAATATCCTGAGTAAGGCCAGGGATGATTCAGAGCTGGAAGGGCAGGTCATATCCTGCCTCAAGCTGAAATATGCAGACCAGGTGAGTGAGGCAGGTGTGAATGTGTATGTGAGCTGTATATAGATGTTCCCAGTAACACTGACAGACCTGGAAATCCCGTGTGGACACATTTGCAGAGTGCATAAACATGTGCTTTCTCTATTACCAGTTGAACATGATTACCAGACATCACTTCAGATTAAGCATATGAAAATGGAGTTAAACCTGTTTCAAAGTCAAGATGGCCTAGTTTGCACAAGCAACTTTGATTAGCTTCTCCATATTAAGACACACATTCTTAACTCAAGCTTAGTTGGCATACAAATTTATATTTGATGTTGTCTTTAGATTGTAAGCTCTCGGGCAGGGACCGTGTCTATCTTATTATCTGTAAAGCGCCAGGTACATCGCTGGCGCTATATAAATGCTTATAATAATAATAATAAATAAAAGCTGTCCCAGCCCCCAAGATTTTACCTTGGCTGACTTTAATTCACCTGTCTTCAGTCTGAGATAAACGCTGCCAAGATGATGGTGTTGCCCTGGGGGCAGTGCCTAAGACTGGCATGCTGGCATAGCTCTAAACATAGCAAGTATGAATGCAGGGTGAGTTAAAAGCCAACACTTATGCTGGAGTTAGCATTGAATGGTGTGAATGTACCAGCTTGCCCACTAAACTCTGCATGAAGTTACTGGAGCTTGCTCTGATGTGTGGACATGGCTTAAGCAAGCTGACTTGACTTTTCTCCTTCTAAACAGCGTCTCTCTCCAGACTGTGAAGATCAGATTCGAGTGATAATCCAAGAATCTGCTCTTGATTATCGACTGGACCCCCAGCTGCAGATGCACTGTTCAGACGAGGTAGGAACACAACCATCATGCTCCTCTCTTAGCATCAAAGTTTCCCTCACCAAAATCATATTCAGAAGCCACTAGCTTAACTGATCACAGCTTAACTGATCTAAGCTAGAGCAGCTGGTCAGAGCAATGATTCATATAAACAAGTTGCTCTGGGCGTAGCTACCTCCTTGAATGACTTGATATGACTGTCAGGCTCCTGCTCCTCACAACTGGGTTCAGGGCTGGGGACAAGACCAGGACATGTTGTTTTTTTTACAGATTTATTTGTCCTGAAGCAACTCGTTGTGGGGGAGAGTGACCCAGAGCCAAGCCCGTTGTGTATCTCTTGTAGATCTGAAGGTTGAATAGCGGGCATGGCACTTCCCACTATCCCTGCCTTTGAGTAGTGTGCATGTTTGAAATTTCACCCCCTTATTAATGCAGAAGCTTGTGACTTCTATGGTATTCCCTGCTTAAACTCACTCTGGATCAGGGAGTCTAGAATCTTCAACTCCCTAGCATCCTGGGTTTGCTAACATTCAGCTGGAGCCTTTAGTCAGGAGGCTGTTGCTGGTAATTGAGAATTTAGAGTACATTAGTTTTTATAGGTTCATTGCAATAACCTTGCTCTGTAGCAACTTACAGCTGTTCAGAGCACCCTGTAACCCTGTTGTAAGCTGTTTAGAGCACCATGTTCTAAGTCTGTATCACTGAGCAAGGTAAAAACAAGTGGCCAGAAATACTACGTTTATTTGGAGATAGAATTGTTCTAAATGCTTAGAGAGAAACTACTGATCTTTCAAGTAAGTTGTGATCATTGCAATGTTCCCAAAGTCCATTGTAGTTCTTTCAGGTTTAGTAGTCAGTTCTTCCTTTTTCTAGACTTCAGTTTTGGGAATAGATTTCTTGGATTCAGAATCTTTGTGAAGCCACCTCTTTATTATATGTTTGGATACAGTACTCAGTTTTTCACTTACTACAAAACATAAAGATCTATTCTCCTCTTACCTCCTTCTTCTCCTCCTGGCTGGGTAGCTCTGCCACTGGCCGATAGGAGGCAGATGAAAAACTTTTCTTTTTTTTGCGCATGCGCACTAGGAGCTACCCGGTCTCTCCAGTCCGTTCATCTGCCTTCGGCCGGTAGGACGCACATCGGCACAGATCCGTGAAAATCTGAAAAGGAAAAGAAAGTTAGTGGGGAATTAGGAAGCCTCCGTGCACGAGGCTTAGGGTAGGCGAACTCAAGCAATGCCGCCTCCAGGGAAGCCTCACAGTCTGACAGCGCTGCGGCGGCTTTTCCCTCCCTCTCCCTTTTCCCTCCTCTCTCCCCCCCCTCCCCTCCTCCTCCATTTGAAGCTCCAGGGCGGTGCAGCCGCGAGCATATGAAAGGCCATGGGTTTGTTTAACCCTTACAAAAAAATAATTTAAAAAAAAAACAGGAGCTCGGGAACAGTGCGGCTGGGCCTCAGAGTTTATCCCTCGGCTAAAAAATCATATTGAGAGAGGTCTAGAGCAGGGCAGAGACAGCGCAGCTGGACTCTGTCCCTATTATCCTCAGAGCAGTGATCAGGGACAGCGCTGCTGGGCCCAGTATCCTACAAGTTATATTTAGCTGCAGTTCTGAGAGGGGATAATGAGCGTGGGACAACTCCCCGCAGGGTCCATCCCGCTTCCTGTGGCAGCTTCCTCGCAGCAAGACAGCCAGGACACCCAGGTACGACTAGCCTCCCTAGAAAAATCAATGGGAGAGATCCTAGCGACCCTGGGTCAATTATCGAAGCCTAAACCCATAAGAAAGAGGCCCAGTTCAACCAGGCCCAGTAAAAGATCTCCCAAGACGGGAAACTCAGGGGCTCCCAAAAAGAAATCAAAAAGGCCACCAGAGGGCGCCGTAAGCACATTACCGGGCTCCTCTGAGGAGAGTGACCAAGGAGAGCAGGTGACAGAAACGCCTCACGCACTCTCTGATCAAGGTCAGGGGGAGTCTGAATTTCTCTCAGGATCAGACCATGACCTTTCTGAATTAGAGGAAGGGGAATGGGTGGAGCCAGCCTTGGACCCTAAGGATAGAGAAAGGCAGTTCCCCGCGCAGTATAGGAACGAGCTGATAGCTCAGGTAGTAAAAACCCTCCAGCTGCAGGAAAAATCCTCCAAGGAGGATTCCTCAGACTCACAGGAGGAGGAAACGAGACAGTACATTCCCACAGTCCACGGTAAGGACCAGGGGCTTCCTTTGGACAAGGCCTTCGAGAGGCTTGTACTCGAAGAATGGAAGCACTCAGACAAGGGTTTTAAGATGAACAGAACCCAGGATTCCTTATACTCCTTCTCCAGAAGGAAGGATCCTATGTTTAGAAACCCTAAGGTGGATGCGGGGGCTGCATCCCTCATCAGACAGACAGTGTTCCCCACTGAGGGGGACTGCCACCCGAGAGATTCGACTGTTAGAGCAGTTGATGCAGCTCTCAAAAAAGTTTCGGAAGCCATGTCTGCTGCCCTGAGAGTAGTCATAGCATCGTCCTATGTATCTAGGGCCATGCTAGCCTGGATGCAAGAACTGCAGGACCCAGAAATCTCAGAGGGTAAATCCCAGAGACTGAATTCCAGGATATGCATGGCAGCCGCCTTCCTTGCAGACGCGACCATGAACAATCTGACATGGTCGACCAGGGCAGTAGCAAACAACATAGCAGCTTGACGCAGAGTGTGGTTGCGCTCTTGGGATGGAGATGTAACCACAAAGAAGCTGCTCACAGCATCACCATATAAGGGATCTAAGTTATTCGGAGTATGCCTAGAAAAAGTTTTAGAGGAGGCCTCAAGCAAGGACAAGACAAAGATCCTACAACAACTGTCAGCTAAGAGGGGCTCCTTTCGGGGGCATCCCTTTCGTTTCAGGGGTTTTGCAGGCACTTCCAGGAGGTTCCAAACACACACTCAGAGAGGCTACACCCCCAACTTCGCCTTCAGGGGAAGAGGCTTCAGGGCAGGAAGGTACGATTGACGCAGGTCTTGGGGCCCTCCTACCAGTCAGACAAGACAGGACTCCTGACTATTCCATTACCGGGTTGGGGGCAGGATCCAGCAGTTCCACGAGGTATGAGCACACTCGATCACAGATGCTTGGGTCCTCTCCTGCGTGGAAAGGGAATACTCCATCGAACTGGACGGCGCCCCTCCCCGCAGGTTCCTAATATCACCAAGATCAAGAGATGCGACGAAACATCTCGCAATGTCCACCGAAATCAAGAGGCTGGTGGCCGCCAGGGCCATAAAGAGAGTACCAACTGCTCAACAATGCCCAGGTCTCTACTCAATACTATTTTTGGTTGCAAAAAAGACAGGAAAATAGAGAGCAGTGTTGGACTTAAAGGCCCTGAATCGTCATGTGAAGAAGAAGTAGTTCAGAATGGAGACAGTGACATCCATTTGCCGCAGCATACAGAGGGACGATTGGCTAGTGTCTCTGGACCTCCAGGAGGCATACCTCCACATCCCAATTTGGACTCCTCACAGAAAGTGGCTCCGCTTCGCATACAACCACCACCATTCAGGGCCCTTCCATTCAGCCTGTCTTCGGCTCCCAGGACCTTCACCAAGGTACTAATACCACTTGTGGCGAACCTCCATATGGAGGGCATACATATACACCCTTATCTGGACGATCTGCTGATCTGGGCCCACTCTCCGGGCAAGACACTGCAGGATCTAAAAAGGACAATCGTCTATGTGGAACAACACGGGTTCCTAATAAACAGGGAAAAAAGTCATCTCACCCCGACGAGGAGGCTAGAACACCTGGGCACCATCATAGATACCAGCTCCAACCTCGCACTGGTCCCCCAGGACAGGAATCAAAAGATCAGGAAGTTACTAAAGAACCTCAAGTCAAAGGAACGAATGAGGCTCAAAACACTGGCATAACTGCTAGGACTGCTGATCTCGTGCACGGTCCAGGTGACATGGGGCAGATTCCACCTACGTCCCTTGCAGAGACTGCTAAGGCCTTTTCGACGCGAACTCACCAGCGGGCGGAATACCTGGGTGACCATATCAGGTCACTTAAAAAGATCCATGTCCTGGTGGTTAGATCCCGCAACATTCCAGGTGGGCGTGCCGCTCGCAGAGCCCATGAGGGAGATAATAACGACAGACGCCAGCCTAGCAGGCTGGGGAGCCCACACAACAACTCAATCCGTACAAGGGGTGTGGTCGCAGAGGGACTTGCAACAACAAATCAATTACCTGGAGCTGAAGGCCATACGGCTTGCCCTACAACAACTCTTCCCCTCCAGAACCAGCTCCCACCTTCTGATATACACCGACAATGTGACGGTGAAGGCATACGTGAACCATCAGGGGGGATCCAGATCGCCACAGCTACATTAAGAAGCAACCAGACTACTCACATGGGCACAATTTCACACATCTTCTCTGAAGGCCCTCCATATCAAGGGACAGGACAACGCAACAGCAGACTGGCTTAGCCGTCAAGCCCTGCAGCCCCACGAGTGGACCCTCAGCAGAGCAGTCTTCCAGGACATAGTAAAATGGTTCAGTCTACCAATCGTGGACTTATTTGCCACCAAGACCAACACTCAACTACCCCGCTTCATGTCAAGGGAGATGTGCGGGGAGGCAGAGGCAACCGATGCATTAAACCAACCATGGCCCAAGGGTCTGCTCTATGCTTTTCCTCCATTCCCACTGATTGCGCGAACCATAGCCAAGGCATGCAGGGAACAAGCGCTACTTCTGCTGATCTCACGTTGGTGGCCCAGGAGACCGTGGTTTTCAGAACTGATCCACCTCAGCCAGGGTCAATTCAGAAGACTTCCTCCAAAGGCGGACCTTCTAAATCAAGGACCAGTCTTATGCCCGGACATTCAGACATTAAAGCTGACAGTCTGGTGATTGAGCGCTCCGCACTAAAGAGAAAAGGGTATACAGACCCAGTCCTCGACACCCTTCAGAGCTCCAGAAGGCCAGCCACTAGGAGGGCCTACCAGAATACATGGAAAATGTTTGCCTCCTGGTTAAGACAGACCCATGCAAAGCAGGGGTTCCCCAAGTTCTAGACTTCCTGCAGCAGGGATTAGATAAGGGGCTCAGGACCAACACTTTGGCCAGACAGGCAGCGGCATTAGACTCGGTGCTAAGAGCATCAACAAACAGGGCAATCTCTTCCCACCCACACGTTAAGAGGTTCATAAGGGCTGCCAGACTCCTGTCCCCTCCAGTAATACACCGGGTACCTTCCTGGAACCTAAACCTTGTTTTGGAGGCATTAACAAAACCACCTTTTGAACCATTAAAGCATGTGTCTCTATATCTTTTGACCCTCAAGGCGGTTTTCCTGGTAGCAGTGACCTCGGCTCGACGAGTCTCGGAGCTAAGCGCACTGTCCATGGAAGACAATTTTTGTATTTTTCATACAGATTCTGTTCTCTCAGATTAGACCCAGCCTTCATTCCAAAGGTAAATTCATACTTCCACAGGTCACAGGAGTTGGTGCTTCCGTCTGTCTGCCCCAACCCAGTCCATCCCAAAGAGAGAACATGGCACATGTTGGACGTCCATCAGGCTCTCAAAATTTACTTGGCCAGAACCCGAGGTTTCTGTAAATCCACAGCCTTGTTTGTTAATATTCGTCCAGGCCTTCAGGCTCTCAAGGCTTCCCAAACTTTACTATCTAAGTGGGCAAAGCATGCCATCATAGAGGCCTACAAGGCCTGGGGTAAGGTTCCCCCTATGCAGATCTGGGCCCACTCTGTTCGTAGTGCGGCTACCTCCTATGCCTTCAAGGCGCAAGCCTCCTACGAGGAGATATGTAGGGCCGCAACATGGACGTCCCTCCATACCTTCGTGAGGCACTACAAAATTAACATTTTTCAGTCAGCAGAGGCAGCGTTTGGCAGGCGGGTGCTGCAGTCGGTACTGGACTTTTCCAGTGCTGTCGGCTCCCACCCGTAAAAGAGGTGACTGCTTGGGTATATCCCAGCCAGAGGAGGAGAAGGAGGTAAGAGGAGAAAGGAGAATTGGTTACCTACCTTTGGTGAATTCCTTTCTCTCTTACACTCCTTATCCTCCTCCGACCATTCCTGCCAGACAGCATAGAGTACATCTTCCATCCGACTGTTTTTAGTTAAGCTAAATGAGGGGACCTTAGTTGGGTCCCGGTTACTCTCATAGGTTATTCTCAAGTTAAAGTTTACAAGTACGACACATGGTTTTTCTAAGTTGTATTTTGTTGGCTAAGAGATACTTTCCAGGGGCACTCGGCCAGGATACAGACTGGAGAGACTGGGTAGCTCCTAGTGTGCGTGCGCAAAAAAGAAAAGTTTTTCATCTGCCTCCTATCGGCTAGCGGCAGAGCTACCCAGCCGGAGGGGGATAAGGAGTGTAAGAGAGAAAGGAATTCACCAAAGGTAGGTAACCAATTCTCCTTTTCCATACTGGATAACAAAGCAACAAGAACATGTTTGGGAAGTTTCAACTTCACTTGCAACTTTATATGCGTGCTGTGTGCAGTGCTTTCTGCTTTCAGCCATGCTGAAGTGAAGCTCAGAGTTGCTCCCTGTGCACATTACATAATACTGCTAATATGGCGGCATGCACAGTGTGTGTAGTAAGTTATTTCATTTGTATTTAACTAGATCTCCAGTTTGTGTGCAGAAGAGGCAGCAGCCCAGGAGCAGACAGGACAGGTAGAAGAGTGTCTGAAAGTTAACCTGCTCAAAATTAAAACGGAAATGTGCAAAAAGGTAAAGGAAGTGCTGTCTCTTAACTTGAAGTTAGAAGGCCGTTTTAATGTTCATTAAAGGAAGCTCTTTGACACAGCCTTAACATGAGCTAGAGCTACACGTATTTCTACTCTGAGCTGAGCCAACACATGTCTCATGATTTGAAGCATCTTCTATCATTCCAGTCATATGCTCCAAAAATACTCTGTTAGTGAGCCTTAATTTTGAATTTCAGTCCTGGATCTCTCTACACACATTCCACTGACAGTGCACTTCAGTACTGACCCTCCACCCACTGCTATTTCAGTCCAAGGCCTCTTGAACATGTATTGGCACTGGCTGGAACTAGGTGGTCACAATCCACAGACATGTTACGTTGGGGTAGCCCTGTTGAAGCCATTGTGGCCAGGAGCTGTGTAAGCTCCTATCACTTCACTTAATTCCTGGTCCAGTGTTTTCTTCATTTTTTTCCAAGTGTGATAAGTCATTTTGTGAATGTGCCCATGTTTCCAAACGTGTGTACGCATTCACAAAATCACTTCTGCCTCGGTTCACATAAATGTGTATGTGGTAACCCCTGTAAATCTATGCAAATTTAATATAGATCATTGCTGAACGCTGAGACTGCTGAAGAACAGCTATTCTAAAAAGCAAACTTGGAAAACCAATTCCATGCATCATCATACAAGACAGATTTGAACCTTGGACCTCCTTTTCAAAGCCTTGCCAAACTGCAAAGGCCGTTGTTGGCCTCTTTTCAATTTGGTCTCTAGAGGATGGTTTCACACACTTTCCAGCAAGTTTGAAAGACTGCTTTAGTGTTTGAAAGAAAAATATATGAGATAGATAGGAACCCCTTGCAGTGGAAGTGAGTGACTGAAACTCCCAACCCCTTCTGCCCTAGCTAAGGAGATATTACCCAAGGCTGCAAGTGCATGTGTCGTGCATAGCAGTTGGATATGTGACTGCCAGCCACATGTTAGCAGGAACAGTCCCTGATCGCTAGTCATGCCAAGCTATTTGACTTCATTGTCTAGTCTGTGCATATATGTATTGAATAATGCTGATCATTTTAATAAGAGGAGCTCAAATTCAGCCTGCCTAGTGTTGGTGTTGTCTTATCTGACTCTAGGAAATAGCTTAGGTTCTTCTCTGGGGCAAGCCTTGCCTCCAAGGTGAACTATGATAATCTTCCCCTCCAGGAAGTGCTCAACATGCTGAAGGAGAGCAAAGCAGACATCTTCGTGGATCCTGTGCTTCACACAGCCTGTGCCCTTGACATCAAACACCACTGTGCTGCAATCCCACCAGGAAGAGGCCGTCGTAAGTGTCAGCGCTTCATACCTGCAATATCTCTCGCCTCTTTCACTGTGCTCAATGAGAAGTCCAGTCTGGCAGGAAGAGACTCCTCAGAATAGCTGGTCCCTTCTTGCACAACAGACATGGCTGGAAAGGGGAATGCTGCCAGCTGTAATTGACTTGGTTGTTTCTTACCATCCACCGTTGTTCTCTTAGAAGCTGGGCATTCTGTACAGGTTCAAACTGCTTTGGTCACTTTCAGGGGCTGTTCTGTCATTTTCTTGTGTCTCACTGGCAAAGTCAAGATTTCTCTTGGAATCTTGTTATGTTCTTGAGTTAACTTATTGCTCCATATTCGGTCTCATACACTTGATCAACTTCTAATTGGACAATTAGAATGCATAGGGGTGTTCCTTACCAGCTGGCGCATTGCAACCTGCATCTGGCATTGGTTGTACCACTCTTCAACTGAGATTCCCAACATTATGCAGACTCTGGGCAGGTCCTTTCTAGCTTGTCTCAAGCAGAAATGTATCACTTCTCCTTGCTGAAGGGGATAACACGATATTAAATTCTAAATACATGCATTGAAGCTGCTACTCTTAATTTTAAATCTTCCTGCAACTTCACATCAGCTTCACTGTCGATACTTTAAAATTAACCTTTTGCGTTCTAGGGGTCTGATTTCCTGACAAGTTTTTTATAATGCAGCACACAACTTTGTGACCTACCTAAGGCTACTAGCTCCATGGGTTAAACAAGTTTCTTTCCAAACCAGTTTCAGGTGAGATTTCTTGAGATTGACCTGTGAGTAGTTTGGTTTTGCTTTCTAGTTTTTGTAAGTATGTTAACCACCACTGTCCAGCTTTATTTGTCAAGCTCTTCTACAGCACCCCATGTGAGGCATATTCCTGCAGTCAATCTCACTTGTGTTATGCTTTCTCCTATCTTCTACAGAAATGTCCTGTCTGATGGAAGCGTTGGAAGACAAGCGTGTGAGATTGCAGCCCGAGTGTAAAAAACGGCTTAACGACCGTATTGAAATGTGGAGTTATGCTGCAAAGGTGAGGCCTGACTTTGACTATGCTATCAAAGTCCTCAGCTGTGGGGTGAAGAGCTTGTGATTGTCAGACCTAGAATCTATTGTGAAGGAGTAGGTGGGGAAGGGAGCTGTGCTTGAAGTTGCCAATCTAGTGCAATCTGCCTTCAGCTGTGAGAAGGCTTGGTTTGGCTGTTTTTTAAATTTAACCATATATTGATGATATTAGATCAAATAACCTTCGGTTTAAGGGAAGAGTTATTCACTCATGCTTCAGAAAGCATGGAAATTGTAAATTAAGGCTTCTGCCTTAACTCGCATGCCATGTCTCATATTGTACTCGTTTATAATGTGGGCCCCAAGCACCCACGCGTTGCCTTTCTTTCAATCCCAATTCTCTTCCTTTGCAGGTCCGAGGCAACACAAAAACTGGGGGCAGCATAATTGAGGCTTGGGAGGGCAGCAGGGGGGTGGGGCAGCTTTCATCTAGGTGAGGACGATCAACCTTGTGCTGGCTAAAGTAGTGGGACCGGGAAGAACAGTTGTACTTGGGACAGTATGAGACTAGGAGTCACCTTACTGCCTCCTGCCACAAGGCTGTTCTGACACTGTTAAGATTGCTAGGGCTGTTGTGGATGGGTAATACTGGAGTAGTATTCCTGTATAAACAAGTATCTTATACCACAGACAGCACTCATATCACCATCATTCAGAGTGAGAGAGCAAGAAGTGAGCTGCAGGTACTTCCAGTTCAAACCCAGAAACATCAGTACAGTATTCAATTACAAAAACTCATTGATGTATACACAGTTGCGCTCTCCCAGGCACTGGACTACCTGGGAGCCTAGAGCCAAGGAGAGCAGTCACAGCAGTGAAGAAAATTAAAGTCTGCCCAAAATCATTTTTTGATAGTGATCACTCAATTCCTTCTACCCCTTTGCCAGCAAAAGGAATAGTAAAAAAGTAGTTACTTGTATCTCAGTGTCAGCTGTACTGTAGCACTTCTGCATTATAAATATGTGAAGATAAAGACCATGCTTATATTAACAGCTTTATCATGTCCAAAGGCAGCTTTTTTTTAGTACTTGGCAAAAGGGACTGTGGACAGCAAGGAGACGGAGTGCAGCATTAGGGGAAACTGACCCCATCCAGCATCATTGCCAGTAGTCACCAGTTCTCCCACACTCTCAAAGCCCTAGTCCTAGTGTTGCCCTATGGAGACAGAAGACGTTGTAGTTTTGACACTTTCCTGTTGTCTCCAGCCGCAAAGATACTGTATGATGTCATGTGGAGACTGCAGGGAGGCAGCTTATTGTCCCCAGTTTCATTGTTGCCCCCAACCTGCACAGGAAGAAGATTAGAACTGAAAGATCAAGACCGAGTGCATGGAGCCTAAATTATAAGCAAGAACAATGAGAGACTGTACAATGTCTTTACTGCTTAGATGTTGAGTGAGTTAAGGTGGAAACTTCAATTTACAAATTCCATGTTTTCTGGAGCATGAGTGAATTAGTAAGAGTCTTAACCTGAAGGTTATTTGATCTAAGAATTTCCCTGGTTTTTGAAAGGGGAATGCACTAGATTCCCCTGCTGCCATGGTACCAACCCAAGGCATACATACCCCTGCCCCTCTTTGGACTCCCTTTTTCTCCACACCACCTCGTCTGAAACAAGTACTTGAATTTTTCCCTTATGTCCCAACTCTAGTCATACCATCCTATCCAGCTGCACACAATGATTGGATACAACTAGCTATAGGGGAACTGTTATATGTGCACGATCTGATCCACCTCCACACAACTACTGCGTGCACCTAAGTATATTGAACCAGCAGAGGGATGAAGGCAGTTTCCCTCTACTTTTCCCAACTCACATGCTCCCATCCACCTGCGTATAACTGTAAGCTACTGTAGCAGCTTACCATTTCAGCCCTAAGTACAACAATCTGACCATCTTACATAGAACATAAACTGACCACTGATACTGTTAAGCGAGAAAACTGCTTTCCTCACTTCACCCATTTCATGCATGCATGCTTTAAGACATCAAAACCTCAGACTTATACCACCACTTTTAAAAAACTAAAAACATGAAAATTCAAGAAAACCAACTTGAACTCGGCAACACCTCTAAGTTCATTAATACCACTCCTATACATGCGAAAAGAAGTCACAAAAGGGAAAATTTCTGCTTTTGCCTCCAAAATTCAAACTACTAGAACTCCTTTTTCAACAGATTTCCCTCTAATTTGGACACATTCCATGTGTCGCCCAAGTGACTCTTCCTACCAGGTTTCACACTGATGAGACATTCCATTCTGATTTTACAATGATTAGAATATTGGTTATTTTAACAGTGTGATGCAGACACCTTAACTATAGAGCCACTCCCGCAGCTCTAATTTCAGAGACTTCAATCACTTAAGTAATGTAGAGCTTAGGATGCTATTTTATTCCTTTTAATTCACCATACCTAGGTATTTCACTATATTGCTTATAAACAAAACTTGCAACCTGACATTGCTACCCTTAAGCACCTTGACAGAGTGACAAATTGCCAGGAAGATATGGTGTAACAAAGGAGCTGGTCAGGGGAACAAAATGGTCTAAAAAGATTACTATAAATATAAAGGCTTTCCACAGAGCATTAGCAACACCCTGCAGGAGCCACAGGAGCATTCTTGGGGTTGGGTACATCGAACTCTGATCATCTAAAGGTCTTTGTTGTTGTAATCTAGTAGATGGATTCCATCTACTTAGTTCTGGTTCTTATCCTTGTCCTGGTCCACCCTAGTCATGGTCCTTGGTGGCATAGCTGCTCATGCTTATGCCATTGTGGCCAGGGAAAGACTAGTGAGGAGAGCATACTAGATCTTAGGAAGAGTTAAATGGGTCCCCAGGATTTTGCTATTCTAAGCTTCCTTAGGATTATTCTGCCGTGGAAACTGAGGTCCTGTTAACCACTGTCTGTTCCTCACCAGGTTGCACCAGCAGAAGGCTTTTCTGACCTGGCCATGCAAGTTATAACCTCTCCGTCCAAGAACTACATCCTGTCTGTGATCACAGTGGGCATCTGTGTACTCTTCTTGATTGGCCTGATGTGCGGACGCATCACCAAGCGGGTAACACGAGAGCTCAAGGACAGGTAGAGCCCAGATAGCCTGCTGAGGAAATGACTGCCCAGTTTGTACAGCCCTCCTCTGTATAGTCTACCCACCCACCCCTCTTTGGAGAGGAGAATAAAAAAGAATTAGAGCAGCAGGTGTCAGCTCCGTTTTCCCATATTGGATTTCATTCATGGCATCTTCATCCTATGAACAAGTTTGTGTGCAGCATCGGCAGCCCAGCCAGCAGCTTTGTTGCCCCTTTGTTAGCAGACTCTTTTTTACCTGCCTCTGTACTGTTGGAATTACCTTCATTCTCCAAAGCAGACTGACAAAACCTGCAGCTCGAGCAGTTTTAAAGTAAATTTTAAAAGGAAGAAAAATCTAGATACGTTCCAGTCGTAGGATTTAGAAGAGTGGTTCCTACTGGGATACATTAATACTCTGTGTCTGGGTAAAATTGAGGCAGGGAATTAAAGGGTAAGTTGCATCATCCACCATAGTCGGCCTTGTTTTGGACATCTTGCTCATCCTGTAACAAACATCTTCAATGCATTGTTTTGGACAGCAAAGGACACACATCATCCTCTACTGAATGTCCTGCCTTTGTTACTGTGTGTGTTGTTTGTTTTGGGGGGGGGGGGGACACCTTTTTTTATGCTGAAAAGGCAATGCCCTCCAACACCTCTTCTTCCTTGGCCACTAACAGGATAAGATAAAATACTGCCCAAGATCAAAGATTCCAGTGATCTTGGATGATACCCATATGAGCCATATCATATACTTCGTTAAGCTAAGATGAAGAGTAGGTGTAGGTGAGCCAGTCTATTGTAATATACTGGCAGACAGCATTGTGAGTACCCTGCCTAGCTAGCCTATCAGGTTTCCTTCATCAGTGGCAATGTAGTAGAGTTTTGACACTCCCTTTACGGTAACCTCCATTACTACCCTTTTGAATGAGCCATTCAAAGAGGGTAGTCCCTGGTGATGCTGCAGCAGCACTCCACTTGGCCTCAAGATGCTGAATGGGATTATGGGTTCCAGATATCTCTTAATGAAAAGATCATTTAGGAGTTAGTGTAGTGATTCATCATGGACACTCCAAAGTGTTAATTGCTTGAGGTGCAGCATTAAAAACTGAGTAATACTTCTCAAGCTTCTTGGTCTATCTAATAGGGATAAAATCGTGCAGCTCCTGGAATGTAGTCAGATGTCCTAGTCCTAAACACCAGCCAGGAGAGAAGTGGGGAATGCAGGTATGGGAAGGGTACACTAAAGATCTGTCTGGATCTTTAAAGAGCGTAGCTTTTTGTTCTCATCCACTGATATGCACACTTAGACAATAGCCATATTTTCAGAACTTGATACTCCACTCCGTTTCCCAGCTGAAGGGAGGCGTCTTTGCAGAAGCAATGCTTTTAGCTATAGTAGCTTTCTACAATCTCTTTTGTTTCCCAGTATAAAGAGGGAGAATCAAAGTCCCCTCTGGCCCACGGATTGTAGCTGAGACGTGGAGAACTCTAGGTTGGATGGGGTTGTGAAGCATTGCATTGGTTGCACGAGTAGGCATGCACAGTAGGATATATATATTTTAGTAACCTGTTAGATGTGTTCACCTGTGTATGCTGGAGTATTATAAATCATGTGCCTAAAACTGTCCACCTAGGTTAAAGCTTGATTCATAACTTTCCCCCTTCCTGGTTTTGTGCTGCTAGAATTCCCAGTGTTCTGCATTGATACCAAATAGGGGCATTTCTGAAAGTGGACCAGGTGACCCTGTTGATGCTGTGTATGGACTGTCATGTAAACCAAAACTGTGATTATTTCTGCTGCCCTTTGTATGCTGGGGGAGATACAGAGTTAGCCGTCAGCAGACATATCTGTTTGTCACCCTTCCTTGGACATTGTATCCAGTTTGAAGTGTAGTCTTATGCGGTGGCAGTGGCAACAGATTAGGAAAGCTTGTGCATTCATCTCAGTCCTTGGAGTTTCAGACCCTCATAGTCGAAGGACTGGGCAAGTGATGGTTGGGTGCCCGAGCAGTAGTGCCAGGCCCCACAGAAAAGCTGCCTTCACGTTTGGGTACTGTAGGCTTCCTGACAGGAGGCATGGGAATTGTCCTTGGAACAGAATGGTATAGGAATCCCCAACTCAGCTTGGGGTTTCGTTATTCTCATGTGAATGTCAGCTAGAGTAGTGGAAGGGGCAGTGAGGAGGCAGGGCCTGGCAAATCTCATCTGAAGCTTGAAGGGGGTGAAAATGG
The DNA here is from genome assembly GCA_003113815.1 of Sphenodon punctatus. Classification (NCBI taxonomy): domain Eukaryota; kingdom Metazoa; phylum Chordata; class Lepidosauria; order Sphenodontia; family Sphenodontidae; genus Sphenodon; species Sphenodon punctatus. Next base: position 676,739 of record QEPC01004754.1, read on the forward strand.
GGTGACTTGCCATGGGGACTTAAAGTGACTTCCCAAAGCACAGACAGAAGGGCCATTCAGCACTTGGTGATGCTGCAGGAGCAGAAAATTAGAAGGTACCAACTGATGGGCTTTGACCTTCATGGCTTCACTAGCTCTGTGGCTTTGTTCCTCAGAAAGTTAAACTGCCGTCCAGATATAATTTAATTAAAAGCTCTATGGGGTGGTTCTTTTGCTGGGGTGGGGTGGAGCAAAGCATTTGCTACCTGGATAACTTGAAGAGTCCAGATGAGACACGCAGCTTAGCAGAACAGCAGTGAAACATGTTTGTTGGGTCTGGCTGCAGCTCTTGTGGTTGGAGACAGGTGAGAAAGGAAATTTTTTTCTTACTGTCAGACTGAGTCTTTTGGAAAATTAGAATTGTTTAAGATGTGAGGACAGACACTGCTGCCATTGTGCTTGAAGACAAAGCAGCAGAGACCATGCTGGGGGTGACATGAATTCAATATTAATAGCCAAAGAAAATGGGGCAGGGAAGGCAAGTCTACTCTACAGTATTCTAGGCAAGAATGGAGCCCAAGAGAGGACGGTGCTGGTACTACTGTGTGGGGTAAGGACACACTTCAGCATCCTTCCCTTCTAGCTCATCAGTGCTAAGGTGTCAACCAACACACAGTATATGGTTCTCTTGCTTCTTCCTTCAGTCCTTGCCACTGTGCTGAGAGCTTCCCTGAACTTGGTGCCTGTAGCAGTGGCTCAGCTGTTCCATTGGTGTGAAGACTTCAGTAGCAAACACCACACAGCTACTCTTGGGAGCCAGGTTCAAGCAGATTCTCGCCGCAGATGCTTATGCTCACATTGGCACTTTAGTCCCAGGCAGAAGTGTACAATGCTGCTGCTGGGGCAGGGAGGAAGAGATTTTAATTCAGTCAGAAGGTGAGTTGCAGCGTGTTTCTGGGCAACATGGCAAAAGTCATTGGCTGACCATATGAGACGGGCAGTAATGCACAGCCCTGAATAGCAAAGGGCAGCATGTTAGACAACTGTTAGACTAACCTCGCAGGAAAAGGCCGTGGTTTGACTGACAGCCAGTGACAAACGTCTTTCCCAGAGTTCAAGCCATTGAACCCACTGGACCCAGTGACAGGCTGAACACTCTCTCTAGTAGAAGAGCAGCTTTAGGGAACCAATGCATATCAACCCACAGCATGTCTCTCGACATGGCCTGCTGCCCAGCACAGCACACGAGCCTGAGCAACTAGAGAGAGAAGCAAAAGTCCTTCATCCTATTCAAATGTATCCTGGCTGCTAGGTTTGAGGAGGCCTCCACACCACATCCTACAAGTGCAGATCTAATATTGTCCTCCAAGCATTGGCATTTCAGTGAAGGGAGACTGCTGTCCACTCATTCGAGTATTACTGTGGGTAGGTCAGCCCAATCCCAGAGCTAAACTCTTCTTCCCCAAGGTGTATTCTAGGAGCAGAATATTAAAGGATGAAGAAATGTTAGTAAGGAGCACTGTTCCTCTGCACAGATGCCCAGTGGGATATGTTGGTATCTGACTTGCCAGTCATTGGGGGAGGAAGCTAATAATCTGGGAAGACTTGTGTCTCCAATTGCTCTGTGTGGCAGCTTAATAAAACAGTAGCCTTATTTATTGTTCGTTGAGTCAGATCAAATGCTTTGATTTTTTCCCCATGTCTGTTCCTTTTACCTTCTGGCTATTTTTGTCTCTGGTCTCCCTTCCCTCCAGAGAGTCGAATGCTCCTCCTACGCAGGTTGCTGCAGTTGTAGGTGGTGGCCCGAAGTAGCTGGCAGCTGCCCCACTCCCGTTGGAGAAGATGCAAGCAAGACTCATTCTCCATTGTGTGTGAGGATGCGCGTTCCCTCCAGAGCATGACACTTGCTATCATGGCAGGCAGGCATAAGCTGTCATGCCATTCTATAAAGCTGCTTCAGAAGTGCACAATGGGATGCTAGGAGTAGAAAACCTGTGCTTGAGGTGGGTACAGGGGCAAGCAGCTGTGAGAAGAGTGAGACAGACTCCAGAAAGCAGAGTTCATTCCCTGTTTGGCACCCGTTCAGGTGCATTGTCCAGATAGTGACGCCTCTTAATTCAGAACTTGACTACTTTTGTTTTGGAAAGAATGTAGCTTTTTGAATCTTGCCAGGTTTGGGTTTCGAGGTAACTTTTGAGTTCTCTGTGTGTGACAGGTTCAGAATGTTTTGGTTAGTGTTCCCCACTTTAAGACTCTCTAGACTTGGACTCTTAAGTACATTGTCTTTAACAACCTAGTTTTCATTGTCTTCTAGAAGAGACACAGCCACTTTACCTGTCTCCATGCCTCAATGGGGAGCTGCTGCTTGGGGTCTCATTCATTTGGAAGTTCTCTAACTCTCCATTGGGAGGGCTAGTTGACCAGGAGAGGTCGGGTACTAATTTGTATAGCCAATCTAAACTTCGTACCAATGCTCTTGAACGTTAAAATTCTCCATACTTCTGCATGTGGGAGGGAGTAGCATTTTGCCTTTTCCTTGACAGAGTAGAAGCACCCAGTATTGTTTTCACTTTTCTGAAACATTGTTCTTCGATCATGCAGTTGTTTAAAAGCAAAAGGCCTTTAGCTGCCTTAAACTGGCACCTCACTGCCTGCTTACATCAGGTTGGTGCATTTAGAGAAGGAAAATGCTAATACAGATGTCCGTTGGGGAAGTACCAGGATAGAGGGAAAGAGAGTATTGTTTCCCCATAGGTTATACTTTGAAAGAATGAGGAAGGAAGGCTTGTCAAAGGGGGAGATATACTCATACAGAATGACCTCTAAGTAGCTATCAGGGTTAATGTTGTAGCCTCCCCAAGTACAATATACAAACCAGACTCGACAGCAAAAGCTGTTTGACTTTAGTCCTTTTTTTAAACATAACATTAAGAAACGTCTTTTGTAAATTGTTTTCTGTGTATAAAATCCTGGCTGTTTCTTGTTTTTACATGTTCATGCTATGTAATTTTGAGATGTTACTGAGATTCTGAACATAATATGCATTTTTTCTGTACAGATGAAATGGGAGAATTTAATAAAAAAAGTCTGCAGGTTTTTACTGGTTTTTATATTTGTCAATTGTGCATTAAAAGGGATTTTTCCAAGTAGCTTTATCCAAAGTGAAACTTGGATGCTGTTCTTCATCCAACTTGGTTGCTACCCGCTTCAGCAAAGCCTGAATAAACCCAGAGATGACATAGCAGAATAAACCCAGAGACAAAGCTCCTGCTTCTCCAAGCAAATCCTTGCTCTTCTGTGCTTTGCTTTCCCCCTTATGAATAGACACTGTGTCAAGAAATATCCTTGATGCTCTCCTTTCACAGGCAAGATACACTGGGCTTTAGTCAAATCTTTGAGTCTTGCAGGCATCTAGCCTGTAGGCTATGCCCTGCCCGCACCCCACTTACTTAGCTTACTGTTCTATCTGGATCTCACTCAAACCTCCCTGCCTAGTGAGAATCTGTGTTCCTGCAAAGAAACACCCTACCTTCTTTCTCCCTCTGTTTCACTGGCAACCCTCCCTATTAATGAGCTTTGGGATGTTGTTCGTGACTCAACCACAAAATCTCAATGGCAGTAATAATCCCCTTAGTCAAAGTGAGTTGTGGGGTGGGATGTTCCTGACCTAGCAACTTACTCCTCCCAGACACGTCTGACCATAGTCAACCTCCCTTTGCTCACCTTAGATGGCAGGTGAGCTGAGTTTATTAACCCATTCAGGCCAACTCACCCTGCTATAAACACCTGTCCTAGGCTATAAATTGTGCAAACAGTGCCAGCTCTGTTTAAAATTAGGACATTCTAGCACTGTTGCTAGTTACAATAACACCACCTGAGGTGCTGCCCCAGAGATGCAGGCTTCCTGAACAGTAGTCCAGACATCGAGATGTTCCCTTCTCCATCCAGCAGAAGGCAGGTATCAACTGGAGATCCAACTAGGATATTAAGAGATAGATAGCCCCTCCCCATTTAACTGTCTATGCTGGTTCAAAGTCTGGAGGTTCCTGGCTTCTTTCCTGAGAGCCTTTTTAAACCCGGTAAATGAGAAAGCAGGACTTAAGCAGTGATCTGCCTCACTTGCTCATTCTCCCTCCCTAGCAGAGAGATTGAGTTCAGGGCAGATTATTAGCCCACTTTCCCACCTTCTGTCAGTATCATGGGCTGGACCTTGAGTTGTGCAGGACCAGGGTTGAACCTTGGGAATAGACTAAGCACCAACACATGGTCCAGGATAACCAAGCTGACAGGGTGGGAGAAAACATACAAGGACTGACAGCAGGCAGGGTGAAGCAGAGCAGGCAGATTACAGAAAGCAGAGCAGATCCAAACAAAGGGTTGTAGCAGAGCAGGTGCCAGGGGAGGCAAGGATTGAATAGATGATCCACCCAACTTCTGGCCTGTGTTATGTACAGGTAGCAGCCAATCAGGAAACGGGGGGCATGGAACTAGGCAGGGTTGAGCCTGGAAAAGGGATATGGCCTGGCCAGCACAAGAAAACCCCTTAAAAGAAACACCATGGGCACTGCCCAGGGTATGGCTGGGGCACTACAGAGCCAGCCAGGGCCCCAAGATCCCAGGTTCCTTACACCCTCCCCACTGGGGCACAGAAGCTGAGAACAGCAGTAGCAGAGAAGCGGGCTTGGAAGGGGCTACACTCATTGATTGCAGCCACCAGTCCCGAATCCCTCTGCATGATTGCATGCATAGAGATCAGCAATGAACCAGGAGAAGCCTGAGCCTTGCCGGCATCTCCAAGGCAACCAGAGAGTAAGGGTTCCATACAGATATTGGTGCTCAAAGTTGAGTCATAACCCTGGTTAGCATGGACTTGCCAGAATAAAACTGTTGCTTGTGCCAGAAGGACTGAGGGAAAGGCAAGTCACCGAATAAGCTGGCCCCATGACCTGCTGGCACAAGATGGGACAGCAACAGCAAATGTCTAAGCTTCTGGGGAGACTCCTCAACATACTCCCTTTCTCCCTCAGCTCCCTGCTTGGCACTCCTCAGCTTGGGTGTGTCCTGCTTCAGGTACTCAGAAGGCAGACCTCAAATATTCAAATTTGTGGGCGGATCAGGTGTGGGACACTCCCTACCTCTCCAGTTTGAGTTCTGCCTTCACAGATACCAGAAGCAGACTTCGCTCCCTGGAGTACCTGTTAGGGAGCTGTTTTTATTGTTTTACCTGTTTTATTATTTTAGTTTGTTTTTTATTGTTTTGAAGGGCTTGCTCACTCCCCTTCCCTCTGCGAGGGTGCTGGGTTGAGCTGAGCCAAACGAAGGAGCCTGCTTGCCCCCTCCTCTCCCTGAAGAGGAATCAGAAGACTCAGTCGGTGCCCACAGCAGGCTCTGCCTCTGCCAGCCACTCACCACCTGGGGTCTGGTGCGCTGCAGCAGGAATCGCCGATGAGAGGGTAAGAGCCTAACCCCACCCAACAAGTGAGGACATGGAGACCGAGGGGGCTTCCTTCAGGATCTCAGCGGATCTCCCCACCTGGAATGCTCTGGGGGGGTGGGTTGGGAGCCGGGACAGAAGTCCCTTTTCAGTTCCCTCCCCCACTCTTTGCCCGGGCTGTCGTGCACTCCCCTGCCCGCCTCCCTGCCTGCTTCCCTCTCCCCCCGTTCTGTCTCCTTTTCACAGGAGAGGGGCGGGTTGCGCTGCACCGCCCAGGGGAGTATTGCTGCTTCCCAGAGAGTTCTCCTGGGGCTACCACGGGGCAGGCAGAGTTTCGGAGTGCATGGGTTCGCGTGGAGCCAAGTGGGGGCCGACCCGTGCAGGTCTGGGGCCGGCGGCGGTGGGGGCCTGTTTTCCCTCGGGCTCTTTTCGGCGGTGCCGTGGCAGGAGAGGGATCTCAGACACGGGTTTCTCCCCGGCGCTTTCGTGACGGAGCTCAGAGCCGGGGGGGGGGGGCATTTGTCATTCCCATGTCCCTCCCCAGCTGCCACGGCGTGCCCCACTCTATCCTGGCGCTATCTCTTCCTCTCCCCTAAGTCTTCCACAGCGGAGCTTGTGGGAGGGGTGTTTCCCCCAGACCCAGTTTGCCCCTCCTTGCGGTATCGGCAGGCGCCGTCATCTTGGCTCTGCCATGTGGGTCCCATGGGCACTGTCATTTTGGCCCGCTCACATGGGGTCATGGGCACCGCCATTTTGGTCTGGTCACATGGGCACCACCATTTAAAATAAAATAAAATAAAATAACTTACTATTTCTAAATGGTTCCTAGGTCGGAGATGGCGACCACAAGGGTGCAACGAGCAAAGGAGCTAGATCCGGGCCAGCAGGGGGAAGCCCCAGTCACACAATGCTCCACAGTACAGGAAGAGCGCACCACCTCGGAACAGAGCCCTCCACACCTGTCACCGGAGTACCCGTCCCAGCACATACAAGCCACAGACACGACACGGGGGCAAGGAGAATCAGGGAACCTCCTCAGCTCAATCGCGGCAGCAATCAACGAACTAAGGGTCCAGATGAGTAACGTCAACTCGCAAACCACGCAGCCTGGAAGGTTCAAGGGAAACCCCAGGAATGTGAGCAAGGGCAAGCAACCAGCAGCTAGGGGGTGCCTTCCACAAGAGGACTACCTCTCACCACTGTCTTCCCCATCGGGGTCGGATAGTGGGGAGGCCTCCGATATGGAACTCATCAGGCTGCTGGAACGCAAAGGTTTTATGGTCAAGGGACCTAGAACGAGCGAGATCCAAGCCCCACTCAAGCGTGCGATCTCCACCCAATATCCTCAAGTCTTCCGCAGAGGAAGGGGAATGGTCCGAAAGTGGGGAGTCTTCAGATGAGGCGGAACAGAGACTGTTCAACCCGGCATTGCTCAATAAGATCATAGAGTCGCGGATGCTCTCGGCCTAACCCCAACAGCTGAAGCCCCCGCAGCAGAGGAACGAGGCCCGAGGAGGAACCTGATCCTCAAACCCAAGAAACCACCGACTTGCCTGCCACTACCTCCCACATTCGAAGCCGTCATCAGGTCAGCCTGGGAGCAGCCACTAAAGAGAGGAGGCTCCCGAAAATGGCCAAGCAACCTGTACCCTTTCCCGGAGGAGAAGGCCTCCCCGTTTGCCCTTCCCTGGGTCGACCCGGTTGCAACCGCCCTTGCTAGAGACTCAGCAAGCCCCCCCATGGGGAGATCCTCTGCCTAAGGACCAGACCGATAGAGCGGTGGAAGCCTCTCTGAGGCGGCTATTCAAGACCACGTCAAACACCCTTCAGGCTGATACGGCCATTAGCTTCTTCACAAGGGCAATCTTGAGCTGCGTGGAGGAAGCGAGGGACCCTGAGTTGCAGCCATGGGAACAGGCATCCAGGCTGGACAAGATTGCTTCTGCAGTGGCCTATATCGCGGATGCTTCCATAGACTCGATGAGGGCCAGCTCACAGGTGGCAGCTACTAAAGTGGCGGCTAGGCGGCGATTGTGGCTCCGTACGTGGAAAGCAGATCCAGCATCAAAGACCACTCTGACCTTGGACCCGTTTGTGGGGGGCAAGCTCTTCGGCCCTATCCTCGACAAAATGTTGGAGGAAATGGCGACGGAGAAGAAGAAAAAGGCCCCCACGTCTAATACAGACAAAGGAAGAAATAAGTCAGGCTCCTTTTGTCACCAGCATTATAGGCAGGGATACGCGAGAGGAGCTGGCCGCCAGTACTATTCCAAAGACAAGCACCGCAAGTCCGGCTGGCATCCCGCTCAAAGGGCCAACAACAACAGGTCAAGGCCCAACAACAAACAGCCAGGCCTGAAGTTTTTATTTATTTATTTATTTATTTTATTTAATAAATTTATACCCCGCCCCTCCTGCCATGCAGCCCGAGTTCTCCCAATGACGGCCCTACCACGCCCCCCCAAGGATTCTCCTCTCTTTGGGGTTACCTAACGCATTTCGTCACTGTATGCTCCTCTCACATCCAGGATGAGTGGATGAAGACCGTAACAAAGAGGGGTACTGCATCAAACTGGTGACCTGGCTGCCCAGCAGATTTGTCAGGTCCCCGGCTTCAAAGGATGCAGTGAAGAGGCAACTCATGAAATCGGCCATAGCAAGGCTCGCCAAAATCGGAGCAATCAAGGCCGTCCCAGTCACAGAGAGAGGCAAGGGCTTGTACTCCCTGCTGTTTCTCATCCCCAAGAAGAACAGGGAAGTGTGAGCAGTGCTCAACCTAAGGTTCCTGAACGGGTTCACGAAGTACAAGAAATTTCGAATGGAGACCCTCAAGTCAACTCTGCAGACTCTAGAGCTAGGGGACTGGCTCTTCTCAATCGACTTGAAGGATGCCTACCAAACGTACCCATTGCCTGTCAGCACAGGGCGTTGCTGAGATTCTACTACAGGGGTGCGCGCTGGCAGTATATCTCCTTGCCCTTTGGACTGGCCTCGGCCCCCTCATACGTTTACCAAGGTACCGGTCCCTCTTGTAGCTCTACTCTGCCAGAAGGGGGTCCACGCCTACCCGTACCTGGACAACATACTAATCTGTTCAGCGTCCCGCCTGGCAGCAATCCAGCACCTGCAGATGGCCATGCAAACCCTACAAAGCTTCGAGTTTGTCATCAATTTCCCCAAGACATCAACGCACTGATCAACGCACTATCCAGAGCACTGCGAGACCTCACAGCATCTGTCATGGCTGTGGCGAGACTGCTGGGCACGATGGTATCCTGCACAGACCAAGTGCAGTGGACCAAGCTTCACCTTCAGCCATTACAGAACATCCTCAGAACCAGAGATCATGACTCGGAAACACAAGGTCGTCAGGATCCCGGGGCCTCTAGCCAAGCAGCTTAACTGGTGGGGAGCGGCATCCCGCTTTCACCAGGGAGTCCCCCTGATCATACCACACAGGATCACAGTGATGACAGATGCCAGCCTCGAGGTATGGGGGCACTCACGGGTGCCAAGAAGGCACAGGGCCGTTGGTCATGGGAGGAAGCATCCCTCAGCATCAACCTCCTGGAGCTTCGAGCAATTCGCCTGGCACTTACGGAATTCAAACGCGACCTGAGAGACAACCATGGCTTGGTGCAGACAGACAATACCACAGCAATGACATATTTCAATCACCAAGGGGGATCGAGGTCGAAATCGCTGCAGCTGGAGTCTCAGCAGTTGTTTCAATCAATGGGTAGAACCCAGACTCAGGTCGATCAGGGCAGTCCACATCAGGGGAGTGGACCTCCAGCACAAATCACAAGGTGCCCACCTACTTTGCAAGATGCAGAGACGCAAGGGCATTGGCGATAGATGCTCTGCAGCAACCATGGCCTCGGGGTCTAGCATATGCCTTTCCTCCAATCCCAGTGTTGGGTCGAGTAGTAAAAAGAATCAGGAGACATGGAGCTGAGGTGATTCTCATCACCCCGTATTGGTCAAGATGCCCGTGGTTTTTGGACCTCATGGAGTTCCAAATACAGCCCCCCATCCACCTCCTGGACCGACCGGACCTCCTCAGCCAAGGCCCGCTGATGCACGAAGATCCCGGGTACTTTCAGCTAACGGTCTGGCTACTGAAAGGGAGGTCCTGAGGGCGGAAGGTTTCTCAGAAAGAGTCATCAAAACACTTATGGCATCTCACAAGGCCTCTACCAACAGAATCTATGCGGCCATGTGGAGACACTTCTTACAATGGAGACAGACCAGAGGCGGAAACAACCGTGCACCCTCCACACCTGAAGTACTGGAGTTCTTACAGAACGACCTAGAGCAAGGGCTGCGACCCTCCACCCTGGCTAGGCAGGTATCAGCTCTCAGGGCAATCCTAGGGGTGGGGTTCAGGGCCCGCTTTACCAGGAGCAGGCAGGCGAGGAGATTCCTTAAAGCTGATCGCGCAATAGCCCCACCGCCTGTACACCATTTTCTTTCCTGAAAATTAAACACTGTCCTCACAACCATCACTCAACCCCCTTTCAAACCGTTGAGTCAAGTCTCGCTGTACTTCCTGTCCATTAAGGTGGCCATCACATCAGCCAGAAGGATTTCCGAGTTGGCAGCCCCCACAGCGCAACACCTGTGCGTGTTCCACGAGGACAGAGTGATCCTGTGCACGGACCCAACTTTCATCCCTAAGGTCAATTCAGCCTTTCACAGGGCTCAGGAGATTGTGTTACCAACCTTCTGCCCAAACCCACGGCACCATCAGGAGAAGGTCTGGCACAAACTGGATGTTCGCAGAGCGTTGAAAGTGTATATCCGCCGAACGAGTATGGATTCCAGATCTTCCAGCCTGTATATCAAATACAGGGGCGCGGAACTGGGGCGACCAGCATCAAAGGATATGATTGCGCACTGGATTCGTAGCTGTATTATGGAAGTGTACAGGGCAACGAAGAAGCCCCCGCCGATGAGGGTTATGGAGCATTCTCTACGTTCTGTGGCCACATCATGGGCCATGCTGGCCAGAGCCTGCTGCGAGGAGATTTGCAGGGCAGTGTCAGGATTCAGCAGGGAGATCGGGGGGTTCGCACACTGCACGGAGCCAAGGACCCGCGCACCTCCTCCAGCACCTCGTCTTCTCCCCGACCTACCTTGGTCCCCCCTCCTGCGGATGAAGCGCCTTCAGCCCTGGGAGCCCTGAGAACGAGCCGCTGCTGAAGCAGCGGAGGAGATGAACACACACCCTCAGCCTCACGCTGCACCAGGGGGCATGTCCTTAAAGCTGCAGCCAAAGGGAGCAGCAACCACGTCCCCAGCCTCACCCCCGGTATTCACTGCGCCTGTGGCACCACCTTCAGGAATAGAATAAAGGCAGCCCACCAGCACCATAGCGCTGCTGGTGATCGGAGTTTGACCCCGTGAGACCGGCCCCCTCTTGCTGTACCTTGTGCCTGTTCTTCGTTCCTGAGCCTGTGTGTGGACTGAGTGCGTGGAGTGTGACTGTCGTGAGTGCATGGTGAGAGCCTGTGGTGAGTGCCCTTCCTCCAACCCAGTAAGTGTGAATCCCATTATTGTTTGAGTATCACATCCTTGGACCCTGTGGAATTGTGTGCATGTACCCTATCCTCTTTCCCCCCTCCCTGGGTTTCGACATTGGTGTTCCACCCTCCCCCCATTCACTCCCCTTCCCTTCCGTTGCCCCTGGAACGCGTGATACTACTAACAGCAACCGGTGGGCATTCACTCCAGATACTCCGTTATGATCCAGGCTGGGGATTATATATCCTAAAGGCCATATACGATCCTGAGGGTTTGTTTTCTAGCCTAACTGTGCTGTTCAGAGTGTCTGTAGAACGTGGGGCCCTTCCTACCCTTTGCCTTATATTCCCAGTCTCCCTTGAACCTCACAGGCGGCCGTGTGGACCTCAGTGCATACATTCTCGAGACACTACAAGATTCATACAATGACTTCGGCGGAGGCCACCTTTGGGCGGAGGGTCCTCCAGACCATTGCACCGAATTTCTAACTGGGGCCCCGGTTCTCTTCCACCCTCTTTTGTCTCAACTTGGGTACATCCCAAACTGAGGAGTGCCAAGCAGGGAGCTAAGGGAGAAAAGAAAATTGGGGCACTTACCGGTGAATTTTCTTCCTACGAAGCTCCCTGATTGGCACTCCGGCCCACCCTGGGCCTGCTGGTAGAGAACCGGGCATCCTAATCCGGCCCATCGAGGGGCCCGCTCCTCTCTCTTCTCTTCCAGATCCTTCAGAAGAACTCAAAATTGAGAGGTAGGGAGTGTCCTGCACCTGATCCGCCCACAAATTTGAATATTTGAGGTCTGCCTTCTGAGTACCTGAAGCAAGGGAAACCCAAGTTGAGGAGTGCCAAGCAGGGAGCTTCGTAGAAAGAAAATTCACTGGTAAGTGGCCCAATTTTCTTTTCCTTCATAGTCCATCCACCTTGTAAAAGCCCAGTAGTGGGTCAGTGCCAGAGCTGTTGAAAAATGGGGAGAGCCCCAAGCAGAGCAAGTTTCAAACTTTAATAATTTTTCCTCCTCCCTCGGTAAAGTTAATAGGGGTGTGTGCAATTTGTTTTTGTTATAACGAAAATGAAATTTTTCATTTTTTGTTGTTGTAATGATAAAAATGAAAATAATAGTAGCAAAAATGAAAATTAATTTTTGTTTTCATTATGAATAATGGGGAAAATACTGAAAAACACATTTCCTGCTATAACGTTTTTGTTTCTTATTCAGTTCTGGTAAAACTTGGGGAGATTGTGCCCCCAATGGAGAGCGCTATGTGTACCAAATATCAGAAAGATTGGATAAAGGGAAACGATTTATAAGCAATTGAATTTTGTGATTTTAAGAAAAGCTGTGTACACATTCCTGGCTACAACTTTTGTCTTAAATCCAATGTGCATGAAACCTGAGAAGATAATGAACCTCCCTAAGATTACCATCCCTGCCAAATTACAGGCATATTGGATAAAGTGTTTTGATGTTATAAGCCATTAACCTGAAAATGCATTTCTGGCTGTAACATTTATAAGACGTTTGGCAGAAATGTATCCCACAAACAAAAGCGAAAAAGTAACTGGATCAATAATGCAAATAAATTTAATAAACCAATCTCTCTATATAAATCACACTCAAATACAACAACATTTTAATTGTCTGTGTTGGTCCCAAGATGGATCAACATATTTTGTCAAAATGCTGAACCTGATTTATACATAAATGCAACATCTTCTAAAACACACTCCTGATATATATAAACAATGTGTTGCTATTTAAAACAGTAATGAAAAAAACTTAACTCAACCCAACCCGACATGTTTCGGGAAATTCCCTTCCTCAAGGGTATTTTTTCTGTAAATAAAAACAATCAATTAATTTTTATGTACATTATATTAAAATATATAAAAATAAAATATGTACACGTAATCCTAAACTGTTTGCATGTCTCAAATAAACCATAACCCGAAGCATTCTATATTGAGCACTATTTCCCATATATCAAATTTAGCAGAGAGCGTCCTATGCAAACATCTATAGAATTGTATATCAATATTTTTGGCAAGTAAACACTATCTATAAAAATGCAACAAATGACTTCATTCGTATTTGGTCTTTAGAGTGTATAGATTAAAAACAATCACTCAAGCTATATTCAGAGTATTCATCACCTCTCAAATGACTCATCACAATCTAGGAAAAAAACAAATGTCTACAAAAATATAATACATAGATGCAGTAAAAACCTTTTGACAAGGCCTTAGTTCAATATCAAGGTTGATCCCAGTAACATGTATACTGATGTGTCCGAGAAGGATTGATATGTGGTATAGTTATTTGCTGCAGAAAGAAAAAACTGCATCACTATAATATCTCACATGTTGAATATGTTATTAAATGAAACTATATATATATATATATATATATATATATATATATATATATATATATATATATATATATATATATATATATATATAAATAATATATNTATATATATATATATATATAAAGATTATATATATATATAAAAACCTTTAGTAAAACCTTTTGTCCAGTACTGCAAGCACCCTGAATTACAACCATGAAATCATATTCATGCCTAAATCAACTCCTGAACTATCCCAGTGAACCATCAGCAATGTATATTCAAAAAGCTTAACCTGAAAGCTGTCTACAAAGTATATACAGGTGAATGCGATCGAAATACCAAAAAACCTTCTCATTATAATTGTATATCTCTTTATAGAGCAACTCTACTATCCTCTGGCTATCTTAACATTTCTTCTATTGTATATAAAAATAAACCCTAAACCAATCCAAACCAATCTCTATTTCATGAAAACAAACTATACTGACACATCTCTCAAATTAACTTCCCATAACTCCACCTGTATGATGACAATGAAATCTAGATTGAATTAGGAATATGTATAAATCAATTTGCTCAACATAAATCTATGTATAATTCATCTTATTCTCCAGAGCTTTATATTATTCACTAAAACAACCTGGGCCAAGCTCCTGCCTAGATGAACTTCCTGTCTGCTTTGACAAACTTTATGCAATGTATGTTTGGAAGGCTTTATCATGGAGCTGTCTTTATGATATCTGCAGGTGAATCAGCTCAAGTATCCCCCAAATAACTCTACTTAATGAGTTAAATTATCTCAGTGGGGGAAAAAAAATTTGAATGAAGTATCTTATTGGAAGAACAAGTCCAATACACTCTAGACCTTACAAGATTACTCCCCTTTTTTTTTTTTTTAGAAAACGAACTGAGCAAAAGTCAATCAGATTTGAAATCTGCTAATCTATAAACTTGAATCTACTAGCTTACTGTCTCTTATAATCAAATATTGTTATCTCCTGGGTTTCATATAGAGTATATGAGAACAGATACATCAAACTATAAAAAATCTTTTGAAAATGCTCACATTCTTTTATACCACATTCCCAAGTCAGCTGTCTTATGTGTAAATACATTCGCTTATCTTGCTCTGAAGGCTTCCATTCTTCTAATCTTTATATTCAGACCAGCTTAGACCATCCTTTCACTCAGATCCATTCTCTGACTGTCTTAGCAATGAATTCCAAAGGCTTTATAAAGGGTATCTGCTAATGTAAAGAGCCTGACTCCTATCAGCTTGATTGAGTTTCAACTCATATGGAGAAATCTACTGTGATTGCAAACAGGATGGAATATAAAAATGTTACAGCCAAAAATTTGATATAGGACCCCAATTTCATAAGCAATTGAAGTCCCTTTGAAGACCATTATTCAGATAAATAGCAACACACGTTGTGCCAGTCAGAGGCAGGCAACTCGAACAGACCAGGCAAAGGGAAGTGGAGCCAGACAGAGAGATCCCAGTCTGGCCACATGGTGCCAAGTAGCTGGCAGAACAGTAGAAGTTAAACTTTACAATTAGGCTCTGTTGTGTCATGCCACAGCTTAGACAACACACACAACCCTGCAAAACAGTCTGCAACTGCATGGAGAAATAAATCCCACCAAACGCCAGCAATCCCCAGGCACCAGCAGTCACAAAATTAATAAACCAGACATTCTCTCACACACACACACTAGGGGTACCCTCTTGGCATGGCATTGGTGCTGTGGCACTGGTAACTTGAACAGACCAGGCAAGGGGAAGTGGAGCCAGGCAGAGAGATCTCTCTGGCCTCATGGTGCCAAGTGCCAACGAAGCAGCAGGCAAAACTAGAAGCAATGTAGCACCCAACTATTTATTTATTTTTTAAAAACTGCATAGCATGGTAAAAGTAAACGTAACCCCATCCCCCAGCATTGGCCCTATGGACAGGACAGGCCAAACCATACCAAGCTGGGCACCCTCCCCTCCCCCCGCCCCCCAGCCGATTGCTTAGAGATCCAGCAGCACTGTAGCACACAGCCAAATTCACCAAAGAGAATGGACACACACTTTTATTTTGCCCTGCCAATCAAAAGCTTACCATCTGGCTTGGCCAGCCAATCAAAACTTGCCATCTAGCTTACTATCACGCAACTGTCCCCTCCCATACCCCCTCCTAAGTTTCATTTCCACCAACCCCCCCACACGTGCAGCAGTTTCCAAAGTTTTCCGAAGACCGAGTTATATCCCTAGTTTATACCTGCAAGCACTTGGCGACTGGAACAAACTTTTTGCTATGCACATAATGCGGAATTTATTGCACATATTGCATACTTTATTGAGCAAAACAAAAGTAAAAATTGAAACTGAAAGCAATGAGTCTTTTTATGTTATCACTCGGTTTCTCGCATCCATGGCTCACAGTAGTGTACTAGCAGGAAGCAGCACACAGTTTTATTGGGGTATCACATTGATCAGTGTTGGAAATCACTCTCGGTTCATATAAAACCACGAGTCAAACACATGCCTCTTATTACTCCCCTTTCTATCATCTTCAGCATTACTATATGTTGCGGCCAGAAAAAATCCCCACTCGTGAAGGTGCTCCATACTACTTTGAGTGTCCAAGCCTCATATAGGACAACAAGCTCTCCTTCAGTCAGTTCACATTTCTGTAGCCTGAGTCACTTGTTTCCCTGAAGCGATTAATCTCCGCAATCTGATTGAGGCACTCCCCGTGGCCCCATGGGTATCCTCTTGCACTCATCAGGGTATTGATAGAAAAATGGTGAGGAAGGTTCCGACTGCATTAGTGACTGTCTTACTTCTGGCAGCGTGCAAACGTCAAGAAAAGTTGTGATCTTGTTTGGATCCCACTCTCTCATCTCATCTAGGGCACCCACTCTTCCATTCTCCTGAACTTGCAACTGCAGCAGGGTTGTGTGGTGTTTGCACTCCATCATGCATACACAGAATCCCATTGTGTGTATGTGCCATCCTATGCGCAATTGGACTGCCTTGGAGGATGGGTCTGCTAGTTCTCTCTGTACATCAGGCCTCATCCAAATGTCAGCAAAGATTAGGGTATCCATGACCCCCCAACTTCTCTGGCCCGGGTACCTCAGGCAGCCACAGATAAAATCCATTTGGCTTTCCTGGGCAAACAATCTGCAATAATAACTTTGTACAGCATTATGACCCGTCATGCTCATTGCAAAAAAAAACCACAGACTTTCTAAAGACAAATTATGAGTAACTTGCAACCAGTGGGAAATAGTGTCCCAGCTCTGCTGCCTTATACATTCCTAACACAGCAACCTCACTGCCTTGCAGATCTCCCCACCTGCCCTCTGTTTCTTAACATGTAGTGGTTCCCCCCATCCCAATTAAGAAATTGCATGCTTCTGTGGTGCTAACATCTGTAACATTTTTAGATGAGTTGGCATGTGTAATAGGGCAAAGGCCCTTTAAGAGCCAGGGAGTGAGAGAATAGTCACACCCACTCCTGTCTATAAGAAGAGGAGACCCAAACAGAAAGAGCCAGTCTGTTCTAGGTTCTGGTAAGGAAAACATCTCCAGAGTGTGCTGTGGAGTTTCAGGGAGCTGTGGATCCTGGGGAAGGATACAGTAATTCTGCAGCTTTGAAGAGACTTAGCATATCAGACACCAGTCCTCTGGTTGCTTCCATATACAAAGAGACTGCTGAGTTAATAGGGACTGCAGAGCTGGGATAGAGGGACAGTCTGAAGTAAGCCACTGAATGGTAAATCTACACCATAACCTGGGAGTGAGCTATGTAGCGAGGACCATGACTGTGGGTAACCATTCCAAGCCAGGAGACTTGAGGCTGGGCCTAGAATGTGATAAAGATTATGGTGAGTTCAACCAGGGGAGATCGCCTGGCTTAAAGTTTGTTGATGAGACTTTGGGTGCTTGCCCACATGCTGATTTTCATGTGACAATATTCTACACGTTATTTTTGTGGTGGACTATTTGCCCACATTACCTTTTCTCCCCCTGCATCTGTATACTCCTCCTGTTGGGCAGCTCTCCTCATTGACCACCGGGAAGCAGAAGTCCTCTTTGTTCTTTTGCGCATGTGCGAGTGAGCTGCCAGCCCCTTCCTCAGTCCAAACTCTGCCTCGGGACCATCAGGAGTGTAAATTAACAGCTCCGCTCAGGGGAGCAGGAAATTGGATCCTTTCTTATTTTATTTTATTATTTTTGACACAGCCGTGTCCGGAGGCCAGGCGGGGCATTTTAGAGGGCTGCGCTCTCCCGGACGCGGTCTCGGGAGGTGCCGAGGGCCCAGCCAGCTCCCTTGCATTGAGCCTGGGAGCGGGGGAGGAGTCACAGTCACAGAGACACAGGCGACAAACCCCGATCGGCCGCGACACTCCCCCCGCCTACGCAGGGAATCAGCGCGGCTGATTTTTCCCCTGCAAAATGAAGCGTGCAGACCCCCAAACCTCTTCTCACCAATGAGGAACAAACGGAGGAGACTACGCAGGAGACAGCAGAAGCAGCCAAAATTAGCACGCAAGTAAATCCCATAGAGTCTCTGGCCAGCTCCATGGATACAATTTTGGCCTCCCTGAACAAACTAGTGGGGCTACAAAAAAGGAAAAGAAGTGAAAAAAGGGCCCATCAAAGAGAGCTCCCAAAGGGAAAATTCCCCATAAGGAGACTCAAGCAGGGGGTAGTGGCTCCTCCAAGATGCCTGTAGGGGGAGCAGGGGCAGGCCGGAGAGATCTAGAAAATTCCTCCTCTGAGAGTACCTCAGATGAGCAGCAGGGAGCAACAGCAACCAACAAGCAGGATCTCGTTTTATCCAGTTCTGACTCCCAGTCTCTAGCTGAAATCTCAGAATCAGAGGAAGGAGAATTAGGGAAACAATCACAAGACCCCAGAGACAGGGACAGACTGTTTCCCCTCTCAGAAAAGAGTGACCTTTTCTCGCATGTGATAAATACTCTCCAGCTGGCAGAGAAACCCTCTAAGAATGAGTCTTCTGACTCACCAGAGGAAGAACAAAGGGACTACATTCCTTCAGTGCATGGAAGGGATCAGGTCATTCCCCTGGATAAGGCTTTTGAACGAATAGTCCTAGAGGAGTAGAAAAACCCCGCTAGGGTCTTTAAAATGAACTGTATATTTTTTCGAGAAAAAAGGAAACACTATTTAAAAGCCCTAAGGTGGATGCAGCTGCTGCATCCCTGGCTAGGCACACAGTTTTCCCCACAGAGGGTGAGTGCCATCCCAAGGACCCCACTGACAGAGCAGTGGATTCAACCCTTAAAAAGGGATTCGATGCCTCAGCAGCTACACTAAAAATCAATAGTGTAGCATCTTACGTGGCCAGAGCCCTTGTAGCTTGGATGCAGCAGGCTCAGGACCTCCAATTATCTGAGGCTAAATCTCACAAAATAACTGCACGCATTATCACAGCCACTTCCTTCCTTGCTGATGCTACCACAGACGCGATAACCTGGTCAGCCAGATCCATCACCCAAAATGTCTCCGCTAGAAGGAGACTCTGGCTCAGATCTCGGCATTCCGCAGCCAAGAATCTACTGGTAGCTGGCCCTTACAAGGGGTTTAAGCTATTTGGAGTCTGTCGGGACAAGGTCCTAGAAGACGCCACTAACAAAGACGAACCTAAAACCTTACAACAGATAGGGAATAAAAAGAAAACCTTTAAGGCTCAGCCTTTTAAATTTCGAGGACACTATACTCCCTCCAGAAAATATTTCTCTCAAAACCCAAGGGAACCCACTTCCGGTTTTCCATTCAGGGGAAGGGGAACCAGACAACACAGACCAAGAGGCAGAGCCCCTTCATCGGGGCAGCCAAAACAGGATTCCTGACTATTCCACGTTGGAGCCAGTAGGGGGCAGGCTAAAAGATTTCCTTTCCGCCTGGGAGAGGTCCGTCACCGATGCCTGGGTCATATCCTCCAAAAAAAGAGGGTACGCAATAGAGCTAAAAGGCCTTCCCAGACAAGGCTTCCTCTCCTCCCTCTCTTCAAAAAATCCGACAAAACAAAAGGCAATGACAAAAGAGATCCAAAGACTCTGGTCAATCCAAGCCATAGAAAAGGTTCCCCCAGATCAAACACATTCTGGCCTCTACTCCCTCCTGTTTCTAGTACCCAATAAAACGGGAAGCTGGAGGGCAGTTTTGGACCTAAAGGGCCTAAACAAACACGTAAAAAACCAAAAATTTTGCATGGAAACGGTGGCTT
Source organism: Sphenodon punctatus (assembly GCA_003113815.1). Classification (NCBI taxonomy): domain Eukaryota; kingdom Metazoa; phylum Chordata; class Lepidosauria; order Sphenodontia; family Sphenodontidae; genus Sphenodon; species Sphenodon punctatus. The sequence continues at coordinate 696,276 of QEPC01004754.1, forward strand.
TCATATGCCAAAGCCTCAGAAAGAACGATTGGCTAGTGTCCCTAGACCTGAGGGAAGCATACCTACACATCCCAATGTGGCCTCCCCACAGGAAATACCTCCGATTCCATTACCAGAACACACACTGGCAATTCAAGGCCCTACCATTCGGCCTGTCCTCAGCTCCGAGGACGTTTACCAAGATTCTCATCCCAATAATAGTGAACCTCAGGAAGCAAGGGGTCCACATATACCCTTACTTAGACAATTTCCTGATCAGGGCACAGTCGAAAGACAAACTGTTAAAAGACTTGCATATGATGATTTATTATCTACAGTTTCACGGATTCTTGGTGAACAGGAAGAAGAGCCAACGCATACCGACACAGAGAATGGCGTAATCATGGATACAGCCTCAGACCTCGCCCTGGTACCAGCAACCAAACACAAGGTACGCACTCTCATCCGTCTCCTACAACTCCAAAGACAGATGAGACTCAAGACACTGCCCAGCTACTCGGCCTCCTGGTGTCCCTCACCAAACAGGTACTGTGGGAAAGATTCCACCTTCGACCCTTGCAGCAGCTGCTCAGACCTCTACAGAGAGATCTCATGCTCGGCCTCAACCCATGGATCACAATACCACCAAAACTAAAACACTCAATGTCCTGGTGGTTAAACCCAAAGGCATTCACAGGGTCACCCCTCACAGAGCCAACCAGAACAGTAATCACAACAGACGCCAGCCTCCGAGGTTGGGGAGCTCCTTTGGGACGTCACTCAGTCCAGGGCAACTGGTCCAAAAAGGACCAAACAAAGACAATAAACTTTCTCAAGCTAAAAGCGATCAGACTGGCTCGCCAACAGTTACAACCAGTTCTACACCTGAGACACGCACTAGTGTACACAGACAACATCACTGCCAAAGCCTATGTGAACCATCAGGGAGGCTCTTGAGCCCCCTCCCTTCACAGAGAAGCAGTCAAGCTATTTACGTGGACTCAACACCATCTCCTCTCAATCAAGGCACTCCACATAAAGGGCACCGACAACCTACAGGCGGACTGCTTGAGTCGTCAGACCATAGACCCACACGAGTGGGCCCTGGACAAGACAGCGTTCCAATGCATAGTCCGGTGGTTCGGGCTTCCACTAGTAGATCTGTTTGCATCCCCCGCAAACAAACAGCTACCACAGTTTATGACCAGAACCCCATGCCAGGGAGCCCTGGCCGTGGATGCTCTGAACCAAACATGACCCAAGGGCCTGCTGTACGCTTTCCCCCTGTTCCCGCTGATTCCCAGGACAATCACAAAATAATCCAGGAATAAGGGCTTGTCCTCCTAGTCGCAGACCTCATAGAACTCAGCCAAGCCCAATTCAGAACGCTACCCCTTCAACCCACACTATTGTCACAGGGCCCCGTAACCTGCGACAACATCCAAAATCTAAAATTGACAGTGTGGAAATTGAATGGGCGGCACTGAGAAAGAAGGGCTACTCCGAAGCAGTCTTAACAACCATACAGCTATCTAGAAGAGCAGCTACCAGAAGGGCATATAGGTTAACCTGGAAAACCTTCGCCCTATGGGCAATATCTAAGGGTCAAGATCCCTGCAAGGCAGGAATTCCTCAGGTGCTAGAGTTCCTACAACAAGGGCTAAACACTAACACTTTAGCCAGACAGGCCTCAGCTATTGATTCCGTCCTGAGGGCGGTAGGCAATAGGTCCATATCATCACACAGACATGTTAGACATTTCCTAAAGGCAGCCAGACTTATAGCCCCCCCAGTAGCACACAGATATCCCTCCTGGGATCTGAACCTGGTTCTGCAATCTCTCACCAGGGCCCCCTTCAAACCTCTTAAGCATGTATCTCTATACTTCCTAACCATTAAAGTAGAATTCCTGGTAGCTGTCACCTCCACCAAGAGAGTCTCAGAGCTTGGGGCACTATCAATAGAGGATAACTTCCTCTCCTTTCAGGATGAGTCGGTCACCCTAAGACTTGATCCGACCTTCACTCCAAAAATCAATTCTAACTTCCATAGAAATCAGGAAATCATTCTACCCTCCTTTTGTCCCAGACCTTCTCACATCAAGGAGAAACTCTGGCACAAATTAAACGTCAGGCGGGCTCTAAAGATTTACCTTGCTAGAACCCAGGGAATTTGCAAATCCTCGGCCCTTTTCCTTAACATCAGACCAGGTCAGAGTGGAACCAAGGCATCCAAAACCCTTATTTCCAAATGGGTCAGCAAGCCATTGTGGAAGCTTACAGAGCAAGGGGCAAAATTCCCCCTCTTCAGATCTGGGCCCATTCCGTTAGGAGTGCGGCCACCTCATACGCCTTCAAGGCCAAAGCCTCTTATGAGGAGATCTGCAAAGCAGCCACATGGTCGTCTATTCACACGTTTGTCAGGCATTACAAAATAGACGTGTATCGCTCTGCACAAGCTGCATTTGGTAGAAGGGTGCTCCAGGCAGTACTGGAAGATGTCAGTGCTGTTGGTTCCCACCCTTAGGAAGCAGGAGGAAATAATTGCTGGGTTACATCCCAACAGGAGTATACGGATGCAGGGGGAGAAAGGAGAATTGGTCACCTACGTGGGTGTATTCCTTTCTACCCTGCGATCCGTATACTCCTCCGACCCTCCCTACCAAACAGCACTGGAGAGGATACAAGGGACGTACCAAACAGATACTCAGGCTGCTCAGGTTCTCTGAACCTCCTTAGCTACAAACAGTTGAGTTTACTCGTTGTTAAAAAGTTATTGATTCAGTATTTTATAGAAAGAGTTACAGATGCAGACCCGCTGATCACCTCGGCTTGTCACGAACTGAGGAAGGGGCGGGCAGCTCACTCACACATGCGCAAAAGAACAAAGAGGACTTCTGCCTCCCGGTGGTTAAGGAGGAGAGCTGCCCAACAGGAGTAGTATACAGATCTCAGGGTAGAAAGGAATTCACCCAGGTAGGTGACCAATTCTCCTTTATCTGGGGCATGGAGCCGTTATTGAAAATAATGGATCCATACCCATGTTACTCTGTTCCTTCCCTTCCCCCCTCAGGCTGGGCTGAGCAGCCCCCCTCCCCCCGCCAAGTAACTCCTCCCCCCCCCCCAAGTAACTCACGTGGCAGCGGCGACTTCTCCAGCCGCCTATTTCCATAGCTTCCTCTGGCCGCTTCCAGCCCCTCCTGACGGGGCCTTCCAGGGCAACTGTGGCTGGATGATGCCATCCAGCTGTGGCTGCTCTGGAAAGTCCCATCGCGCAGCCAGAAGAAATTATGGAGAAGTTGCTGCCACCACCACTGTCACTTCCACCTGGTGAGTTACTGCAACAGTTTACCTTATGGAGAGATTCCCCTGCACGCATTTAAAATTACACATGAATTTAAACTCATGTGAGTGACAGGGCTAAATTTTCAGCCCTGTCATTCCGTGATGAAATTTACGAGTAATTTCATCCTGAATGAGGGAGTTTACCCATGTTACCCAATTTCACATTTAATAGAAACAAATACGAGATTGGGTAACGGGCAAGCAGCCTGTAAATGGTGGAGACCGTCTAAAGACTGGAATGGTATGAATAAAAAGATACTGAACCTGATTCCCTGAGTAAGTGACTCTTTGTGGGCCTAATCCTGCACAGACCTACCCCGGACACCACACCCTGTTACAATGTGTGCACTGATGTGATTGTGACAAGAATGTCTATGCAGTTTAATAACCACCTGGATTAGCAGTGCAGGTGCTGCTGGATTAGCAGTGCATCAACACTGTAAATAGAAGGTTGGTACATTTTTTCAGCCAATAGCCGCACATGACCAATTGCAGCTATTGACAAAAGCTGTTCACATGCAGCACACAGCCAATCCATCATCATCCCATCTCTTGGGATGATGTACGGCTACCCACCTCCGCGCCGTGCCCCTCTGTGGCCCCTTGGACGTTTTGGCCTACCATAGCGGTGCACCTCACCCAGTAGCAGAAGCACTGCCGGCCCCTCCTCCGTGACCCCCACCTCCTTCACTTTCAGGCAACCTTGAGCTGCAATGAGAAAAGAGACCTGTTAGTGTTTACCGGCACCCAGGCCCCGATCGCTGTGACTCTGCCCAGGGCTGCCTCCACCCCGGGCCCACTGGACTGATCGTACCTGGATCCTGTTCCTCCACCTCCTGGGGGCCATCCCAGGTCTCTGCTTGCTCCGTGCACACCCCTTCCTCATGGCCGGGCGGCCTGTGCGTTTTGTGGGCGCACGCGGAGGGTGGTGTTACTGTGGTTGGATCCCCGGGGCGCCTCCACCCCCTGTGGGACAGGGCCCTGCCCTCCCACTTCCTGGCTGGTCTTGCCAGGGCAACGTCCCTCCCCCCCTGCTCTGGGGGGTCCAGCAGGGTGGGTTCTGTGGTGGCCCTCTATCTGCCCCTGGTGAAGGCGCTACCTTGTGTGCGGGAGACCACAATGTCCCCGTCCATGCAGAGGAACGTGTCCAGCTCCTGCAACTCAGCTGTATGCATGGCATGGCCAAACTTGAGATTGTTGTCTTTTATATGTTTATATCTGGACCTCAAGTCCTTTGCATCTCCTGGACGTTGGCTTCATAGACCTGTCTGGTCTTGTAGCTGTACACCAGGTCGTGCTGGACCCTTTCGAATCCCTACACGTGTATGAAGTCCCTGGTCTCCTTTTGGGACCCGTGTGTTGGAGGGCCCTCCAGCTTGGCGGCATGGGACCCGCCAGTGAATGTCTCCCCCCTGGGTGACCTGCTTACCTGACTGTCGGGGGGGCCCTCCTCGCCCGTCTCCCTGGTGGTACAGTACTCGGTTGTCGGGGTGGTCTCCTGGGGGGATGGGGACACGGGTTCGGTCGCTGGCACCTGCCCTGTGTTCCCTTGGCCGCAGTGCCAGGGCTGGGGGTCT
>QEPC01004754.1:722876-742724 GCA_003113815.1 Sphenodon punctatus
CTCTCCTCCTCTCCCTTCACTGGCTCCCCCTTCCTGAACGTATCCTGTTCAAGCTCCTGGTTTTCACATTCAAATCGCTCCACGACCAAGCTCCCCCTTATACTTTCCCTAAAAAGGGGAGGTTAGAGACTGGCCGATAACTGGCAGGGGAGTCAATGTCAAAATATGGTTTCTTGAGCAGAGGTCGCACCACTGTCTCTTTAAGATGGCTCGGCACTCCTTAAGGGAGGCATTGACAACCCCCGTCAGCAGCCCTAATGTTTCCATGTCCAAGTGCTATGTGTTTATCCAATAAAATTGTGTTGTACCCACATACTTTGGCTTGTTAATTGGCGACTTTCAATCCCGGTTGGGGAAACTGAGGTACAGCAAACTCATTTATTTCCTAACATGTTCACCCTCCATTGGTTCCATCCATGCAGAGCCTGGGGGTACTTCTGGATTTGCAGCTGCTCCTGGATTCCCAGGAGCACCTTTCGCCACTGTCATCCATGAATTTGTCACCTTGAGACTGGACTCTATTGCAATGCGCTCTACGTGGGGCTACCCATGGTGACAGTTCTGAAGCTGCAGCTAGTACAAAATGCGGCCGCCCGTCTGCTTACTGGGGCGGGCCACAGGGAGCACATCCAACCCGTGCTCAGAGCATTGCACTAGCTGCTATTGTCTTCCGGGCCCGATTCAAGGTACTAATTTTGACCTTTAAAGCCCAACACGGCCTGGGCCCTGCTTACCTGAAGGAACGCCTCACTCCATGGGTGGCCCCTGCAGTCATCTGGGAGCACTCTCCTAGAGGTCCCATGTTACCGGTGGGTCCGAATGGACAGGCGGGACTTCCTGGCAGCTGCACTGTTGCTGTGGAATGCCCTCCCCGTGGATATTCGCCTCAGCCCGGATCTCCTTGCTTCCCGATGAAGCTGTAAAACTTCTGTCAGGTGTTTGGTGGGGAGGATTAGTGGGGAGTTGGGAGGGGTGTGTTTTTTACACAGATCATGGTTTAATTTTATGTATTGTAGTTATGGGTTTTATATTTGTATAATTGTATATATTTTATATTTATAATGTATTTCTGTTTTACTATATATGTATGTTAGCTGCCCTAAGTCACCTTGACCATGAGGGGTGGGGTAAAACTATAAGATAATAAATAAATATAATTCCTAAATGTAAGTTAACAACTTCAATAACAAAATTCAATTCTAGCTAATTATATGTAACAGATTGCAACCTAGTGGGGCTGTTACTCATCATAACAGAGGTGGGGGAAGAGACAACTACCAGCCTGTGAAAGGCTTGAGACTGTGTGAGGCATGGCAGAAGCCAGCCTGAAAGAGGCAAAAAGCCTCAGAACTGAATTAGCTGATAGCTAAAAGCAGCTGCAGAGACTTATGGAGCTTAAGTCGAAAATAGCCTGCTCAGCTAATTGGCTTCAGCTGTGCAGCGCGGTACTCGGCTGAGAGGAAGTTGCTCAGGCACAGGAAGAGGAAGTAGCTGGGTGTGGCTAGTTCAGTCCAGTCATAAAAGCTGAGCAAGGAGAGTCCGTTGTCCTGTGTCTGGACTCGGCATAGGAAGGATCTCTCTGCTGTGGCTGGCAGTTATCCTTGAGTTTGCAAGGTAGAGGAGACCTGTTCCTAGGGAGAGCCTGGATCTAAACTGCCAAGCCTGAATGCTCAGGACAAGCAAGGAGCTGCAGAGGAGACCAACTTCCAAGAACTACAGGCAAGCTGGGACATTGCAAGGGGAGTGAGTACAGCTAGAAGCTGAACTCCTGGCTGCAAGGACTTTTGTGTGTGTGGGTGTGTGTGTGGGTGGTGGTGGTGTACAGAGGCGAATGACTTGGCCATACAAACCTGAAACCAGACTGTGAGATTGTGAATATGTAATAAATCACTGCTTTGAGAGAATTCCCAGGACTGAGTTTTGATTCTGAGGAGCTGATCCTGGTACAACTTGCTCACATCACTGTGAAGCAGTTACATTATAATAAACCAAAAATATACTTTAGCTGTTATTTTAAAACACTAATTAAAATTCTGAAAGCAGTCCTCAATTTATGAATCCAAATTATAACAATATTTTTAAAATACAAAAGTTAATTTCAAAAGCAAAACAGACTTCCATTTAAAAAAAAATTCAAGTCAGACAAATTTCAGAGACTGCTTCTAAATATAGATCTAGTGACTTCTACAAACCGTGTACTTCCAAGATATCAATAGCTAGCCTTTGAAGAGCAAAACCCCATTCAGACACAGATTGCAGAGGGAAAATACTTCTTGTAGCAGGGAGCAGGATGAGAAGGCTGCTGTGCCTTTAAGAGACAGTGGGTCTGGAGCCATGCCCACTCTGACAGATAAAGCCAAGGGAACAGGAAGTCAGAAGCTGTCTCGAGCTCAAGGAGGCCACATCTATGCTGATGAGCTGAGGGCCTGAGGAGAGGCCTGACTGGAAGCCTGAAGACTGAGGAGCCAGAAGTCTCTGAGTTTGTTAGATTGTAGGTTCCCCAGACTCGCTGGAGCATCCCAATCCTATTCCCCTGGCTACCCTTGGATGTACCACACAGACATAGTTAGTTTAGTCTTAATACAAGATTTTTATTGTTAGGTCAGCAAAGGTTCTCTATTCTATCCTAATTAGTAAAGTTATTTTCTCACCCAGAGAGCTTGTCTTGCATCTACAGGCAGCTGTTGGCCAAATGAGCTCCTTTCGAATGCAGGTTGTTCTTCAGTCAGAGAAGCAGTTCTTCTGTCAGGAAGCTGCTGCTCTTCTCTCCATTTTGGTGCTGACTTTTATCAGGATTTTTCCCTTAGTCATGCAGTTAGGAGTTGGTTTGTCCCTTCTCCTCCCCATCTTCAAACTTTTCCTGTTGCACCTCAGACCTGCTTATGGATCACGCCATACATCAACCTTTAACCTGGTTCCTGCTGGCTGTGTGATTCTGCAGAACTTGTTTGAGGTACATTTTACAAAAATCCATGTTTTTCAAGATGTTCTATCCTGATATGCTAAACATTTAAGATCTTCCCTCAGGTTGTCTTTTCCAGTTTATGGCAACTTTACTTCCTTGTCCAGTTCCAAGTCTTTTCTCTGGGTGAGAGGGCACTTCCCTGTCATCTGCAATGGCTTTATTCTGGGTGAGAAGCCAGCTCTACTTCAAAATTTATTAAATCTATTTCAATCCCATCAAGTTGTCTGAGAGCCAGCCAGAGGACTGATGCCTGGCTAAGCCTGTGGCTATTGTGGAAAATACTATGAACTGTGTGAGACTGGCCAAAGGCTTATTACCTGACCTGGAGAAGAGACTCATGTATGTGAATAAAGGATTAATGTGAAGGTATTTCCCATGGTAAGAGTGGGTGTCTGGTGTGGATCCTGACAAGGCTTACCCTAGAAAGCCCATACCTGCTACACTTCTAAATAATCAACAGCTGGTTCTTGAAAGCAGAGCTCAATTCCATGTGAAAAAAATGTATTTAGTAAGTTAATTTCAAAAAATTAAAACCAAATTATAATAGGACAATATATATTAAAAGCATCAATAACTGATTCCAGAATGAAGAGCTTAATTTAAATGTGGAGCTGCTCACCTGTAACAACTACTTCACTATTTATAAAGGAGGAATGCCCAGGAATAAGATCCTTTCTTCCTCCACCCTTGGTAGGTGAGGATAATGCTCCCTGCAGTAGTTCTGGTAAATAGAGACATGCTTCAGAAGAGACTTGGATGAATATGTCTCTTCCTTTCAACATCTATCTTAGTAGCATAAAGATCTTTCAACTGCCTTGCTTGATGTTATTACAGGGGAGAAGCCCCCACCCCCTCCAGCAATACACCCAGGATTTGATCCCTCCCCGTCAAGTACCTGGTAGGCAAGGGTCACCTTCTCCTTGCAATAGTTCTTTCCCAGTCCTCCATCAGCAACAAGCATCCATGAATAGGATTACTAGGCAGGCAGTCATTTCAAAAAGGCTCTCCGAGTCCGGCTTAGATGATACACCTGACTAATTCTTCCTGCTCCGCAGCACCTGAGAATGCTGGGGAGTGTTCATACACTCCCCAGATCTTCCACAGTGCGATGTCCACTGGTAGGTGCTACCTGTCCTTCCAACGGCACTGAAACCACCTTCGACCTTATGTATCGCCCTTTGGCCCACACCTGGAGGCTAATGCCTCCAGGCTTACAAGGCAAGAGAAATACCTGTTGGGGGAAGGAGAGTCCCAGGTGAGGCTAATGCTTCCACCAAGCTGCCTTCCATTCACTCACTGGTAGACCCCTTCTTCCAAGCAACCTCTGCAGATACCTTGTTGTTGTTGTTTGTTTTTAAATTAGGTCACCAACACAAATTTCAGCTTGGGAACTGACATTTTCAGAATCAGCATACCCAAACTGCGTTACCAAGTCTGCTTCCCAACTTTTACCCCCAAATGCCCTTTGATGTACTTTCCAGACCCCGTATCCAGAAATCTGTCTAGTCTATTACGTATGCAGAAGTAACAGCAACAGAGGCCGGATTCAGGGCTGGACTTAGAATTTGTGGAGTCTGGGATAAAGGTAAAATGAAGGGTCATTGTGGCCCTGCCCCCTTAACAATTGGCTGTCTGGTTCTTGTTTGCAAACAGAATTTTACTATAAATTATTTTTTCCTCATTAAAATATGTGCATAATTCTCACACGGCATTTAGGATACCCCCAGTTTTGAAAGCCTCTCTTTTCTACCGTCCTGCAAAGAGCACTTCATAATCATTTTATGAAGACTAACCCTCTCCTCATTAGAGGCAAGATCCAGCAATATCCCAAGGCCCTTTGCTCTAGTGACTAAGGGCACATTAAAATGAACAGCTACTTCGAAGAAGTTAAGCCTTAAGTCACTTTTATTCCTGAATCATTCACACATCAAGAGCAAATTATCCCAGAATAGAAAGGGATGTATTTCCCTTCACTTTTTACATTCAATTAACTGTAGTGCAAGCACTTCATAGTAAAAAGGGTAACATTGTTTGTCATGATCATTAGGGAGGATTGCAAAGAAACTACTTCGGTTTGCAGCGGCAGTGTGAACAGTACCAAAGTGCTTGTACCCATACCCATTTATGGTTAGAGGGGACTTAATTGGCCAAGGCTTTTCACCTCTCTACCAAACACAGACTGTAGTTGGCAAGCACTGAGCAGGCCTCTCCTCAAACAAAGCAAAATGTAAAAATAGCAAATTATGTCTTAGTACAAGAAGAAGATTCAAAGTAGCAAATGCCTTAAATCAACTGCAGGAAAGTCAGCTTTTATTATCCCTTGCAAGCAGAGCCCAAACTTTATGCAGCTAAGCAAGACTATATTCACAACTTGCGGGTGAGAGCGAGCCGGGACTACAGAGTCCCCTCCATTTACTTTCCTGTCAGCTGAGCTGGAATGGAGTCGGACGTGGAGCCGGTGAGCTGCAAGGAGAAAAAGGCAAGCTAACCTACGGCAGGGCTGTGAGAGCGAGCCGGGACTACAGAGCCCCCTCCATTTACTTACCTATCAGCTGTGCTGGAATGGAGTCGGGCGTGGAGCCGGTGAGCTGCAAGGAGAAAAAGAGCTCAGGCATAAAGTTTATTATAATTAATAAGAAATGTCATCATATTATGATGTAACTGTTTGGGAACAGATAACGGACTGTTTACAAGCTAGTGTAGGCGGTATAGCTATCCTCCTAATGGGTGATTTAAATGCTAGAATTGCCGACTTAGATGAGAGTGTGGTAGATTCCCTGCTTCAGTCTTGGTATAGGCTCCCAACTCGGAGGTCGATGGATCTTGTGGTTAATAACCACGGGAAAAAACTACTTGCCCTATTAGGGGAGCTGGGGCTTGTAGTAGTGAATGGTAGAACACCGGCTGACCCCATGGGAGGGTTTACTTTTGACACCACCAAAGGTACAAGTGTAATTGACTATCTTTGTGTATCATGTGCCTTTTTTCCAAGGATCAAGGACCTACAGATTATACAGAGACCAGAGGGGAGCCATTACCCTTTAGCTATTGAAGTGATCCAGCAGGGCGTGCAGATTGAGGACTTAGAAAAGCCCCAGTCAATAGAAGTGGGGCCAATAACTAAATGGACAGAGCCGTCCTACGTTGCTATTTGCCAATGGCTTTCTACAATGGATTGCCAGGTGGCTAGGTCTAGCTTGCTTCATACAGAGGATTTTCAGTCATTCTCGCAGATACTGGGGGGACATGATAGTTCAAATGGGCGTCTACTTCAGGAGGTCGCCATCGGTTAATAATACTAGAGAAAATAGCAATCATAAATGTTGGTATGATGCCGAATGTAGGAGGGTTAAGGGTAAGCTTACCAAGGTGAGAAGACAGTGGGCCAGATTTAGGATTATGGCAGATTGGGATAAATTTATCCTCTGTCGTAGAGAATACACTACACTTTTGCGGGAGAAGAGAAAAAAAAACCCAAAGCCAATCAAACCTGGGCAGAACTGCTTGTGGCAGTAACTATGAATGACACACCAACATTTTGGAAACTAATAAATAACTGGTGTAGTCCAAGATCTATATCAAGGAATGCAAGTATAGAGGAGTATTGTTGGGTGGAATATTTTACCAGGTTGTTCCAGAGGAGGGAAGCCCCAGAAGCTAGCATTGTAGGGGAACCACTTGAGATTGGGATTGAAAATGGTGGTTACTCCTTTTCCACTTTAGTTACTGAAAGAGAGATATTTTTGGCAATTAACGAACTGTGTCCGGGTAAGGCCCCTGGAATAGATGGGTTACCCCCGTAATTGTTTAAATCTTATGCAGCTTGGTGGGCAATTACTGGTGAAATTTTTCACCCTAATAAACTGTACAAAGCTTATTCCCGGGGTCTGGAAGAAAGCAGTTATTATTCCCCTATTTAAGGCAGGAGACCCAAAAGACCCAGCCTGTTATAGGCCGATTAGCTTACTTCCCATTATGGGGAAATTATATGCGAGAACTTTGCTATCGGCCTTGGAGGCTTGGGTCCAAGCCACCCAAAAACCAACTGAAGAGCAAGCAGGTTTTAGGAAGAACAGATCGACAATCCAAAATGTGTTAGATAAATACACGAATATAAAACGAAGCAAACTGTATCTGGCCTACATAGACTTCGCGAAAGCGTTCGATTCTATTAGTAGGGAGTTGTTGTGGTACAAGTTGCAGCGTATGAGGATTCCATTGGAATTGTTGATCATTAAAAGGCTCTGAAGCGGTGGTTAGAATGGATAGCAGAGGGGAAATTACTAGATCTTTCCCCTTATGCCAAGGAGTGCGCCAGCGGTGCTTGCTTGCCCCACTGCTGTTTACTCTCTATATAGAGGATTTGGTTCAGGTCATTTCAGCAGCAAATACTACGCCCCCGTGTGTAGGAGTTAGACCCCTGTCCATCTTGATGTTTGCAGATGATATTGTCCTTCTCTCACAAACCAAACAGGGCTTGCAACAGTCACTTACAGCCCTGTAAAACTATTCGTAGACAATTTTTTTGATCATAAATGCAAAAAAATTGAAGGTTATGGTCTTTGGTACTGCTAGAATAAATAGTAAATGGAGAGTGGGTTTACAGGAATTGGACGTGACAGCCCATTATACATATTTGGGGGTGACATTATCAGCTTCTAAATCGTGGAAGGCAAATAATGAGGCCCGAGTAGCAACGGCAAACCAATTAGTAGGGGGATTAACAATTAACAATTTGTAATGCTGCCTTAACACCTTCTTAAACCGAAGGTTTTTTGTCTAGGTAGTTTGCCCTTCTTTTGAAACTTAATAGTTTTGTTAATGCATAAGCTAGACCCAGACACAACAACACTGCAGGTGCACACAGACATTCACCCATCCCCTCACATCCACCACATGGAGCAACCTGTTTTTTCGCAGGTTTCTCTGTGCAGGGGTGATGGGTGGAGGTGCGTGTTACACAGGAGCGCACAAGTGACTGCTTTCATACGAGACACACCCATCCCTCCCCCCAATAACAAAACGGTTAATGGTTAACCAACTTTCCGTTGGGGATCATATTGTGTATCTGGATGCAGGTGACAATGTCCTAAAAGGGCAAAGTTGGAGAGCCACTAACTTGCAAGTTTTTGCAAGAGATGTGCACCCAGGGTAGGAATCCAACCCAAGACAGAAGATGAGGGTTTAATTCAACATTCTACAAGTTTCCCTGCTACTGAAGATACCAGTAGAAATATCCTATGCAAATAAAAAAACTCTCTTCTAATGTACTGAAAAGGTATTATTTGAGCACAGTATTTCAAGTAGAAACATTAAGTACTTACAGATTAAACTAACCTGTACTGGCAGTACTGTGGGATTTTTCTTCTCTACCAGTAAGTAGCAAGTGCTGAAATTCTACTGCTAGTTAAAAGATTTACTTTCAATGTATAGAGTTTGTATCTATATATTGGTCCAAGCGGTATTAACCTGTTAAATTTGATAGTTTCCAAGTTCACATCAAATACAAGGTAATCTTAGACACCCTTCATAAACTTAGTTGTGTTTTTTTAAGATGCCCAAATACAGAAACTGGTGAGGTTGACAGACTTTTTAAAATTAAAACTAAATTATTAAATTCCTTGGTTTAATACAATTTGTGTTTTTGTTAAAGTGCATTAGTGAAAATGAACTGCATACATGATAATTTTAGTTTTACACTATTTGTTAATGTATTCTAAAAGCGCAGCGCACACTTGCTTCTAACAGCGATAAAATTATTTGGTGTGCAAGAACTGCTGGTGCTTCCAGTATTAAAGTTGTTTGCGAAATGAACATTACAAAGTATGGATGTGATTTCATCTATCAGATAATGGAGAAATGGATTTTGCACCATCCTTAGGAATGGCTCTCACTCAAATTCAAAACCCAGGAACTAAATTTAGAGACATCCATATTTTCATGGATACCAATTGGCTTTAGTAGATGGGAGAAGTGCAATTCTTCTTTCCCTTGGAATGCCAACTAAATATATCGTGATTTCTGGGGCACCATGCACAGTGGGAGTTTGCTGACTTAGTGGAGAGACTAGTTCTTGTGTATCCAATATAATTCTGTTCAGAACCTGTTCAGAACCTGTATCAGTTTTTGTCAGGCTGTGTTCCCCTCTCTACGTTCTTAGAAAGAGGGAAGAGAAAAACAATCACATGGCCTAGTTTCGTCTTGCCCTATCGCTCTAGGAACCCAGAGATGTCATTTGCGTGAAGTAGAAACAAGTATTATAACATGTTAGTTAACATGTTCCAAAACTCTTCTGTGGAAACAATGACATCACATTTTAAACATGTGCTAACATGTTTAAATGGATAACTATTTGACCAGTAAAGCTATGCTAAAATCTGCACTAAAGTTTTAAAATCTGGCCACTCAGTTCAATCTGTTGAAAGTATTGAAAATATCAGGGGGCTGCCAGGCACAATCAAGAGTGCCATAACATTCAAGATAAAATACTAACCGGTTGCGTTATGGATTTCAGCAACTTTTCGCTACTACAGCTGCTCTCCGGCGCAGGAGAATCCTGGACTCCCTAGCTACAACGTGAAGCTAACAGACCACTCTCCCCGTCTGCTCGGTTCCCCCCTTGGCAGCGCTCCGAATTCCCAGTCACCTGCTGCTCCCTGCGCCTGGAATAACAAATGCGCAGAGAAGCGAACAAGTCACGAGGAAACCAGCCTAAGGGGCGGAGCGCAGCGCAGCGCAGCAGGAAGTTGCAGAATCCTACACCGCTTGTAGGATTTGGCTCTGCTGAACAGCTGTTGGTAGAATCTAGACTCGAACCTCTGAGGAGCAGATGGCTATTTGCGCCTCTTAGTCCAAGCGCTGACACACACACAGTCTCCCTAGCTCCCTGGAGGTCTTCCTGCGCTTCCCCGGCAGGTTTCGGTCACATGGAGATACTAAGCTGTCCCTTAGGAGGGGGAATCCCCGGCTTGCCCTCCCCCCCCCTCGCCAGATCAACCAACCCGCCTGGGCGGGACTGGGTGTTGATTGGCCAATACGCGGCGACGTGCATCAACGGCTCTGCTTTCTGTCGCAATCGCTGTGCAGGCCGTAAAGCGCCGAAGGGGGTTGGAGGTGGCCTGGCAGGTGAGGTCTCTCCCCCCCGGTGGGGATAACTCGCCCCGATCGTGGGTGAGGTCATCCCTTCTCCCGCACCGTGAAGGGAAGCCTGTGTGGGTGCGGGGCACCTTCCCCTCATCCGGGGCAACGCACCCCTCCCATCAGAGAGTTTGAGAAGTTGTGCCCCTTCTCTTTATTCCTTAAGAGCTCACCCCTGTTCTCCTCTCCCACCCAACCCCCGTAGTCTCGGGACGGCCAGTCCACTCCTACCCCAGTTACCCAGAAAAGGCTTGACACGGTAGCTTGAGGTGGATGTAGGCCGTTGGTTCCCCCTTTCCCTTCCAAGGGCTACACAAGAGGTGTAACCTTACAGTAAGTGAGAGTGATGAGGCACCACTGCTCACTGCCACGCTGGGCCAGATCCATAGTTGTAAACTACTTGGGGCAGGGCCTGTCTCTAATGATTATCCAGCGCCAGGTACGTTGCTGGCACTTTATAAATACCTAATAATAACGAGCCCAGTTTCCAGTTTTTTGTAGTGACCAGCATGCTAACACGACTGTGTTAGCTTAATTCAGGCTTAATTCAGAGCTCCCAGCGTTTGATACCCTGAGCCTTGGGCTGCATTTGCAGCCCATTGAGTTGTTGTTGGTGGCCCTGTCCTCTGTGAACGTGTCCAGTCTGCTTTTGAATCTGGTTATAGAATTATAGACTTGTGCAGTCATGGAGTCTCTGCTGGTGGCCTTCACTGAATGCTATTGCAGTGTGTTTACCCAGCTAGTCCTATGTGGTGTGGTAAAAGCTGATTTGTTTGAAACCTGCTGGAAGTTTACGGTGTTCTCATTTTATAGGAGAGGTTTGTAAAGTTGGAATGAGGTACACCAGCCCAAGGACACGTTTGCCTATGTTTAACCTCCTTGTAGCAATGCTAGAGCTAACATGCTTGAAGTTGGTATGGAAGGGGGGAAGAGGGGGGTTAAGGTAAGGGAAGTGTGAGCCACATAAATTAACAGGAAAATAAGTGTATAATACACCAAGGTATTGGAATGGCATTTATGAATGAGAGCTGCCCATCTCACAGAATTTTGCTGTGATCCTTGTGTGAGACCAAGCACTCTCATCCTCAATTCTCCCTTTATATTCATGGTGAAACTTAACTGGCTACATTGTGAGGGGTGCCTGTGAAACCCCAGCCCCGTAGGGTTAAAAGAAACAGGCTTGAGAAAGTCATACCTTTTAAAGAGGGTATCAATCAAATTTACCTAAGGTGATGCGTTTAGACTTTCAGTAGCTCTGGTTTGCCCATCTCCTGTGCTTGAGTTCCTGTTCCATGTTGTTTTATACAGGTGTAGGTCTGGCTCAAGAGTTAACTTTGGACTCCAGGTCAACCCCACTAAACCCTATGAAAACACTATGAAAAAGTGCCTCCGTGTTTGTAAATAATAAAAAAATCTCATGGCAGCAGATATCCTTTTTCAATATGAGGCTTCAAAACAATGTGGTACTGAGCCTGACATTTAAGCCCCAGCAAACAAAAGTGAAAGTAATTTACTTAATTCTTTCAATTCACTTGAGAGAAATGGAAACAAATTAACAGAGCATAAAAGTTCAGCATTTTAGTTCTGTTATTAGTTATACATGGGACTGGCAAAGTGTCTAGCAAAGTATCCAGCAAAGTATCCAATTATTTTCAGAGCACATGCCATCCTAGAAATAAGCATAGTGTGACTGTGTGTTGGCTAATCTAGTAAAAGGGTGACTGAATAAACAGGCATTATTGTTTGCCAATATGCAAAATTGACCATACGATATGGTCTAGTGGTCTCTATGGCTTTTAGATAAGCGCCTCCCCATCCAATACCCACCTACCATCCACCCACTATACATGTTACAGGGCTGCAGTGGTGCCCTGCAGCATGTATAATGGGTGGGAGATGGGTGGGGAGGTGCTTGTCTAAGAGCAACCTATACTAGCAAACCTTTAACCCACCATGACTACCAGGCATGTAGAAACACTGTTAACTAGCCACCACCTTGGCTTCATTTAGATCCTTCCCTAACCCACACTTCTCAAGTGTTTTCCATGACAGATGAGGTAATAATGCTGGCTGGGATATTCAAAGGAGACCAGGGATCTGAGTGTGGGAAGGAGTCTGATTGGTTCCTTTTCTTCAGATGTTGCAGTGAGCGAAGGTTTGAGCGTGTCTAGCTGGGGCCTTGACGATCGCCAAGATGTTCCTCCGGTTACTGTCAGACGTTCGGTGGCAGACAGCCAGCCCGGGGTGGAAAAGAAGTATGTCCAGTTCCCGGCGCAACACCACAACAGCAGCAACAGAAGTTCACTCTGCCTCCTTGCCAGTGCGAGCACAGGTGGTCATCTGTGGGGGTGGAATCATGGGCACATCAGTAGCCTATCACCTGTCCAAATTAGGATGGAAGGATATAGTCTTACTGGAGCAGGGCAGGTAAGGACTGGATCCTTGTTTTAAAGCAAAATGAGACCAAAGCTTTAGACCTGTATGGGAGCTGGGTCTGACTGTCCATATGGTATCTTCTCTGTGTGATATTTGCAGCCAAATATCTGTAGACTTGAAGTCACGTGTGATACGATGGAATTGGTAGGCTTTGCCAAAATAAGAGCTGGGTTTTACTTTGCTTCAGAATCTCAGGGATAGCTGCACAACGTGAAATCCCCATGATGTTAGAAAACCGTTTGACATATTATGAATTAAATGGGGCAAGGAAGGGAACAGTACTAACATTTTCAAACTCAGCTTAAGTCATCTTTTATCTATGCTTTCAGTCTTCCATGCTATAGTCTTGAAAATCCTGCGAGTCTCCTGCCTTATCCAAGATCATCCACTCTCTCTTCTGAAGTAAAGGCAGGAAAGACTTTGTTGATGATCCAGCATTAAATTTGGTCCCTACTCTCTCTTCATAACCCCATATGATCTCTGTTTAAGGTGGAGCTAGTTACATCCTAGCCCGTCGCATACATGCAGTATTGCCCTTCTGACTCAGCAGCTTGTCTAGGCCAAGGGTCTGAGCTTAGACCTGCTGTCAGAAGAGCACACACACTTTAAGTAGTGTCTCAGCATCAGCAAGCCTGCTCATGTGAATGAAAATATTTATTAACGGCAAAACAAAAGTCAAAGCAGAATAAAAACAGTTCAACTGCTCATGTGAGTCAAGTGACACTTAAGCTAGGCCCCACTCCTGCAAATATGAAATTGGACTTGCTGGGTTATGCATGAAAAGGGTCACTGACAGCAGTGATTGAGAAGGCAATCCTAGTGACGGTGTGATACTGAAGAGCTCCTTGAGTTTAATTGAAGCTGATTTGAGCCTACAATGATCAGGGTTTGTTTTTTCTGAAGTTTAATCAATGTGGTGGGAAAGTGACATTATGAATGTGGAATTCCTCTCCCCTCTCCCCCACCAAGCTTGTAAATATTGTAATAAGGCTTAATTTTTATCCAGAGTAGATAACTAATATTTTTCTCATATTGCCATATTTGAGGGATAAGATGTTGCTTGTTACTTTGAGCAGAAGCAGCTGGAAGATTATACAGGCTTTCTGTTGAGTTGGAACATTTTTATGAGGCTAATGCCATTTTTGGCTGCATCAACGTAAGCATTGTATGCAAAACACAGGAAGTAATTGTGCCGCTCTGCTTGACTCTAGTTAGGCCCTAGTTGAAGTACTGCATTTATTTTTGGCACCCCATTTTAAAGAGAGACATAGCAAAACTGGAGAGGGTACAGAAAAGAGCAACAAATGTGATGGGCTTGGAACACAAATCATATGAGGAGAGTGTGGTAAGGTGTTTGGTGCAGGTGGCGTAAATACAGCCACCGAGCTAGGACCACCCCCATGCCTGAGCTACAGAGTGTGGGTGCTGTGGCAGTAGGGGACAGCACTACACTGGAAACACCTGGCAGTATCATATGAGCAGGGCATGAAATTTCAGATCCAATTCCAGAAGCAAAAAACCCCCCAAAATTCAGTTGCCAGATTTTTATCCAGATATTAATGCGAAGTAATAAAAAAATATTGAATTTCAGCATTATTTCAAACTATACTAGGACCTAAACAAGTACAGACAAGAATTAAAAGCTGCAGGGTTTAGTACCTCTGAGAACTCCGTCTGGAGACAGGGTAATTCCCGTTGAGAACTGAACTGTCTTTCCGACCTTTGTGCTATTGGCTTAAGATCAGAGCCATGGCCGAGGACCGTTTGCCCCGTCTATGTCTTGAGGAGGCATCCTTATGGTCTACTCGGGGGGACGGTTGGACAGGGTCCTAAAAAGCTTGGGTAACCTAGGGCTATCGCCAGAGATGCTTGAGGGGATACCAATCCTTGAAAGAAGGAGGATAATTCGAAGGCAGCTCATGGATCAAGCTATTCAGCTTGACTTGGGAACTGCCCAGACATGGAGTACCCCCTTTTTCAGATTGTTTAAGCTGGACTCTAAGAGAGAATTGTACTTAGAGCTCATTGTTAATCCCAAGCTGTGTAGGGCCTTGACCCTATCGCGGCAGGAGGAATGGCATCCCCTTCTTGGCAGGAGGAATGGCATCCCCTTTATGAACAGGATCTGCACCTGCAACCTAGGGCAGGCTGAGGACCTTCCTCATGAACCGTTTGTCTGCCCTCTCACTGCGCATTGGAGAGAGTTGTATCTGGCCCCTTGGATCTCCAGTCGACCATTTCTATCCCCGGTGCAATTGTTACAATTTTGTCTGAGATCTAATTCCCCGGACATGCTGCTCAGTCTTGCTGGTTGGACGTATCAATATAGTAAGCGCTGACTTTTCCAGGTGGAGTTTTTTTTACAAAAAAACCAACAAAAACGTTTTCGAGTCATTCAACTTTTTCTGGCTACCCATGGTTGGGGGATGATTATTCTCTTGGCTTTGAGTTTTATTTTGATCACCCCAAGGTTTTATTTTCTTGTTGCTTAATGTTTAACTCTTGTGTGTTTTTTGTGTTATTTCTCATGATATTTGTATCATGTTTTACTTTTCCCTTGTTATGACTGTCTGCTAAACAAGATTAAACTAATTCATTCATTCACCTCTGAGAAATAAACAGCCAGGCTAATATGACATCACAAGGTTAACATGCCCCACTCTAGAGCAACAGTTAAATGGTTAAAAAATAAGGGGCTGCTGACTTAACTCGGGAGAAGGGAGTGGAGATTAAGGTATACATAAATTCATTATCTGGACCCTCCTTTTTAATAGTGCACCTCTTAAACACCCTCACCCCCAACTTCTGCGTGGCCCTAGGAGCTTGTGCTAATTTTCAAAGTGGCCCCTGGTAGGGGAAAAGTTTCTCCACTTCTGTAAATAATGATAAAACACAGGCTGATACACAATCTAAAACCAGATTAGAGCTACAAGTGCTAGCACGAATGCCATTTGCTTGGAACCAAAGATACAAAAAATAATATTGTATCTGACAAATTTATCTGCTTTGCTGCAAACCCCGCACATGCAGGTGGTGTGTGTGTGTAAAAGTACCAACTACACAGGACAGGAGCCTAATACTGTGATGGTTTTAAAAAACAAACAAATATGAAAGGGATCACTTTAGCCTGTCAGAAGCAGGGTTGGCATAATAGTTACTTGGGGTGTTTTTTACCAGGTAAAACTTGGTTTTAAGTGTCCTGAGAAAAAGGTAGCTTTTCCCACCCCAGGAAAACTAGTTTGCCCTGGTATAAAGCATTAATATTTTCTGTTTATTAAAACTGGTTTATTAATACACAGCCGATTGCAGTGGATAACACATAAGCTTTTTGAAATATAACTAAAACTACTATAACTATATAAGCCTAAAACAAACATTAGATTATATGAAAAATAACAATGCAGGGAACAGTAGGGATGAAAAACAATGCAGAGCTCAAGACCCAGCCAGGATCCATATATAAACCCCTCTCTCTTTCCTCGCCCCAGGGCCCTCATTAATACTCCCTCCCCCATCCCGCAGGACCTCCCAAAGCAACAGTGATACAGTAGGAGGGGACACAGGCACAGCTGATGCAGCTGCCTTGCATCTAGGTTCCCTCAGGCTTGTGGGCCCAGGTGCAGCTGCACCTGCACCTGTGGCCCCTTTTATAGCTACTTCCTTGCCCTGTGCAGTGGTTCACTGAGGCTCACTTCCCAGGGCCTTCATGGTGCCCGAGGAGTGGGGCCAATAGCAGACTTGGCTCTTTTACTTTCCCACCACGCTACACCCCTGAAACAGTCACCCACCCCACTACACCCCTGAATCAGTTGCCAGCCTCAGTTATTTGGGTGCCAGTGGCTCCCAGGTGCATGCAAATTTCGCACCCTGACACGAGTGTAAAAGGAAGGAAGTTCAGTGTACTCAGGAGGTCAGTTGGGGGAGAGAAAAGGAAATGGCTTTAGAGGAGCAAGAAGGCACCTCAGAAGGGAGAGGCTGCCTAAGCAACCACACTGGACTTTGCTGAGCAGCTGGAGTGTAGCCTTGAGACGGTGTCAGCATAGATCCTGTGAAGAGTCCCAAGAGGCTGGGGATTCCACAGACATGCAGTTGGGATCTATCCTTATTTGTTTGCACCCTGGAGGGGCTTGTGTTTGTTAATTTATTGGGAACCCACAGTATTAGTGGGAGAAGCCACTAACTGGGCTGGCTATAGAGGAAGAGGAGGCCAGAACCCCAAACCCTATTGCAAGTGGCCCCAGAGGGGACTTGCTATATTGGACTGTTGGGGCTGCATTTGGGGCCCAGATATACATCTGTCAGATTGTCTTTTAGGTTTTTAGTTTGGTCACAGGGTCTTAGGTAACCTCTACACAACAAATTTTGTTTTCCTCAGTTTATAATCTTCAGGAATCTTGTTTTCCTTGGTTTATACTCTAAGCCCACCAGCTTCATGCACCTTAAGGTGTGGCATTGAGGGTCTTACTGAATTAAGGATTAGTGTCAGAACAATAGCCCATCATGATACAAGACTTCAGTTGTTTGTACTCATCTTGCCTATTCGGTTCTCCTTGGCCTAGTCTCCATTGTCAGGCTGGACCAGCATAATATAAACTTTCAATGCAGAAACAGGAATGGCAGCTGATAAACAGTTGAGGATTTCAGTACTAGAATACATAGGAGGCACTTGTGAGAAAAACTTCTACTGTGTATTGAAGTAGCACCCAGAGACCACAGTTAGAATCCCTACTCTAGGTGGTGTCTAGAGAAACTGCCTCTAGGCTCCACTCAGCTTTGGGTTGTACGGAATAAAGAGCCACCAAACCCCCTTCAGTCATATAGACTTAATCTTCTTTATTTAGTCAGAGATCAAGCAGGTTGTTCCCCGGTTTCTGCAGACTGCTCAATTGAATTTGCATCCTTCCTTTCACAATGGGAAGACAAGGGTAGGGAAAGCATGCCTTCCTTCCTGTTGTAATCCTGACATTGTCAAGACCAGGTAGAAAATCTTTCTAATTGCTGGGAGGGGGAGCTTTTCTGTAGAGAATTAATCCCTTACTTGCCTCTTGGTGGAAATGTGCACCCCATCGCAAGGCTTGCTGCCAGGCTAGGTGCTGTTCAAGCAGCAACCTTAATTATAACGTAGGAAATGGCCGAACTTATTAGCTTAAATTATTTTACATGAAATTAAACACATTTTCAACCTTACTCTAAACAATAACCATGCATAAAATGTTGACTGGTTGGCTAGACCACTGCACTGTGCTCTACTGGTGCTGCCTTTGAAGAATGGGGACTACAGCTTGTGCAGAATGTGGCAGCTTGTCTCCTAATGCTGGTGGTTTGCTGGGAGCACATTATAGTGGTGCTACAGAGCCTATGCTGGCTTCCAGGAGCATTCTGGGCACAGTATAGGTCAAAAACAGCACGTTAAAAAGAGGCTGGATGAACATATGTCTAGGTGGTCCTATCTTAATGGCCTGGGTCCTGCATATCTAAAAGACTGCCTCCTCTCCTATGTCCCGTGGTAACCTCTAAGGTCAGCTAGGGGGAACCCTCTTGCAAGTTACGTCATTGCATCGTATCCATAGATCAAGGGTGCGAAAGGTTTTCTCCATGGCTGCTCCACAGCTCGAACTCCCTTCTCTTGGAAGTTTGCCAAAGGCTGAGCATCTTCCAGAGGTAATGCAAGACCTACCTCTTGGCCAGGGAGGGTCAGAATTTGGGGTGTAATTTTGTGGGTATTTTAGAATAGGATTTTTATGTGTTCTTGTATTTTATAAAAATACGTGTATCTTTCTGATGAAGTTACCTGCCCTGAGCTTTCAGGAAAGGACAGGTTAAAAATCTAAATAAATATTTGTCACATAGGCTGGAATCAAACTGGTGTAATATTTCTCCTTATACTTGTTTGGGCAGCTATACTGGGACAGAAATAATTTCCTTGAAGACCTGTGTTAAATAGAACAATGCCAGGTTGACTTAATTGCAAGGCAAATGGGGCCATGGGAATCCTGGCTCCTATAACGAGGGACACATGCTTAGGTCTAATTATTTTCTTTTCTCTTCATGTCTTCATAGTCAAGAGGCCTGCTAAGTTTCTAAGGATATACATTTATTTGGGAGGATTACTGTGGTCCCAGTAAACTCCCAAACTATCTTCACAGCTACTTGGCAAATGAGAAAAAGCATGCATCATAATCTGTAATGATTGCTCCAGAGGTGGGAACTTGGGTCTGCTTGCAGTCCAGGAAGGCAGTAAGGAAAGTTTGGCTTTGGAGAAGGACTAGAACCTGCGGATACTTGAATAGTCCCATTTACATAAAGATAGTCCCACGGAGGTCAGTGTTTGTGGGATCAGGGACAAAGTAAACAAACACGCCGTCTCTCGCTCTCTCTTTAGGTCTCCTTGCAGGGAATAAAAGTAAAGTGCCAATAGACAGCTAAAAATATACTCTGCTTCAGGAATGCCCTACAGAGCTTTGTTTGCAGCAGGGGAATATGAAGTCTACCCACCCAAGGGCATACTTGTGACCTGGAGGGGTTTGTGTCAAGGGGTGGGATTGGGACTCCAGTTATTGACTGAGTCCGGCCCCTCTGGTCAGTCAGGTTTACGGTCTCCAAGTGCTTTTGAACCCCTTGTTGCACCTGGATTATCAGGTGGTGGCAGTGGCCAGGGGCGTTTTTCTCCAACTCCATCTGGTGAGGAGGCTGCGGCCTTTTCTTTCTGATTCATATCTGACAATTGTCATCCATGCTTTAATCTCCTCGAGGCTAGACTACTGCAGCGTGCTCTATGTGGGGCTGCCCCTGATGACTGTTCGGAAGCTGTAGCTGGTGCAGAATGCAGCAGTTCTCTTCCTTTCGGCGGCAAGGCACCAGGAGCACATTACACCAGTGCTCCAAAGTCTGTGCTGGCTCCAGGCTGCCACTCCTTAAATCACCAGGGCCAGATGGTATTCACCCCAGAGTTCTGAAGCAATTCAAGTATGAAATTGCAGACCTACTATTGGTAATTTGTAAACTATTGCTAAAATCTGCCACTGTACCTGAGGATTGGAGGGTACCGAATGTAACACTGATATTTAAAAAGGGCTCCAGAGGCGATCCTGGAATCTACAGACCAGTGAGCCTGAACTTTAAAAAGGGAGACTATGACAAAATGAGGAAACTAGTTAAAAAGAAACTAAAAAGCCCAGTTGCAAGGGCTACAAGTTTGCAAGAGGCGTGGAGACTGTTTAAAAGCACCCTTCTAGAAGCCCAGATTAAATGCATCCCGCAAGTTAAAAAAGGAAGAAGGAAGACCAAACGTCTTTCACTGTGGTTAAATG
>QEPC01004754.1:755260-804836 GCA_003113815.1 Sphenodon punctatus
CACCACACAGGGGGAACAGCCAACAAGGGGAACGCACAACACAGGAGAAACAAGCCACAGTTCTACCACATGCAGCAGGGACACACGCAAGAATCACACATACAACACAAGTACTCCTCACATACAACCAACAAGAATGGGAAGGGGGTAAGAGACGTTGCTCCACCAGCTTCCTGTGGCCACACCAAGGCTTAAATACTTCCTGTGGCCAACCAGGAAGCTGGGAGGCAGGGCTAAGGTAACTGGCTACAGCTGGGAGGGGGCATGACACACAGGGAGCAAGCACACAAGGGAGACAGAAGGGGGAAAACCCAACACCCTCACCAGTCCACCAGGTGGCGCAGGGCGCTGGAGAGCCTGTCCAGCACCCCAAGGGCCATGGGTTCACGACCCAGCCGTGACAGACACTTAATAGTCTCTCAGACTGGGGCCAGTTTCCACAGATCACTGGCGCTGTGCAGCCTACAGTGCTGGCGTTTGTAGTAGTAGCTCCGTCCTCTGCCGCTCCCCCACAGGCGTGGGGAGCAGCGCTGCATTGCTGGCCCCACCTCTGCACCGTCTGCGGCTGTCGGGTGGATCAGTAGCGTCCTTCTGTTGTGCCATTGCCTTGGCAACGCCCTGGTTCCCCGCTGCGTCCTGCGGCGGTACCAGGGGTGACATGGTGGGGGCGAGCGCCGGCAAAGGAGTGCCGTGTTGGGTGGCTCAGTTGCTGCTGCTGGCGGCTCCAGGGTTGTGGGAACACCCTGACAGGTAGGAACCTGTCGATAACTATTGATTGTACGGTGCCAGGTATATGGCACTGTACAATCACTATATAAATAAATACATTAATAATGGTCAGGTTTCACAGTGGAAAGAAGTAAATAGTGGAGTACCCAGGGAACTGTACTGGAACCAGTGTTGTATAATATATTTATTAAGAAATTGGGAAAGGGAGTAAAAAGTGAGGTGATTAAGTTTTCAGATGGCACAAAGTTATTCAAAGTAGTTAAAACCTGAACGGATGAGAGGAACTGCGCATGCACGAATAAGAGCAGACGCGCTTCCCGCAGCTCCTCTCCCCGCACCGAAAAACCCCGTCGAAAAACAATAAAAAAACACAAATCAGAGCCTCAAGGAAGGTAAGGGAGGATGGGGAAGCCTAAAGGATCCCAGGAAAATAAAACGGGGGTTCTGACAGTGGAGAAAATGTTCCAGCCAAAAACAGCCCCCTGCCCCCAACGGGCAGAAAGCGGAGCCAAAATGGCGCCCGTGGCAAGCACTAGCGAGGAGGAGCCCAGAATAGAAAAGGAGGGAACAGAGAATGACAGAGAGGACAAAATATTAGCAATATTAAATTAAATAAAAGCTGGAATGGCTGCTGCAGAAATAGCAAGGGAAAGCCAGATGGCTGAGATCATCAAGCTACAGCAGGCAGCCCAGAAAAATAAAAAAAGAAAGCAGAGGTCCTAACAAAAAAAAAAAATACTGCTGAAAATAGAATATCAGCTCTGGAGGATAGCACCCTGAATGGCCAAGACCAGCAAGCTACAATGATGAACTTGATAAAAACGCTGGAAGCCAGGTGTGAAGATCAGGAAAACAGAGCTAGAAGATCTAATCTGAGGTTAGTGGGCATCCCTGAAAATGGAGAGGGGAGAGACACTACACAATATATTTGGAAAATGCTGGAAACTATATTCCCAGGGGAGCCCAGTATACACAAGCCAAAAATCGAACGGGCACACAGAGCCAGTAGACCTGAGCCCAAAGAAAATGAACCCCCCAGAGTCATAATCATAAAACTTTTGGAATTCCAGCAAAAAGAAACAATCCTGAAACTGGCCAGGGGTAATAAATCTTTGGAGTATCAAGGACACAAAATAAAACTTTTCCCAGACTATGCAGGAGAGACAATGAACAAACGTAGACGATGGGCAAAGTATTTTATGGAATTAAATCAAAAGGAGTTGAAACCTCAGTTGTGGTTCCCGGCGAGGATGACTATTATTTGGAAGGGCAAGAGAAAGATATTTATGGAACCAAGCGAATTAGAGGGATTCCTATACAAGCAAGGGCGTGAACAGGAAACTGTTACTTGAAAGACAAAAATTTACACTTCAGAGTAAAAGATAAAAGGTGAAAAAGACTTTCAAAAGATGTTTAAATTATGAACATGAAACAAGATGGATATATAGATATAAGTAACAGGTTCAATGATAAGAAGTTGGATAATGTGTTAATGTTTTTAGCAATATTTAAATAGTAATATGAAACGGGGTTGCATGTAATTTTGGAAGGGGCTAAAGCCTTTATGTTAAACAAAAAATAAAGAAGGGCGGGGGTGGGGGGAGCAGAGAGGGTGACACAAGGTAAAAAGCCTTAAAGTAAAATACAAAGGAGACTCAGTTCCCCCAATGAAGAGAATTACTCTCATTGCAGTTATGAATGTTTATAGTTTGTTAGTAGGTAGAATGGGTCAGGGATTTAAGAAGGGTAAGCAGGAAAGAGTGAAGAGATGCTTGAAAGAAAACATCAAAATGATATAGCAGACGTGCTTAGGGTGATGTCCCTTAACGTAAAGGGACTAAACGAACCTATAAAACGCAAAAGAACTATAAAGTTGATCAATAAAGTTGAACTATAAAGTTCCCCCAATGGAGAGAATTACTCTCATTGCAGTTATGAATGTTTATAGTTTGTTAGTAGGTAGAATGGGTCAGGGATTTAAGAAGGGTAAGCAGGAAAGAGTGAAGAGATGCTTGAAAGAAAACATCAAAATGATATAGCAGACGTGCTTAGGGTGATGTCCCTTAACGTAAAGGGACTAAACGAACCTATAAAACGCAAAAGAACTATAAAGTTGATCAATAAAGTTGAACTATAAAGTTCCCCCAATGGAGAGAATTACTCTCATTGCAGTTATGAATGTTTATAGTTTGTTAGTAGGTAGAATGGGTCAGGGATTTAAGAAGGGTAAGCAGGAAAGAGTGAAGAGATGCTTGAAAGAAAACATCAAAATGATATGGCAGAAGTGCTTAGGGTGATGTCCCTTAACGTAAAGGGACTAAACGAACCTATAAAACGCAAAAGAACTATAAAGTTGATCAGAGAAGAAGGAGCAGACATATGTTTCTTACAAGAAACTCACTTTAGGGAAAAAGACAGCCTAAGTTTTAAAGACAAATACTTCAGTAAAACATATACCGCATGTATATACAACTCAAACACGCACTAGTCAACATTAAAAAAAGAGAAAAAATTACATAAGAGACTCCACCACAATTGAGAAAGTACTATTTGAACACACGAACATAAAAGGGAGATTAGCGCAAATATATAGAACATTAAGACATATGGTACCCCAAACACCCCGCATACATCCAAAAATGGCAGGAGGAATTGAATATTGAAATAACAGAAAGGGAAGAAGCGGAGATTATTGAATATATGCATAATAGTGCATCCTCATTAGAAATTAAAGAATGCCAAATTAAGCTAATAACTAGATTTTATTTGACACCAATGCAATTTAGACATGCAGAGGGAGGGGGGAGAGGACTATGTTGGAGAGGCTGTGGGGAACAGGGAACACAGACACATTGCTGATGGGACTGCGATCGAGTACAACCTCTATGGAGAGGGGTATGGAAAAAAATGGAGGACATGACAAAACTCACCGTGCCATACAGACCGGAGGTGGCTCTGCTGGGCCTATTCCCTGCAGTGGAGGCCCTGCGGAAACACCGAGACTCATGCTCAGTCTTCATTCAGGCTGCGAAGAAAGTAATTGCGCTACATTGGAAAGATCCCTCAGAACTGTCTGAAGGAGAGTGGATGAATAGACTATGGTACCATCTTACAATGGAGAAGATATTGGCGAATCTACTGGACAAAAAAGAGGCATATGCAGCAAAATGGTTCACATGTGTATGTGTCATGACAAAAGAGGATCCGCCAGAGGACCAACGAGCATGTCTATTTGATTATTACATATGAGAAATAACAAGAAATACAGCATAAGATTATTTACCTGAACCCAATAGTTAAAACAGTTAAAGTTTATGGTTACGAGTTTATATTTGTATGATTACACTAACGTGTACCAATATATGTAAAGTTATTTAAATAAAAGAAATTAAAAAACAAAACAAAAAACTGAACGGACTGTGAGGAATTGCAGGAGGATCTTGCAAGACTGGGTGACTGGGCATCTAAGTGACAGATGAAATTTATTGTTCACAAGTGCAAAGTGATGTAAATAGTTCAGATTAATCTTTCCCTACATGTACACAATGCCGGGTTCTAAATTAGGGGTTGCCACTCAGGATAAGGATCTTGGATCGAGAATAAAACTGAAAATATCATAATGCCTCTATATAACTCTGTGGTGTGACTGCATCTTGAATATTGTGTAGCAGAACTGGAAAAGGTATAGAGAAGGGCAACAAAAATGATAAAGGGTGTGGAACGGCTCCTGTATGAAGAGAGGTGCGAGAAGTTAGGGCTCTTCAGCTTGGAGAAGAGATGATAAAAGTTTTATTTATTTTTTATTTATTACAAAACTTTTACCCAGCCCCTCCTGCTCTAGGCAGTATGGGGCAGCTTACAACATAAAACAAATAAAAACCTAAGAAACCAAAAACAACACAATTAAAACACGTTAAAAGGGAAGGCACTGAACAGTAAATTCCCCCACCCTGACCCACTCTTCACAACCTACACCCCATCTGCCTTGCCAAATGCCTGGCGGAACAGCCAGGTCTTACTCATACGCCAGAAGGAAGGGAGGTCCAGGGCCATCAGGGCCTCTGCTGTGAGGGAATTCCACAGCCTACGTGTGGCCACTGAAAACGTCCTCTCCAAAGTGGTCCACCGGGCCACACGGGTGACCTTGAGAAGGGCGCTCCTGGCAGACAGCAGGGGTCGCTCCAGAGCATGGGGAGTGAGGCGATCCGTCAGGTAAGTCGGGCTGAGACCATGTAGGGCTTTATAGGTCAGCACCAACACCTTGAATCAGGCTCGGAAGACAATAGGCAGCTAGTACAGAACCCGGAGTGCTGGTGTAACGTGCTCATAGCGACCCGACCCCATAGGGAGACAGGCTGCCACATTCTACACTAGCTGCAGTCTCCGAACCATCACCATTGGTAGCCCTACGTAGAGCGCGTTACAATAGTCCAACCTTGAGGTAAGTTGTAGTGGTATATCAGTTTATTTAGGCAGACACACAGTCATAGCCATCGTACAACAATTTACAAAAGAAAAACACCACAATACAAACTCTGCATTTCATACAGTTCTTCCAGGGGACAAAGCACAACCACTATATTGGCAAAGTAAAGTTTAAAAACTGAGGACGCCTCACAAAAGCAAGAATCAAAAACTTAACCACTGCTTGGGTAAATTCCTGGGACCCATCCTGCAGCAATTTGGTACATAGTGCTTCATCTGACCAGCCAGGGTATTGTTCTAAAAATTTAGATAAAAACTCAGCCCTCAAGCCGTCGTATAAATGACACCTAAGGAGCAGGTGGTCCGTTGATTTCAACTTCTTGAAAATCAAAAGGACTTTGTTCCACTGGAATTTTATTAAACCGACCCTCCAATATTTGGGTTGGAAGGGCATTAAGCCTGACTGCCATCATTAACCACTTTCCCCTTGCTGAAAAATTGGCGGCGAGATAGCAAGCCATAGAGTCTTTCTTTCCCTGGTGCCACACTGCATAGGAACTCAGGTCGGAGGTAGACACCACTTTTTCCCACTCTTGCTGCAAATCAGTGTCCTGCCATCTAATCCTAACCTCTGCTTGAGCAAACAGGGGTGCCTTGTACAATACATAGGACCTTGGGAGGCCCATATGAGACAAATGGCATTCCACTTTCTATTTCCAGGTACTCCTAAATGGGTCTTTACCAAGAAAAAGGAGCAAACCTCTGGATACTGGGTTTTTGATCCTAAACCACATCTTATGGGCCCTCTCCCATGCCCTAAAGGACCACTTCCGCTGTCTGAGCTCCAGACGGATAGCTGCACCTGGAGTACCCCCTGAGACCCTAAGCTTAAAAATTTGTTCTGCACGCCGCCGATACTTACTATTTCGAAAGGTGCCCACAATTCCACCCCAAATAAAAACTGGGCAGAGGTCTTAGCATTAAAGGTTTTTAAAACCATGTAATAAGCTACCTTACCAGATTGACAATTTTTTTTATTAATTGCACAAGCGGAGCTTTTGGCCTTTGTGCTTGCTTGCTCAACATGGAATTTCCAACTTCCTGTGCAATGGAATAAAATGCCCAGGTACCTGAATTTGTTTACTTGTTCAACTTGAATCCCACCAATGGACCATGAGTACTTATTTTTCCTACGGAATTTGGTGCAGACCATTACCTTGGACTTGGAATGATTAATGGTAAGGTCGTTGTCCCTACAATAGTCGGTCATAGCTTCCAGCTGCCTCCTCAGCCCATTAAGAGTTTGTGACATTAGTACCAAGTTGTCTGCAAATAGAAGGCATCCAATGTGGCAGATGTGAAGGCGTGGAGGAAAAAAATTGAGCTGAGCCATAAGCGGAATGATGTCGTTGAAAAAGAAATTAAATAAGGCTGGGGCCAATACGCACCCTTGCCTAACGCCTCTTCTAACATCTATCTCTCCTGAGATGTGGCCACACGGGCCCAATTTAACAACTAACTTGGAGTCAGTGTAAAAGCTTTGGATCAAAGATAACAATCTATGGTCGATTGATGAACGACTCAGTTTATACCATAGAAGAGCCCTATTAATGGAGTCAAACACCATCCTTAGATCTAGGAAGGCCACGAAAAAGAACCATCACTATTGGTAGCCCCACGTAGAGCGCGTTACAATAGTCCAATCTTGAGGTAATGAAAGCATGGATGATAGTGGCCAGATCGCCGTCTGAAACATACAGCCAAAGCCGACGTACCAGATGTAATTGGCAAAATGTACTCCTTGCCACTGTCCCCACCTGGAGATCCGTGCGGAGCTGCAGGTCAAGAAGCGCGCCCAGACTGCAAACCTGGAAAACCAGCAGAGGGCAAATCCCGTCAATGACAGGAGCCACCACATCCACCGCCTTACTCACCATCATCAACTCCATCTTATACTTCAGTCATCTCTCCCTCATCCAGCCCCCTATAGCCGCCAAACACCGTGTAAGTACCAAGACTGCCGGGTCTGGGTCAGAAGAAAAAGAGAGGTAGAGTTGAGTATCATCAGCATATTGATGACACTGCACCCCATACCGTCTCACGACCTCACTGAGCAGCTGCATATACACATTGAACAGGAGAGGAATGGAACCTTGTGGGACACCACACTTGTGGTCTTGAGGAGAGGAAGAACAATCCCTGAGCACTACACATGGAGTTCTTCCAGCCAGGAAAGAGTGAGACCATTCAAAAACGATCCCGTCCACCCCAGCTTGGTCCTGCAAGCGAGTCACCAACATTTCATGGTCAACGGTATCAAAAGCAGCCGACAGATCCCAGAATTAGCAGGGTCAAACAACCCCGATCTAATTCTCGGTAGAGGTCGTTGACCAAAGCCACAAGTGCAGTCTCAGTGCCGTAACCTGGATGAAAGCTGGGCTGCGAGGAGTCTAGATGCCCCTGCAGTTGCTGAGCCACTACCCTCTCAATAACGTTCTCTAAAAAGGGAAGGTTAGAGACCTCACGGGGGAGTCAATGTCAAGTGATGGTTTTTTGAGCAGAGGCCACACCTCAATGGCCGCAATGTAAAAAAAACCGGTAACCCGCCCAATATTAAATAACTGGTATGCCGATACCGGTAAATCCGATACCGGGGAGATCCGATACCGATAAATCCGGTATTCTCCCCAGTGTCCCATCCCTGTTGACCACCCCTGCCAGCAGTGGCCCCAACGTCTCCCGGCTGGCCTTAACCTTCCTAAGTTGAAAATGATAGAAGTTGAAAAGGATAGAAGTTTATAAAATTATGAGTGGTGTGGAACGAGTAAATAGGGAACGATTATTTACCCTCTCAAATGGTACCAGAACTAGGGGACACTGTGAAACTAACTGTTGGTAGATTTAAAAGAGAGTATTTTTTCACTCCGTGCACAATTAACTTGTGGAATTTGTTGCCAGATGATGATGTCAAACCAGTAGTGTAGTTGGGTGAGAAAAAGGTTTGGATAAGTTCTTGGAGAGTAGGTCCATTAACAACTATTAGCCAAGTAGGTTTAGGGGATGTAACTTCTTACTGTTGGGAGCTGAGAGTGGACAGATTGCTCATTGTTACCTGGTACTTCTCCAAGTGACCATGGACCATTGGTTTGACCTAGTATGGCACTACTTGCATTATGTTATGATCCTGGTTGGCCAGTCCACCTACCAGCCCGAGATGTCCTGAGTTTGACTCTTGCCCAGTGTCTTGTATTATAGGGTTTGCACTGCCAGCCATGGTGCAGGGGCAGCCTCAACAAAGCTGTGTGTTTGCTGTTCCCATGTCTGATCAATGAGACCTTCTCTATAATCTCTCTCTCAGGCTGGCTGCTGGCTCCACTCGGTTTTGTGCTGGTATCATAAGCACTGCCAGGCATGTGTCCATAGAGCTCAAGATGGCTGACTATTCAAACAAACTGTATGAGCAATTGGAGCAAGAAACGGGGATAAAAACAGGTAAGAAAAGTGGCTTCCAGACGAGCTGTATGGAGAAATGATTAAA
The DNA here is from genome assembly GCA_003113815.1 of Sphenodon punctatus. Classification (NCBI taxonomy): domain Eukaryota; kingdom Metazoa; phylum Chordata; class Lepidosauria; order Sphenodontia; family Sphenodontidae; genus Sphenodon; species Sphenodon punctatus. The sequence goes on from QEPC01004754.1 coordinate 763,953, forward strand.
ATTAATTCCAGTGTTTCCTGGAACTTGAAATAAGAGGAACACGCATGAGTGTCTAATGCCTGGCACAAAGTTGACCTCTGGCTTGGCTTGTAAATCCCTGACATCGTTACGAGGCTGCTTGCCATGGTAGTTTAGAGCTTGTCTCTGTGTCGTGTGTCGGTCACCTGTTCAAGCCAGAGTTAAGTGTTTTATAGGAAATGATAAGAAATAGCTGTGGAGCCTATGTGCCTACGTCATTCTTGCCTTGCATGCTGGTTAGTATTTCAGAATCTCCAGAAGGGAACGGCTGCTGTACTGGCAAGTAGTGCCCTTGGAGCCTTGTCATTAGGAGAGCTCAGTGGCAGCATCTGCCAAATCAGTTTCCAAGTAGCGTTGCAAAAACTAATATTAACTCATCCATTATCACCCCCATGTGTTCTATATTGAATACCTAAATTTTAGCTTTCTCTTCTGATTATTAAGTTACTGCAAAAGCAGGCCGGACAGGAATTACTGGGCTTTTGCTCGGTGTCGCAAATGGCCAGTGCCCAATGTGAAACGCGGTACTGCAAGATTCCCACAGAAAAAAGGAAATGCCATTGGGAATTTCCCTTATTCAGTGACATCAACACGTACAAGCCACTGATTGGCTTGTGTGCAGTGAGCCCATCAGTGATTGATGGGTGGCATCACAGCACAAGAGCCAATCGGTGGTTTGCATGCGCTGATGTAACTTCCTCCCTGCCCTGGTGTGCTCCCCCAACCCAGAGTGGCAGCAGCAGGAGGAACTCACCAGGGGGGCAGTAGCAATTCACTCCTTCCAAAGATCCAGGGCCCTGGAGTGCCTGCCGTCACCCCCATACACTGGGCCTCCTAAGCAGCTGTGTCAGGAACCTCAGAGTTAGCCACTGCAGATGGTGACCTTAAAGCATGGTGTTTAGGTGCATGCACACCATTTTTTCTCCCTGGAGGCATGCTGAACTGCAACTTGGACGCCTGGGAAATTCATCCTGCTGTCAGTAAGAGCAGGTGAGGGAAGCAGGAAGAGAGGGTCCAAGCAGGCTGGGGTGGGGGTGGGGGGAGGCAACCTCCGGCACTACAGCCTGGCCTGGCAGGGTGGGGGACAGGAACCTGCAGAATCGGGCTAGGAGTTCCGCAGACTCCTGCAGATTTTTTTTTTTAAATTCCATGGAAGACTCAGGGTCCGGCAAATGGCATGACTTTCCATCCAGTGGTTCAGAAATCCCCACTGTTGTCTAAAACCTCAAAAACCAAGCTTGCACTGACTTCTGTGTTGCAGGATCAGACTGTTGGAGAGCCTGCCTTACTCTAACTTGGTTTCACTTGCTCTCCTAGGTTACGTGCGGACTGGTTCCATCTCACTGGCTCAGACTCAGGATCGGCTGATCTCCCTCAAACGCATTGCCTCCAGGCTCAAGTACGTATAAAGGGGAATCTGTACCCGACTTTACTAGCCTTTTCTCTGAGACTGATGACCTGTGTGTTGTCTGTGGCAGGGTAATGGGGATACCGTGTGAAATCATCACCCCAAAGCAGGTGGCACAATTACACCCAATGATCAACATTCATGACTTGGTGGGTGCCATGCACATGCCAGAGGATGCAGTCGTCTCATCTGCTGATGTGAGCCTTGCGCTGGCCAATGCTGCTTCTCGAAATGGTAGGAATCTTCTTAGCATGCAATGTACTCTTCCTAGCACAGTGTCCAGCATGCTGTTGTAAGGGGGTGCTCAGTGAGGATGCTGGTTTCTGGGTGTTTGTCTCAGATCTTGTTTTTATCAGAAAATTGTACCCCTTCATCTAGGTCCCGTTAGAGATGGATTTAATTATATTTGTGCAATCCCCTCAATACAAACACAACTATTTTGGTGTAAAAGTGCCTGGTGCAGAGTGCTCTGGCTTATTCCTTATGAGGATCAGGCCCACAGCTAGCCAGCACCTTGCCACTGGTCACCTGAGGCCTCTCAGGTGAAGGTAGTTAAGGGTCAGGGTTGCCAGAAGCTGGGAATAAAAAGCATAGGAGCTTTCTGCTGGGGAGTCTAACCAGGAGGAAACCTTGCTCAGGTTGCTGATCTAAGAGCTTCCTAAGGCAAAAAAGGAAGAGACTGAAAGCTTACGCAGTGGCCCTGAATTGTGAGAACTCCACCTGGAACTAACTCGTCAGGGGACTTGATGAATAGACATCAGCCTGTCTTGGGTGCCTGGGACACCAGCACTGATAGCTGCTGCCTGCCCCTGCAAGAGACCCAGTAAGCCCCATTGTGAGCCCCGCCCCCAGCTCCCTGTGTGACCTGCTCATCCCTTCCTGCAGGTAACTAGCCGTGTCTCCCTCCCCATATCTCCCTCACCCTCCATCTCTCCTCTCCTTCTCTCACTGCTGCTGTCTCCCCTGCTTCTCTCTCTCCCTCCCTCCCTCTTCCAACACTTTCTCCAACCTCCCCACCCCTGATTTTCCCCTTGCCTATTCCCCCTCCTCCCCCTCACCCCCCTTACCCATTCCCTGCAAACTCTCTCCTTCCCCCTCCACCCACCCTCTCACAAGCCCTGTAAGCCCCATTGCTCCACATCCCCCAACCTCATCCACATTCCCTGCCTTCCCCCTGATTGACTCACCTTCTCCTGCTCCCTCAGGAACTGCTGCTCTGCTGTTGCCAAAGCCCCCTTCATTCACGACCTCTTCCTTTCCCACCGCTTTCAACTCCTCGCACTTACTGAAACCTGGATCTCTCCTGCTGACTCTGCCACCCTCTCCTCTGGAGGCCTTTCATTCTCTCACTGGCCCCGACCCAAAGACTGGGGTGGTGGTGTGGGCCGTCTCCTTGCCAACCCCTGTCAATTCCAGCCCCTCTCCGCTCTCTCTCCTTCCCTTCCTTTGAGGCTCACTCAGTGCGTCTCTACTCCCCCCCTTCACCTTCATGTCGCTGTCATTTACCGCCCCCCCCGACCCCGTTTCCTCTTTTCTCCCAGACTTTGAATCCTGGCTTACCTTCTTCCTCTCTGAGGATACCCCCGCTCTCATTCTCGGTGACTTCAACATCCATGTTGACGCACCTTCCCAGCCCTCTGTTTCCCGCTTACTCTCCCTAACCTCCTCCTTTGATCTCCGCCTCTGGACTGACTCCCACACCCACACCAACGGCCACTCTCTTGATCTCATCTTCTCCAGAAACTGTCCTGTTGCTGACCTCTTCTTTGACCTTTGCCCCATATCCAACCATCACCTCGTTTCCTTCAACCTCTCCCACCAACTCCCATCTTCTTCCCCAGTTCCACGCCCCTTCCGTGATCTGCAGGCTGTCAACCCTTTAGACTTCGTCTCCTCCCTCTCCCTCCTCCTCTCTTCTCCTCCTCCTCCCCTGTCACTGCCATCTCTTCTCTTAATGCCTCTCTCGCCTCGACCCTCTTGTCCCCCTCTCCTCCCGCTCTATTCGACCCCAAAACCCCCGTGCTTGGCTCACCTCTACTATCCGCTACTGCACCCGAGCTGCTGAACACCTCTGGCACAAATCCCGCTCCCACCTTGACTTCCTCCACTATAAATTCTCCCTCTCCTCCGCTATCTCCCTGGCGAGGCAACACTATTATGCCTCCCGGGTTGAATCCTACTCTCGTGACCCTCGCCGCCTCTTCTCCACCTTTGACTCCCTTCTCAAGGCCCCCTGCCCCCCTCCACCCCCTTCCCTCTCTGCTCAGGACCTCGCGTCATTCTTCACCTCAAAGATTGACAAGATCCGCCAGCACATTGCTTCTCCTCTCCCCGCTCCCTCACCTTCCCCTCTCCTCCTTTCCTCCTGCCTCCCTTGAGGAAATCTCCTCTCTGCTGTCTTCCGCCAACCCCTCCACCTGCCCTCTCGACCCAATCCCCTCATGCCTCCTGACCTCCATTGCTCCCACTGTCACCCCCCTTTCTACGTGTCATTAATCTCTCCCTCTCCACCTCTGCCTTCAAACATGCCACTGTCTCTCCCATCCTCAAAAAGTCCACCCTTGACCCTTCTGACCCCTCTAGTTACTAGCCAGTCTCCTTTCTACCTTTTGCCTCTAAGCTTCTAGAATGTGTTGTCTACTCCCGTTGCCTCGATCTCCTCTCTGCCAACTCATCCCTGGACCCTCTCCAATCTGTCTTCTGCCCCCTTCACTCCACAGAAACGGCCCTTGCCAAGATCACCAGCGATCTACTGGTCGCTAAATCTAACCGCCTCTACTCCGTTCTTGTCCTCCTTGACCTCTCTGCTGCCTTTGATGCTGTCGACCACTCACTTCTACTGGACTCTCTTCGCTCCCTAAGCTTCTACGGTTCTGTCCTTGACTGGTTCTCCTCCTACCTCTCTGACCGCTCCTTTAATGTGTGTCTTCCCAATTCCACCTCCTCTTCCCTCCCCCTCTTGGTGGGGTTTCCCCAAGCCTCTGTCCTGGGCCCTCTCCTCTTCTCTCTCTACACCTGTCCCTTGGCAAACTCATTGCCTCCCACAGCTTTCAATATCACCTTTACACTGACGACACTCAACTCTATCTCTCCACCCCCTCTCTCTCATCTTCTGTCCAATCTCGCCTCATCAACTGTCTCTCTTGATATCTCCGCCTGGATGTCCCGACGTCAGCTCAAGCTCAACATGACTAAGACTGAACTCCTTATTTTTCCTCCCTACCCTTCCTCCCCCTCTTCCCTCTCCATCCTTATTGATGGGGTCACCATCTGTCCTGTCCCCAAAGCCCGTAGCTTGGGCTTTGTCTTCAACACTCACCTTTCCTTCAAACCTTACATCGACTCTGTTGCCAAGTCCTGTCGCTTTGCCCTCCGTAACATTGCACGGATTTGTCCCTTTCTCTCTGTCTCCTCAGCCAAAACCCTTGTTCACACCATGGTCATCTCTCACCTTGACTACTGTAACCTCCTCCTTGCTGGTCTCCCCCACTCTCATCTGTCCCCCCCTTATTTCCATCCCAAACTCCACTGCTAGGATCATCCACTTGGCCTGTCGCTTCGACCATGTGCAGCCTCTCCTCTCCTCACTTCACTGACTTCCCCTTCCTGCACGCATCCTTCACAAACTCCTGGTATTTACTTATAAAACCCTTTACAACCTGGCTCCCCCTTACTTCTCAGCCCTTATCTCCTTACACACTCCTGCACGCACTCTCCGCTCCTCCTCTGTCCCCTCCCTTGCTCTCCCTCGTCTCCCCTGCTCCCCTAACCGTCTTAGTCCCTTTTCCCTTGCTGCCCCCTCCCTCCGCACATTCAAATCCCTCCTCAAAACCCACCTCTTCCTCGCTGCCTTTTCCGACGCCTGTTAGAACTTCCCGCTCAATACTTACTGTCTGCCCTCCCCATTGACTCCTGCCTACCTGCAACCAAGCCAATCACGTGCATTTGAGACTTCGCATCCGCTTGAATGTTTTTATCCCTTGTCTCTCCTTATATCCCCTCTCCTTGTCTCCCCCCTCACAGTCTTTTAGATTGTAAGCTGTAGGCAGGGACCGCGTCTATCTCATAGTTCTGTAAAGTGCCAGGTACACAGCTGGAGCTATACAAATGCTTATAATAATAATAATTAATAACAACAACTTACAGGGAGTTGTGGAAAATCAGTGGGGCACTGTGTTTGGCTCTGTCAAAAAGAGCACCAGGTTAAGGATCAGCTGTGGCCTAGTCCTGCTGCATCTTGTAGCCCAGAGCACAGCTGCTCTGTTTCAGTTTCTTAGATTAGCTTAATTTTGCTTCGATTCCTTACTAATTTGAACTAAATCAGTATGGCTTACTTGCACCAAACTGTCGGCACCAGGACTAAACAAAAATATTGTTGACCAGTGCAAAGTGATGGATTTAAGGGGAAATAATCCTAACCATCCATACACAATGCTGGATTCTAAATTAGGTGTTACAATTTAGGAAAAAGATCTTGGAGTCATTGTGGGCAGTTCATTGAAAACCTCAGGTCAGTGTGTGGCAGCAGTCAAAAAGGCAAACCATGTTAGGAATTATTCAGAAAAGGATAAAGAATAAAACAACAAATATCTATGGTGTGTCTGCATCTGGAGTATTATGTGCAGTTCTAGTCTTCCCATCTCAAAAAATACAGTATAACTGGGAAAGGTGCAGAAAAGGGCAACAAAATGATTAAGAGTTTGATAGATTGGGTCTCTTCAGCTTGGAGAAGAGTCAACTGAGGGGCTATGACAGAAGTTTATAAAATCATGAGTGACGTGGAACAAGTAAATAGCAAGCGGTTATTTACACTCTCAAACAGTACTAGAACTAGGGAACACACACTCAAACTAATTGGCAGCAGATTTAAAGCAAACAAAAGGACTTTTTCACTTGGCATACAATTAATTTGTGGAACTTTTTTCCAGAAGACTTTGCTAAGGCCAGTAGCATAGCTGGGTTTAAATGCGGATTGGATAAGTTCTTGGAGAATAGGTCTGTAAATGGCTATTAGTCAAGTTGGTCAGGGGACATAGCCTCTGACTGTTGGGAGCTGGGAGTAAATCGCAGGGAATGGATCATTCTATTATAACCTGCTGTGCACTTCTGTGAATGACTGAAGGTATCCATTGTCAGAGACAGGATGCTGAGCCAGCTGACCCAGTACGGCATTTCTTACAATTTTATGTTCATGTGCTTCTCTGACCCCTCTGCACAGGTGTCCAGATCCATGAGCGGACAAGTGTCAGTCATGTCATGATCCAAAAGGGTGCTGTGGCAGGAGTGGAGACTGACAGAGGACAGATTGAATGCCAGTACTTTGTCAACTGTGCTGGGCAGGTCAGCTGCAATATAGGATTATTAATTTCCCCTTTAATGTCTCATTGTATGGGCTCTGATGTATTTTGTAGCTACCACAGTTGTTGAGGCAATCATTCAGTGACTTATATAATCAAACAGTATTGCATTTCCTCCACAATGCCTCCTTCATGGAAACTCTTGGCAGTCCCCAGGTGTCTGCCTCCTTAACAGATGTATGCACTTTTCCCTCCCTTCTCTCTGAATAGGACAGCATTAATTAGTAGTGTGAACATTCAGCATTCCTGTGTTTGCATTCATTATTATTTTTCCAATTGATTAATTATTTGAAATTTTATCTTTTACTTAATTTGTATTATATTGTGTTTGGCTATGACATTTGGTTACACCTAATGAATAAATTGATTGATGATGATGATTATTTTTCCTGTATAAAAATGTCCATACTTTGTACTACCTGATTGCAATCTCATACATTGTAATTATGCTGCAGTTTGAGCACTATCCCGCCCTCCTGCGGTTGTTCAGAAACATCTTATTCAGTTCATTAAAGCATACAAATGGGGAGAGATGCTTGCTAGTCTATCAGGATGGACCTGCTGAGAATATTCTGCTGGATGGCAGTAGGACAGTCTCTTTATATGTGGTGATGGGGAGGGTGGGGCGACATGCTCTCCTATGATGAAAAGATTTTTTTATTTTTTTGGACCTCCTGATGATACAAAATCCCATCATTTTTCTGACAGTCATCCTTGCTCCAATTGTCAGCTTGGTGGTGACAATCTTGCTAATGGGGAGGTCCAGGAGCACAGAAGTGTCCAGTGCTGTCTGCTGTCAGAGGCAGTGTACTGGACTATCTGGGCCATTGATTTGACCCAGCATGACAGTGACTAGGTTTTTATGTCCTACAGTGCTTTCTTCAGAAGCCAAAGCCAAGCCAGTGGGATGAATGCCAAACAGAAAAGACCCTGTTCTGCTTAAGGCATCATTGTAGCAGCACAGATCCTGCCCTCACAAAGGTGGAATACGTGACTATCGTGCTGCCACCGCTGCCCTGACTGAACTTTTCTGGTTTCAGTGGGCCTACGAGCTAGGCCTCTCCAGTGAGGAGCCGATCAGTATCCCGTTGCATGCCTGTGAGCACTTCTACCTCCTGACGCGTCCTTTGAAGAAGCCTTTGGAGAGCAGCACACCAAGTGAGAACCATCCCTCTCTGTTTTGTTTTGCCGGTGATCTCTCTTCTTCCAAATGCCACACCCGCTGCTCTCATGGGGTGCAGATATTCCCTTTAGTACTGATCTCTTCTAGAGATGCTCCCTTGTCCCAAGTGATGTCTTTGGGGCCTTGGGAGGGAGTAGCTGTCCATTTGCTGGCCTGTCCACTTGGCTGCTGCTCTCCTTGAGGGTAGTCTGGATCAAGGCATTTTTACAGACATACTCCAGAGTGCTATACCAGTAAACTATATTGAGTGAACAAAGTGCTTCAAACAGCTGCTCCTCCCTGCTCCCTCCCCCCCCCCCCCTCCCAAATCCCAGGCTTTGGTTTGAAGGAGAGCTAATCAGGGCAGGAAAAGAAAGCATTCCCTTCACTGTCAGTGAGCTGACTAGGAAGTAATGTTTTGTGCTTTCTAGAGAAGCTAGCCTGACTGGCTCTGGTGGCTTGTTTGTAAGTCACCATTCTATTCTGTGACCTTTTGCACATGGGAACTGTCTGTTTTGCTGTGTATGGCATAACAATTGCCTCTCTCTATCCTGCTCACCACCTCACCTGTCCTCTGCAGCTATTGTGGACCCAGATGGAAGGATCTATGTCCGCAGCTGGCAAGGAGGCATCCTCTCTGGGGGCTTTGAGAAAAACCCCAAACCCATCTTCACCGAGGGCCGGAACCAGTTGGAGATACAGAACCTGCACGAGGACTGGGATCACTTTGGTATGCTGGCTGGAGAGGAAAAGGCTATATGGGTAGGGTGTAAGGGGAAGGCAGATGGGCCTAAAAGGGAGAGTGCACTGTAGGGCTCTTAACTGTCTTCTCTAAAAGAGTGGATGAGTTGGACACTTTATTGAGTGGTTTTGGTTGCTAATTTGAGGCATTTGGTTCAGAATCCCTCCCACCTGTTAGTTTCAGATGTCTCCTTTGTCAATTGCTCGAAATCCCCATCATCTTCCTGCTCCTCCAGTGCATATAGTTACACCGAAAAGTCCTAGCACCTAAATACAAACCTTCACACATGGTGCATTTAATAATTTAAGCTGCTACTCCCACTGGGGGCTCCCTGCCCCTCAAAACTACTTACAATATAATAGATGAGCCCAGCATTGAGACGTCTTTTTCCACAGGGGAATTCATAGTTACACCCCCAACACATTGGGGGAGGCTGAGATCTTCATCAGCAGTATTTCTATTCCAACATTTCTGTGGGAATATAAAATGTGAATCTTAGTGCCTTAGGATGAAGTGGGGTCTGCTGGTTCTGTGGGGCAATGCTGAATCCGAATAGAAGCTTCTGTGGAAACGTTTGTACTGGAAGAAATAGAAACTACACTTTGCTTTTGTATTCAGTCCTTGTTCTCTCTCAGCACCAAATCTCTGTTAACTAGCCTGGGGAAGCAAGGCCACTGCGCTGGCAAGCACCTGTCGCACTATACAGTCTTTGTGTTCTTCCCATTGGTGTACAGAGACACGGGAGGTGGTGATACCTGTTATGCACGTATAAATAATTGTGCATTTTGGGTCATGTGTCCAGTTTGTAAAGGGCTGGGGAGGGGAAGTGGGTGAACTGCCAACAGACAAAAGGCCCTTGTCTGCAGACCAGGATTAGATTGTCTTGTTTTGGGGACTAGAGCCACTTCTGAGTGCCCTTCTGCGGAGGATGCCGGGACTGGAGGCTCTGGAGATCATGCAGCTAGTGAACTGCCCAGAATCCTTCACACCAGACATGCGGTGCATCATGGGTGAGTCACCCACTGTACGGGGCTACTTCGTCCTGGCCGGAATGAACTCTGCTGGCGTCTCTCTTGGCGGTGGAGCAGGCAAGTAAGTGGTTTGTTCCTGCTTGTGTGTGATGTGACAGGTACATGATCAGGTGCTTTATCTTCCCTAGATCTCTTCCAGCAGGTACTGTGTCTGCAGGACAAACAAGTTGCCAAGGCATGAATGTCAGTTGCTTGCAGTCCTGCTCTTTTATCCATTTGATCAAGGCAGATGGACTCAGCTGGGGGATGGCAACCATTTTAAATGCAGTTTTGTTCCTGAATGTGACGCATACACATACGATAAAGCTGAATCTATCTCTGCTCAGCATCTCCTCTGTATCCACAGCTGAGTACTAGACTATTGGGAAGGCAAGGGTTCCCAAACTGAGGACCTTGATCTTGAGCAAGATCACACCTTCTGCACATGGAATGTCAATATTAGTTGAAGCACTGCATGGCTTTGCTGCTTTCTGGGGTTGCAAAATTATATTTGTCTCCAAATGGGGAAAGTTTGGAAGTCACTCCCTTGAGGCCTGATTGTCTCGGATCAGACTGTCCTAGTGACATTGTGGGGTTTCAGTCTCCTTGGGAAATGCTGTTACAAAGGGTTTTATTATTGGAGAGTTGTGCACTTCATCACTTATGGAGGCCAAGCTCATAGTTTATGAATAATCAGTGCCCAAGCCAAAATAAAAGAGAACTGGCTCCTTGAGCATGTTACATTAGGTGGTATAGAAATCCCACTTTGGCTACTCTGACTGCTTACCAACCCAAAAGCTCAAACCAGCTAACAGCTGTGAACCAAATACCATTCTGATATAGAACCCTCTGCCTCCAACCTTCCAATCTATTGCCCGATCCCCATTCCTGACAGTGTGCCAAGAGGGCCACTCTGATGTTCGAGGTAAGTGAACCATTTACTGTCCTTCCTTCCTTGGCCAATTTGCACATCAGTATGCTACTTGCAGGCTGGCCATGGACAGAACCATTTCAGTTATTCCAATTTTCATCCAGACACACAGAGTTCAGAAGTCCATTGATGCCCAGAACATTCCCTGGCAGTTTAGAATTGACCGGATGCTGTTTTTCGAAGTCGTGTTTTGGATGGATGGACAACTGAGTGCAGGGTCTTGCACTACTCAGCTAGCCAGTACTCTAATCCTGATTGCAGTGCCTAGTGACCAGTACTCTATCAGCCCAAAACAACCTTCCCAGCTCTGCCAGTGTGCTGTGGATGTGTAGAATCTCGGGTGGATTGAACTTGGGCCCACATGCAGCAGCTTTGATAGATTTATTTGGGTTATGTTGGGAAATGGCAGCTGCCCTGCAGTCAGGTGTCTCCTCCCCACTTCTGCACCCATTGGTAGCAAGTCTTCACTTTGCACCTGGTCCATGACCTAGCCAGTTCTATATCCCTCACCTGCTGCTTCTGCCATTGCAGCCTCAGAGATCCCTGCATCTGCCCATCTTCCTTTTGAGTGGTATTCAGATATGGTACACATTAACTGCTGGCAAATTCTTTATCAGATGCTTAAGGAAAACCTATGAATCATTATTTCTAATAGTAAGGTCTCTTACAAGGGGAGTTACAGCCTCTGAATCTGATCCGCCTTTTAAACTTTGCCTCCATGTTGCATTGATTTAACTTTCTTCCTGTGCTTTTTAATGGCAGTTTCAGCCTCCTGCTAACCATGGCAAACCCCGCTGCTGTGCTTTAGCTCAGGTGGCTCTCTGTGCTTAGAGATCCCAGTCAGTCAGCCTCGATAGGCAGGACTCTGACTTCCATGATCACAAGAATTTTAATGAAATTTTGTATCAGGTCAGGCTGCTGTGCAGATTGTCCCTGAGGTTGCAAATCTGTTGTTGCAGAGGAGAGCAAGGAACAGTACATAATACTACTACTACTACCACCACCCATTTCTATAGTACTACTAGGTGTATGCAGCGCTTTAGTCACAGATTTTTTTGGAGACAGGTCCCTGCCCAGTGGGCTTACAATCTAAGATGGACACGGGTGAGGGGAACACAGGGAGAGAGAGAGAGAGACACGCACACATTCCCATTTTACAGGTGGGAAACTGCGGCTGAGAGGTTGTGACTTGCACAAGGCCACTCGGTGAGTTCATGGCTAGGGCAGGATTTGAACCCTGGCTTCCCAGTTCCAGTACCTTATCCAGTACACCACACTGGTTCTCTGTACATGTGCAGAGCACACTCCTCCTGGTGCTGGAAAGGGCTTCCCCTCATCCTGCTGCTGTCAGCTGCACTCTTCCCCCCCCCCCCNGTGCTCTGTGGAGAGCTGCTGAAGCTACAGAGACTCCTGGCTCTCATCTTCTTCAGCGCATGTGCACTTCACCCCACCCACCCCGGAAACTGAGGAGAGCATGCTCCACCAGCTTTCTGCTGAGCACTGACCCTCTTTGTGGTGGGTGGGGCTGAGACCCAATCTAGCCTTGCTCCAGCAGCTGCACCCAGCTACCCTTCACCACCATCACTTTGCGGGCTGATAGAGGAGTCTCCTCTCAACTGCTGCTCCTAGTACCTCCGCTGCCTGCCCATCTTGGCCTTACTGGCGGTGCAGTGGAAGGTCTAGGGGAAGGGAGAAGATTCTCCCCCTCCTCCTCCCCCCCCCCCCCGGTTGTGAGGGAGATGCTTGCAGGGGGGTTGCTGTCCTTTCGTTGGGTTTGGCAGAGCCAGGGGTGGGGGGAGATGATTCCCCAGCTAGCCGTATCTTGGCAAAGTTGTTGACCTGCTAACCTGACTAGGTGGTATTCAGTGCTCCCTGCTTCATGTGGATTTGGGACTTCTGCATAGTGCCAAGGAACTGACCTTTCTGGTTTCACCTATTGTGTCTTTAACCTCCTTCTGCTCTGCAGAGGCAAGATAATAGCTTGTTTTCTACTAGATGGTTTTGTTTTACAATGCAATAAAGTTCCCACTGCTGCTGTTTATAAAAATAAGTATAAGTTTATTTAGGCATTAGCTTAAGCCATAGCCATTTCAAAGTTAAAACACATACATATATTGTACATAAAAGACAGAACAAAACATTACATAAATCATTAAATCACTGGGTTTAAAGTACAAACCTAGAAAACCATTATCCCTAAACTGGGGCAGCCGAAAAGATTTCGCCCATGGTCAGGCACCTAGAGTACAGCCATTCCCTGAGGAAGGTCAAACTCTATATTGTGGCTTGCCATTCCTGAGACCAAGGAGCCATCACAGGACACAAAATCAGGCGTGCAAAGGCCTTGCCCTTCTCGGGACTTGCGCTGGCAACGCTTGACCCCTGCAGCACTCAAGACCCAATATATAAATGCCTAGCCCTTCTCAGGGCATGGGTGGGCAGTCCTTGACCCCTGAACTGCAATCACATAACATGGAACTCAGAATCCAACTAGACCCCTACTCCAACATATATCAGGTGAAATAAGCATTCATACAATCACCAATACATAAATCCCTCTATTCCAGGCCTCAGAGCTGTCTACACAGGATTATCAAGACATCTATGGGAGCCCCTGATCACAAAGCCGCCTTTTATTAATAATGATCTTAAGGAATTTGGCCACCGCTTTAGATGTATTTGGAAGCTTATCCAGTAATAAAGAAAGGCAAGACTCAGTTGTTCTTCCTAAAGAGGTACAGATTAGAGGATATATCCATTGCTTCTGTGCACACTCGTACAATTTGCATTCCAGTAAGATGTGCATTACTGAGTCAATTTCATTACTATTGCAAATACATATACGCTGCTCCAAGGACACCCCCCTCAAAACACCCTGTCAGTAGAGGCGAAGGTAGGGCATTAAACCTGGAACATGCTAACGCTCTCCTTTCATCCCTATAATTCATATTTTTCAGATAAGGCATAGGTCTAGGGAAATGATTTGCCAGTTGTAAGTGGTGCTCTGATCTAATCCCCGCTATATCTGATTGGCGCTCAACATCCAATATCTTTTGTCTTAGCAGGCCCCTAGCTGCCTTATATCCCAAAGGGAGGATAGCCTCCACAGAAAATCTCAACCTGTGAACCTTCCACTCCACTTTGGTTCTCCATAAGTTTAACACCCTTATCTGAGAAGGCTAGCTGTACCGGAGCAGGGGTCATCTGAAAGGCGTTTAAGCCAGTAAGAAATTATTCCAATTATCAGTCTGGCAGCCACCGTAGGTACCCCACATTCCGTTCTTAAGACGTTATTGGCCGCACAGCAAGCAACTTCCTAAGGAATTTGGACTGGACGGGTTCAAAGTCTGAGGCCTTGTCTATAGCCCAAGCTGCTGCCCCATATACGAGTTGGGCAATGGTTTTAGCCTCAAATACCTTCAGGGCCTGTGTCACAAGATGTCCCCCTCCAGATCTAAAAAATCTTGTTATAGCTGATGCCGACTGATTTGCTTTCTCATCTGCTGCCTGAGCCTGAATCGACCAAGACCCGGTCAACTGAAACAAGATTCTCAAATATTTATAAAACTTGACTTGCTTTAGATCTTGATCATCAATTCTCCAATGATAAACTCTTTTGCATCTTGAAAAAACCACTACCTGAGTTTTGTCATAATTTATGCCCAACTGATTTGAAAAGCAATACTCAGAGAAAGCCTTAAGCAGCCTACGGAGCCCCACTTGTGTAGTAGAAAGTAGTGCTGTGTCATCTGCATATAGCAGCCATGCAACAGGGCATTCCCCTACTTTGGGTGGGTGGTTAGCAGGCGAGCTGAGAAAAGCTGGAAGATCACTGAGGAATAAATTGAAGAGTATTGGGGCCAAAATACATCCTCGTTGCATACCCCTTTCCGTCCTGACCTCCTCTGACAATGAACTCTCTAAATCCGTTCTCTCTCTAACAGAAGAGTTTTCATGTAACATACGAATCAGATTTAACAATCTTGGTTCCATCGATAAAGCAGCCAGCTTAATTGTCCCCTTGGAATTAAATCAAAAGCGGACCTAAGATCAACAAATGCAACAAAAAGACCCCAATTAACAGGTACCCATTTGTTAATTAAGTGGGGAAATAACCATACAATGCTCTACTGTTGCCCAGCCAGCTCTAAAGCCATTTTGTTCCTCTGGGATCACCTTCTCCTCCTCAATCCATACTATTAGCTTAATATATAAATATCAAGCATAGAGTCTCCCTACAACACTAAGTAGGCTAATAGGCCAAAAATTATTTGGGGAGGATCTAGTGCCCTTCTTATGTATGGGCACCACCATAGCTATATTCCATTCAGCTGGAACTCTCCCCAAGAACTTAATTGCTGTAAATAAAGATGCCAACACCAGGGCCCACCAATTTTTGAAAGACTTAAAAATTGTGGTGGTATAAAATTTCCACCTGGAGCCTTTTGGTATTTAATATGTGAGATCAGATCCACAATCTCATCCACATCAACCGGCGGCCATTCTCTAGATATATCTATGACAAAAGATGTCATATGCTATGGGGTGTGTGCGGCTTCCGCATACAGAGCTGAAAAGTGCTCTTCCCTAAATGGGAAGTCTGTGGGACTAAGGGAGTTACACACAGCCTGCCTCCCAGATTTGAACTCTTAATCATACTCCAAAAAAGAGTCGAATCCTGGTCCATTACACTCTTTAATAATCTATTCCACCCTTCCCTCCGATATCCTTCTTTTTTGTTTATCAGCAGTACTCTATAAGAGCTTCTGGCCATAACAAAGTTTATTGCAGCCTGTTGAGTGTTTGATCTTCTAGAGATACGTAAGAGGGCTTGAAACTCCCTCCTTCTAGTGTTACACTCCTTATCGAACCACCCTATCTGCCTGACCTGTTGGTTCTTTCCTAAGGTATCAGCTTGCCTGCTTAGGAGGGGGAGCAACCATTCCACCATCCTTTTTATAATTTCTTATGACCAATTCAGGTTGATCGATCTGTGTCATATTAGTTTTATACTGTAGCCCCTGTTCTGAACTCAAAGCCACTTGCAATCCTTCCTCAGTTTTCTTCTCCCATTTTTTTCCTAACAGGTCCACCTTTCAGTTTTATTTCAAAATCATCGCCACTGGCCCTAGTTGAGGGAGTGCTAATCTTAATTACACAGGCAGATGATTACTATCTGACTGTACACCTTTGGAAAAATCCTGCACAAAGGTCTCTGAGTTCAGGGAAAGGGCCATATAGTCAATTGTAATATTTCCTAACGTCGAAGAGAAAGTCAGCTCACCTGGTTGATCGCTAGGGCATCTACCATTTGAGAGAGAGATTTGCCTGGTACAATAGTCTAGCAAAAAAATCCCACTTTTGTTTAGCCCTATATCTCTTGAGATTCTTTCACTTAACAAGGGGCATTTGTTGTTCAGCCAGATAAAATAATCTTACAGTGTGTATTGTGGAAATCAATTTGCCCCAAACTCTCTTGCTCCTGAGTACTGAGCCAGGTTTATGCCTTTATTGTGTTACCTAACATCCTAAATCCTCCTTGTCTGTCTCTGGTCAGGCACTTAGCTGAGTGGATGGTAAATGATTACCCTTCAGAGAATGTGTGGTCTCTGGACCTGAAGCGCTTTGGGGCTCTGCAGAGCAGTCGCACCTTTCTGCGCCACCGCGTTATGGAAGTGATGCGTACGTATCCTCCCTTTGAACTCACTACCACATGCCGGGATGGTTAGAGATTGGTTCTCCCCGTGACTACTTGGTGTGAACCTTCTCTGTTGAACTCCAGTTATTTTGAGACCCATTTTCTTCCTTTGGCCCCCAGAATTGACAGTGCAGTTAAATCCATGGCTTTTTCCTATGTTGTTAAGGACACGGCTAATCTGCTCCAAAAGAGGGCTCCTGTATTGGTGTGGCCACCTTCACTGTTTCCCTAACCCTATAGTCCTTGGACCGCCAGTGTGCTTCCTCTCCTGGTCAGTGTCGCTCACCTGGAAGTTCAATACATGGCTGTCTAGGACACAAGCTTAGTAAAAGCCAGTACAGGGTCACCATTTAAGAGCACTGTGCTGCTGCTAACATCCATCCTAATACTTTGCGTGTCACCATAATGTGCATGACATGGCACCAGAGGAGTTCACACTTTGTTGCTTACTTAGGCTGATCTCACCACTTAGGAAGATGCCCCACGCCAAAAATAAAAGGAAATTGGCTGTAGAGCACACTGCACTTGTATATTGCCTAGTTTACCCAGTCCCAGCTATCCCTGCCCCTCAACATTCCAAAAGCCTCACCCTGGCTTTCCACCAAACTATGAGCTGCCAGTTAAGTGCTGACCACTCCCCAAAGCCAGGGAATCTTTAACTCTGTTCACCCCTATTCCTGTGTTCAATTGAACCATTATGACATAATAGGTAAGTAAACCAACTGCCACCCTTTCCTCTTCAGCTAGTTTATACCCAATAAATGGAATTGTAGCAGGAGGACTGGGCACAGACATTTTGAGGGATGTGTGATTGACTGAATCCAACAGGATGTCCAGAGCTTTCCCTGACATTTTTGGAATTGATTGGGTGAGGTTTCAAAATGTTAGATTACAGGCAGGGACAATGGTGACAGTGGGGAAAACGCAGTGAACACGAGTCCCTGATTACAGGCAAACAGAGAAGCTCAGTATAGGACCTGCTGTGCTTGGTGGCTAATGGTCACAAGCCACTTACCCCAGAGTAATCCCATTGAAGCCACAGACTAAGTGATTTGTAGATCACAGCCAGTGTCTCTTGTTACCAGCATGTAGGAGCTGTGCGCTACGACAGCAGCCTAGCTGGTTACAGGCTGTCCTCTGCCATTACAGCCCTGATCTATGATCTGAAGGTTCCTCGTTGGGATTTCCAGACCGGCAGGCAGCTGCGTACCTCCCCTCTCTATGACCGACTGGATGCCCAGGGGGCCCAATGGATGGAGAAGCATGGTTTTGAAAGACCCAAATACTTTGTCCCACCTGGAAAAGGTAAGATTGCATTCTCCTCTTCATGGAGCACCCCACAGTACTTTGTCCATTTTACAGATTGTCCTGAGTCTCCTGATTCTCTTCCTTAGACTTGCTGGAACTGGATCAGAGCAAGACCTTCTACAAACCAGATTGGTTTGATATTGTGGGGGCAGAGGTTAAGTGCTGCAAGGAAGCTGTGTGTGTCATTGACATGTCATCTTTTACCAAGTTTGAAATTGGCGTAAGTACAGAACAGGTGGCAAGTGCTGTCTGGCTCTCGAGTGCTTTCTTAAATGTTGTTTGACCTGATGGTGCTGGGGATAGAAGGAAGGACTGCTGTGGCCAACAACGTTGCCAGTAGCAGGCCTTCCAAAATCGAGTCAGGATCTAGGACACAAAGAAAAATGCCAAATATCACAAGAATCTCAGTTCGGTTGCAAGAATTGACCACATTGCCTGAACAAATCAGCTGTCTGGTATAGGGTGTCCTACCTTGGGGCAGGGGGGTTGGACTAGCTGGCTCATAAGGTCCCTTCCAACTCCACAATTCTCTGATTCTACACCGGGCCCAGCTACTGCAGAGCCTTCATTACAGGGAACAGCATACCCTTTTATTGAAAATTAGTCAAGCAGGTTCCTGTAACAACAAATAAGCTTCCTGACAGCAGCGAAGAGTGTTTTTTAAATGCCTTTCTGCCCCTTTTTCAGCAAGTGGCCAGCCGTAGCAGGCTGTCGGCTGTCTTTCCTCCCACCCCTCCAAGCTGCAGGCCACTTCAGTACATGCACTGCTGGTGGGGCATGCTCAGTGGTGGCCGGTACTGCAGCACTAAATCAACCAAATAATAATAAGGCAGTGATGTCCTGAAAAGAAATAGCTTCTCTGGAAAAATTGTTGCCTCTTGATTGGTAACTCTAAAGAGAAAGGACAATGCTCTATTCCATACTGCTGTGTGTATCCAGCCGCCCCGAGCTGCATTGCAGGAGGGGGTGGGATATAAATCTATAAAAAAAATAAATATCCCAAAGATTGGAGCAGATCCCCTTTTTGGTTTTAAAGATCGTCTTCTCTGAGGAGAGAGGCCCATTCAGTCTGGTAGAGGCTCAGACTGTTCTGTTTTGAAAATAATTTATTTGTAGTTTGGAGTGGTATTTAGAGGGAGCTTTACAGGTAAACAATTCACAGAACAATAAATACTTAGCTAATATTACAAAGGTATCGGGCTTTCTCAGGTGTAAGGTCTGACCCCACCCCCATTCACCTAGAGGTTGTGGCTGGGGATAAGGAGCGCAAGAGGCAAGCAAGGTTTGTGGTCTGGTTTGACTTGCTTAATGGGCCTCTTTAGCCAGTGAAATAACACATTCACAAATTTTAAAATGCTTAAAAAATTGTGAAATGTTCTTTCTACTCCCTATGACTGTCCCTTTTTGTGCACAACCCCTTCCCACATATATCTGGCCCACCTTTGCATCCTCTTCAGCTCCTTATCTCCCCCGATTTCTTGGGAAATTGTCATCCCACTATGCGTCTTCCTCAACCCTCATCTTTTTGGAGTTTCTGTTCCTTCCATCTTTGTCCATTCCTCTTCCACATCCCCATAATTCTTAGAGAGTCTGATTTGACTTCCCAAGTGTGTCTTCCTCTTTTTTTCCGTCATCCAAGCTGCGGGGTCTCTGTGTAACTGCTGTTAGAAGCAGAGAGGTTTTCACCAGGATGAAACACAGCTGCTCTGTTGAACTGTCATAATGGGTTTGCCCTGCCCTGTGGAAGTTCATTGCTCAGCCAGCTGGTCTGATCCTCCTCCCTCTCCATCCCTCCAGTCCACAGGGGGCCAGGCGCTAGAGGTTCTTCAATATCTCTTCTCAAACGACCTAGATGTGCCAGTCGGGCACATTGTGCACACGGGGATGCTCAATCAAAATGGCGGGTATGAGAATGACTGCAGCGTGGTGCGATTAAACAAACGCAGGTAAGTCTGCACAGCAGCCCCCTCACCTACTAATCGTTCCCTGTTTCTGGTCTTTGCTCTTATTGCAGCTAAGCCAGTCCATCATTCTCCACTGCTGTAATGAATCCAGAGTCCTGATCACCAGTAGATAGAGTTTCTGCCAGACCTCCATACACCCACCAGAGTCAGTCGTAATTTGACTTGGGCAGGTGGTTTTGGTCCAGGTCACACCAGCACATGTGTTAAATGGTCTTCACCTGTCCTTCCCTGGAGATGGCTGCAGCACTGGTGGGGCCCAAAGCCTGCTCTGCTGTAGCCACAACTAGTTTAATGGGGCACTTCCCATAGCCTCCAAGGCCTTAGTTTGGTAGCCACTTCTAGCCTGGGCTGTGTAGCACCAGCCATTGAATTTCGTCCAGTAGTAGTAATGACTTGATCTAGCCCAATAACTTGGATTTAGTTAATGTGCCTTTCAGAAGAATGTCTCTTCTTAAAGTGCTTCACAGAGGAGGCCAGTATCATTCTCCCTATTTTACAGCTAGAGAAAATGGAGCTCAGAGAGCAGACGTAACTTACCCAACAGCCAAATGGCAAAGTTGTAGTAAGATTGCTGAGATGTGAAGAGAAGCAACCATTGCTTTATGGTTTCAAATGGGGTTCTGTTTTCTTGGATGCATGTGGCAGGGATGAAGGGAGTTATATAGAGAGTGGCATGCTTGCGGGATGCTGGATAGCTAGGATCTTGGTACCAGGCGGCAACGCTGCCTCCAGTCCAGTTCTGGCTCCTTTGCTCCCTTGCTAAGTTGTCAACTTGTGGGCCATAAGGACATTTAACGCCAAAGTCAGGGCAAAATATTTGTATGGAGCTGGACTGTGGGCAGTTCTGCCCCCAAAGGATTTAAATTTGCCTCAGAATAAATTCCTTAGAAGGATCCTGGGAACACCCCGGGGAATCCCCAGTGAGACAGTAAGGCTAGAAACAGGCCTGCTCAGCTGGGATGTAATGGCAAGAAGGGAAGCCTTATGTCTGTGGGTGAAAATAAACTTCCTGGCAAATTCTTTGCTGGGGCTTATTCCAGGAGATACCTTTATTATCCCATGGAGGAAGGAGATGGATGCATATGTGGCACGTATGGGTTTCTCAAGAAATAGTTTTTTGCATAAAACAGGGACCCAGGCCAGTTGGAACTTATTCAATGATTAAATGACATTGGGAGGCAAGGAGTGACCAGAATTAGAAATACACCCTTTCTGAGAGACTACCTGCCCATTATTCTGCTGGCAAATGAGATGGCTAATTATTTGGCATCACTTCCAACCTTCAGATTAAGGTACTTTTTCCAGTGTGCGCGATTGAACTCCCTACCATCAAAGATTCAGGAGGGCAGAATCTTAAATATTCCATATGCTCAGCGTCTATGCCCTTTCGACGCGCAGGGAGCAGAGACAGTTGAGCATATTGTTTTGGAATGCAAACTATGTTATTCCATGGGATCGATTATTGTCTCCCTACCTTGATCAGATAAAGACTAGCTCAAATGATGTGAGACTATGAAGGTTATTGGAGGACCCTAGGACCAAAGTCACAAGAGCTGTGGCAGGTTTTTTGGTAGCAGCCTTTAAAATAAGAGATCGTTTTTTGGCTAGTGTACCAATAGACCACGAAAACGATGAAGAGTTCTATGCCATGATTAATACATACAAACTAGATGAAGATAGTTATACTTAATAATCAGTGTGTTAAGTTAAAACGCTGCTGTATAGTATAACAAACGCGGAATTGGATAATGATGTACTGTAAAGGAGAGTGTCCAATTTGAAATATATTCTCGTAGGCATTGCATGTTTCATACTTAAATATATATACTGTATCAAATTTTATGGGGGACTGTTGCTGGGCTATAAAACAGAAGTGGCGGGAAGCGTGGAAATTGAGTAGTTAGAGCCACTTACCTGGGGGTTAACCCAAGAGCAGCGGCCAGGTTAGGTCCGACCGCTGTTAGGAAGAATCTGGTATTTTATATTGTATTTGTATCAGTATATTTAAAATTCTCCACTGCAATGACTTAATGTAAAGCAAAAAAAGTGGATTTATTATTACCTCCCCCCCCCCCCCACGTGGAGAACCAGAAGTGCCGGGAGGCATTTAAAGCAAGCCCCGCCGGCTGCGCTACACAGTAGCATGCACCTGCCATCGGGGGTTTGTTCCCCTGCTGCTGTCGCCGCTCCTGTTGTTCCCGTGGTGGAGGGGTCCTGTCGAGCACCTGTGGAGAGAAGGGGTGAAGGTGAGGGGGATTGGGACAGCTTCTATGCCCCCTCCCTGCCCCCCCACGCGGAGAACCGGAAGTGCCGGGAGGCATTTAAAGCAAGCCCCGCCGGCTGCGCTACACAGTAGCATGCACCTGCCATCGGGGGTTTGTTCCCCTGCTGCTGTCGCCGCTCCTGCTGTTCCCGTGGTGGAGGGGTCCTGTTGAGCACCTGTGGAGAGAAGGGGTGAAGGTGAGGGGGATTGGGAGAGCTTCTATGCCCCCTCCCTGCCCCCCCCCCGCGGAGAACCGGAAGTGCCGGGAGGCATTTAAAGCAAGCCCCGCCGGCTGTGCCAGCGGCCGTGAGCCGAAGGGTCTCGGCCAAAGGGCGCGGCCTTTTGGGGCCCTTTGGGGCTTGGAGGGGGGAAAGGTTTGTTGGAATAGAGAGTGGGGGGGAGGGGAGGGAAGATATGGGGAGGGGTGGTTGAATTTTTTTCAGTGGAGGAGGAGGGGAGGAGGGAAGGAGGGGGGCAGGAAGGAGAAGTGTTTTGTGGGATTAAGGATAGGGGAATGTTGGAGAGGGATTATGGGAGGGTTGTGGGAAAGGGGAGAGATGTGGTGGTGGGGTGTCGTGGGTAGGGTTGGGTAAGAAATTAGGAGAGTGGGAAGAGTTAGATGAGTTAGTATTAATTAATGATGTGGGTCTTGTGGGGCCGCCTCCCCCTGGTGAGAGGGGGGTGGAGGTGGTAAGGTTTTCTGCGGGGGTGATGGGAGATAAGACTGACAGGTGGGATTTATCCTGTTTTTGTGGGAGAGGTGATTGAGTGGGATATAGGTTAGGTGGGGAATGTGATTATGGAGTTGGTTAAGTGCTATGTTATTAGTAATGGGGGTTCCTGTGTGGACCATCCGGAATGTGATATATTTTGTGAATTGTAAAGTTATAGGCCCTTGGTTCAGTGTGGGGCCTAAGGGGTTGTGGAAGGAGATAATGTTGGCTGGCTCCTCCTGGTGAGAGAGGGTGGGAGCCAGCTGAGTATCCTGGTGGCAGCAGGATATGTGGAGGTTGTGGCCATTACCTGAGTGTAGGGGTGGCCAGGTTTGGGTATTATGGAGGGTTGTGAATTTTTGATATTATAGGGATTTGTATTAATGTATTGTAATGATGTTATGTGCTGGACCCCTGTGTGGGATAGAAACTCTGGCAAATGTATTATTTTGTTGTACGCCGCCTCGAGTCTCTGGAAATGAGTGCGGGGTATAAATAAATATACGATACGACGACGATACGATTATATACTATTACAATACGCGTATAGAACTAGAATACAATATCTTAAGGATCGGAATAGGCTATCTTATTTAAATGCTTTAGCTATTAATTGTTTTTTATTTATGCATTCCATAGGATTGTTTCTTTTATATTTTTATTCTTGTATGATCTTACTTTACAATTTTTGTATTCGTTTGTTTGTTTCTGTATATGCCATGACCACGGTCAAGCATTGAAATAAATTCATTCAAATTCATTCATTCATTCAAGTTGTCAACTCTCTTAGCTTTCTCAGACTGTGATTTCCCATCATGCCATCCAAGCACAATGCTATTATCCAGGTGTCTTTGGACTCCACTTTTCCAAGGCAGCTGTGTGTGTCCTTGGTCACTTAGGGATGTGCTGCCAGGCTACACTGTTTGGCAATGTGGGCCTCCAAGATGGAATAAACTGGGCCTCCTGTGTTCTTACTCATTCGTTGCTTCCTAATCTTTTTTTCTTCCAGTTTCTTCATGATTTCCCCCACAGACCAGCAAGTCCATTGCTGGGCCTGGTTGAAGAGACACATGCCCAGTGACAGCAACCTGCTCATGGAGGATGTGACTTGGAAGTACACTGGTAAGGTATTGGGCACGCCTCATGGGGCGGTAGGTGACTTCACAGCCATGCGTTCTAGGTGCTCTTTTTGACTACATTCCACATTGCTCAGATGATTTAATTGGCACCTGCCCACATAGATGCCAAAGTCTTTCCCCTGAGTGGTTACAGTTAAAAGAGCCCATAGGGTTCTTTTCAACATAATTGCTTCTGCTTCTCTTAAGAGCTGTCAAGATGAGTGTAATAGGGTTAATGTAGCGCCAGCAAAGAGAACATACTTATAAAGGACCATGCGATAAGCCAGCACTAAAAAGGTGCAGTCACTAAGGCAGTAAAGGATAGTGTATAGCACCAGTCAGGAACAGAAACCCCAGTGGCTTCTGGGTATATATTGGAGCAACACTCAGTCTTTGAGGGAGAGCGTTGGAGAAAGGAGCTCAGTGAGCTCCACGTTGGGAGTGGAGACAGAAGCCAATCAGTGGATGGGAATTGCTACTGGGTGTCCTAAGCTTCTATCCCAGACCCTGGATGTGACGGCTGGGCCAATAAAAGCACTGAGAGTGTTGTGGTAGAAAGCAGTCTACAAGGAGACAGGTGGGGATTATCCATTCTTATACCTGGGAGGGGCTTTCTGAACTATGACTGTGTCAGTAAGTACTGTACCTTGATCAGTGTGGAGAAGGCTGGCTGTAGGGGAGGTTGGAGGCAGATATATGGACACTAGTTTATAAATGCCCCAGGATCAGGTCCTTATGCGTATTATGTTCCAAAGCCTGGAAGGAGTTGTATAAGTAACTGTTATAGAGGTTGTAGGTAGCTAGGGAGATGGCCCATCAGGGAATACTTACCTCAGGATTGGACCTGAATTCATATTTTATACAAGACCCATGGATAACCTGGGTTTAAACTTAGAGGGGGAAGATTGATGTGATTGGGTGCACCAGCCTAATTGAGCTAATTTTCGATTGGTTTTACAGCAACTCCTACAGGGCTTGAAGAGCCAGTGAGGACTAGCTAATCCTAGCAGAATGTTATTCAGTCCTGGTGACTTGCTAACCCATGTTGCTGTTACCCATAGCAATAACTCTGTGATTTGTATGAATTCAAAGAAATTGGAGTTTGGGAAGGGGTAAGGGAAGTAGTAGGCCATCTGGAATTGTCCCCTTTCATCCTGCTTGCTCAGTGATAGAAATTCTCTTCTTTTCTCCATCCAGCTCTCAATCTGATTGGTCCTCGTGCTGTGGATGTCCTGTCAGAGCTATCGTATGCCCCAGTGACTCAGGAACATTTTCCTTCTCTCTTTTGCAAGGTGTGTGACTTTTGTGTGTTTAAGTTAATTATATCTCAGTCCATTTGAGGGATGTTTTATTGGCTTAGTGAGGCATAACACTATCTTATTAAACTTGGAAGGAAACAAGACTTTCAGTGCACAGTATCTCCCCTCCCTTCTACCCCTCCTTGAAAATATCCTTACTGAATATTGGGCAGAACTTCTTTGAAGTGTATTTTGTTGTTGCATATTTGTGAATTGTGGAGTTCACCCACCACAGGTTTATGAGGAGGTACACTGCAAGATTACAGATTCCAAGATTTTTCTCCTTCTGTCTCAGGGCTAATCCTCCTCATGGGTAGCTCTGCAGAGGGTCGCCGGGAGGCAGAAGAAGAAAAAAACTCATTGCGCATGCATGCAGAGCTATCCCACCTGGATCCTCAGTCTGCCTTCGGGCCGTTCGGGTGCTTCAGTTCCTCTCCGGAACCTGGAAAACAAAAACAGATTGAAATTAAAGAAAAATCTACAGGAGAAATTAAATACAAAAGATCAACACCTACAGCTCGCAGCCCAGTAAACTGGAGGGTGTTTTTTAAGTGAGCGGGCGGGGCAGAAAGGGCAGCGTTCTTCCTCAGTTGGGGAAACGCGGGAAGCCCAGCTGGTTCCCCCGCAAATCGCCAGGGAACAGGGGAGCAGAACACTGAGGAGCCTAAAACAACGGAAGTCTCCCCCCGCCTCGGAAAGGCACCGCAAGCGGGATTCTTTCCAGCCGCGGCACAGTCCCCCGGCAGTAACGCTAAGCGTGTTCAAAATGGAGGGAATCTCGGAGGAGAGAGCGCAACAAGCGGCAGCCCCCCAGGAAGAAGGGCAAGTAGACATGCCTTTCCTGGCTAATACCATGAGCAGAATTCTAAAATCCCTTGACAGACTCTGCGAGCTACAGAACAGGGATCCCCAAGGCAAACCCCTNCCCCCCCCCCCCCCCAGCCCCCAAGGCTAAGAAGCTGAGAGCGGGAAAATCTTTTCAGAGGGCTGGCAGCAGTAGCCGAAAGTGCCCACAAGGGGGAGGTAGAGCCAAACCATTAGCATTTTACAGCTCCTCTGACGAGAGTAATGCTGAGCCTCAGGCCAAAAAACACAGGGAAGCAGAGGAGGGACAAATTATCTCTGCCTCTCACATAGACTCTGAGCAGGAGTGGGGGGACCTGGAGGGAACAGCTTCCCAGGAAGCTCCCCAAGAGCCTCGAGACAGCGACAGACCATTCCCACTGGCTTATAGGAAGCAATTCCTGTCTCAGGTATCAAAGACACTACAGTTGGCAGAGAGGCAAAGTAAGGAGGAATCCTCTGACTCTCAGGAGGATGACCAGAGGGATTCTATCCCCTCCCTCCATGGCAAGGAGTCAGAGGTACCCCTAGATAGGGTGTTTGAGAAGCTGTTCATACAGGACTGGAAACATCCAGATAAAGCTATCAGGATGAACAAGACGCAGGCCTCTTTGTACTCTTTCTCTAGGAAGAAGGAGCCTATGTTCAGGAACCCGAAGGTAGACACCGCGGCAGTATCTTTAGCCTGGCAGACAGTCTTTCCCACTGAGCGGGACTGCTCTCCTAGGGATCCCACAGACAGGTCCATCGATGCATCCTTACGCAGGGGGCTAGACTTATCCACCTTTGCGTTAAGAGTTAACATTATATCCTCCTACGTGGCTAGGGCTCTCATGGTATTGGTTACAGGAGGCCCAGGATCCAAACATCTCTGACAAAAGAGAATAAATAATATCCTCTCGAATTTCTCTGGCCACAGCTTTCATGGCTGACGCCACCACGGATGCCATGGGCTGGTCCGCAAGGGCTCTAGCAAGCAGCGTTGCAGCCAGAAGGAGGCTGTGACTTAGGTCATGGCAGGGGGACCCCACGGCAAAGAACTTGCTGGTCTCAGCTCCCTATAAGGGATTAAAGCTGTTTGGGGTATGTCTAGACAAGGTCCTTGCTGACGCAAACGACAAGTCCAAAAACAAGAATCTCCAACAGGTGGGGACAAAAAAGAGGTTTTTTCGCAACCCTCCATACGGGCAAAAAGGGGTTTTTATTCCACTCAAAAGATTTCAGGGCCAGTCGAAGGATTCCCAGTCTAGTTTTTCCTTTCGTAACAGGAACAACAAGCAACACCCCAGATTCGATAGGCAAAAGCAAAAGAACCCCAATACACACAAACAAGACGCATGACTATATAGGAATACCGGAGATAGGGGGCAGGCTACAGCTCTTCTCAGAATTCTGGGAGGAGTTGGTATCTGACGCCTGGGTAAAGGAAACGGTAGCTCTCGGCTGTCGTATAGAATGAATCCATCCCCCCCGCCCAAGATTCCTTGCCTCTCCCATGTCAAACTCCACGGAAAAACAGAGAGCAATGACAGGGGAGATCCAGAGGCTCCTGTCCATCAAAGCTATAGAGCCAGTCCCTGTAGAACAGGAAGGTCAGGGCCTGTATTCCATAATATTCTTAGTGAAGAAGAAGACGGGATCTTGGAGGGCAGTATTGGACCTAAAACAGTTGAACAAGGCTGTAAAGCCTCAAAAGTTCAAGATGAAAACAGTAGGATCGATATGCTGGAGTTTGAGGTTGAACGATTGGTTAGTCTCCCTAGATCTCCGGGAGGCATACCTGCACGTGCCTATCTGGCAGCCTCACCGAAAATGGCTTCGTTTTGCATACCAAGGCAAGCATTATCAGTACAGATCCCTACCGTTCAGCCTATCGTCTGCTCCCAGGACCTTCACAAAAATCCTGATTCCCCTGGTAGCGAACCTCCGGCAGGAGGGTATTCACATCTACCCTTACTTGGATGACCTCATCCGAGCTCATTCACACGACAAGATTCTCCAGGACCTCGAGAGAACCATGACCTACCTCAACACCCATGGTTTTCTAGTCAACCAAGAGAAGAGCTCTCTGTGCCCAACATGCAGATTGGAGCACCTTGGACTGATTATAGATACAACCTTAGGAGTCGCATTCTTTCCTCCTCCCAGACAACAGAAAATAAAGGCTCTGATTCAATTGTTGTTCCACCGGAGAAGGGCAGGACTAAAGTCTCTAGCACAGCTACTAGGCCTACTAGTATCATGCACAAGTCAGATCCAGTGGGGTCGATTACACCTGAGACCCTTGCAACAGCTGCTTCAGACCATGCAGTTAGAGCTGACAAGAGGTGCCAATCCATGGGTAAACATCCCACCAGGTTTCGCACACTCCATGTTCTGGTGGCTAAAACCAGAGACATTCGCCAAAGAGTCACTGCTAACAGAGCCCAACCGGGAGATCATAACAACAGACGCCAGCCTCTCGGGGTGGGGGCCGCACTCCAGAACATCAACGGTACAGGACTTATGGAACGACAGGGACAAGACACGCAGCGTCAACTTCTTGGAGCTCAAGGCAATCAGACTAGCTTGTCTGCAACTTCACCAGAGACTGCTCAACAAACACGTGCTGGTCTACACGGACAATGTAACAGCAAAGGCCTACATAAACCATCAAGGCGGGTCCAGATCAGCAGAGCTACACAGGGAAGCAATCAGGCTGTTTGCTTGGGCACAGAAGAACCTTCTTTCCCTCAAGGCCTTACATATCTGGGTCCAGGACAACACACAGGCGGACTGTCTCAGTCGGACTGTTCTGGATCCCCACGAATGGACGAATCCCCACAAGGAAACGTTCAGAGACCTGACAAAAATCTTCGGTTACCCAGAGGTGGACCTGTTTGCCAACAAAAACAACACACAGGTTCCAAAATTCATGTCCAGAACTCCCTGCGGAGCAGAGGTTGCAACGGATGCGCTGAACCAGACATGGCCATCAGGTCTACTATACGCGTTTCCTCCATTCCCACTAATCGCGAGGACTGTGACAAAACTAATCAAGGAATGAGCTCATCTTCTCCTAATAACACCATGGTGGCCAAGGTTCTCAGACCTAATAGAGCTCCGCACCACCCACATGAAATTGCCAAAGAGACTGGACCTACTACTACAGGGCCCTTTAATGCGTGAGAATTTACAGGTGCTGAGATTGACAGCGTGGCTCTTGAACGCTCAGCCTTAAAGAGAAGGGGCTACTCAGAGGCAGTACTAACAACTCTACAGCAGTCCAAACGCCCATCTACCAGGAGGGCTTACAGAGCGACCTGGAAAACATTTGCCCTATGGGCATCCCAAAGAGGTCACGACCCCTGCGCTGCAAAAATCCACGTTATTTGACAATTCTTACAGGACGGTTTGGAGAAGGAGTTAAAACCCAATACTATAGAGAGACAATCAGCAGCAATAGACTCTGTACTCCGTACAGTTTCCAATAGAAGAGTATCCTCCCACAAGCATGTGAGACAGTTTTTGAGAGCAGCCAGGACAATATTTATTTTATTTATTTATTTAAAATTTATATCCCGCCCCTCCTGCCCACAGGGCAGCCCACGGCGGCGAACAACAGTCATTAAAACAGTATAAAATTTTAAAACAATTTAAAAATACAATATGTGGGGAAAAACCCCGCCCCTACCCCTCGTCAAAAGCCTGACGGAACAGTCAGGTCTTACATATACGCCAAAACAGCAGGAGATTGGGAGCCAGCCGAGCCTCCTCCGGGAGCGAATTCCACAGCACAGGGGTGGCAACCAAAAAAGATCTAACATCGGTGGCCACTTGCCTCACCTGGGGAACCTCCAAAAAGGCTCCCACGGACGATCTCAAGGGTTGCACGGGCACATGGGGAGTGAGGCGGTCCCGCAGATATCTCCTCCCGTAGTCCACAGGTGCCCCTCGTGAAGTCTCTCTCTAGTATTGGACGCCTTAACTAGGCCCCCATTTGAGCCACTAAGGCATGTATCCCTATACATGCTAACCCTGAAGGTGGTATTCCTGGTCGCTGTCACGTCAGCTAGGAGGGTCTCAGAGTTAGGGGCTCTCTCTATGGAGGAGAATTTTTGTATATTTCAAGACCATTCAGTAACTCTCAGAGTAGACCAGTCATTCTTACTTAAGGTGAACTTTATTTTTCATAGATCCCAGGAAATCATCTTACCTTCCTTTTGCCCTAAACCTTCTCACCCTAAGGAGAGATCCTGGCACACCTTAGATGTAAGAAGAGCTCTAAAAGTATATCTAGCCAGGACACAGGGAATCAGAGCTTCCACAGCTATGTTTATTAATATTAGACCAGGGCAGGCTGGATCTAAAACCTCAAACTCTGATTTCAAACTGGATAAAACAGTGCATCATAGAGGCCTACAAAGCAAAGCACAGAGTGCCACCCCTACAAATTTGGGCACACTCCGTAAGAGGAGCAGCTGTGTCCTATGCTTTTAAACAGAGGGCCTCCTACGAGGAGATTTGCAGAGTGACCACTTGGTCCTCTCTGCACATCTTCGTAAAGCATTACAAGCTGCAAGTTTTCAAGTCCGCCGAAGTGGCGTTTGGCAGAAGGGTGCTGCAAGCAGTGCTGGAAGCTCCAGGCGCTGCTGGTTCCCATCCTGAAGGAATCTAAGGGCTCGGGCATGTCCCGTGCAGAGGATTAGCCCGGAGACAGAAGGAGAAAGGAGAATTGGTCACCTACCTCGGTGAATTCCTTTCTCTTATGTCTCCGAATAATCCTCCGACCCACCCTGGCAAAGAGCAGCGCCTAGTTTTCTAGTTATTTAGATTAGCTGTTGGAATATAGACCTAGGTGGATCCAGTTAAAAATTGACCACTGGATGTGTTGTAGCTCAGACAGCGGAATAGTGATGTACTCATATGTTGGTGTTATTGACAAGTTTTCAAGTTTATTTAGTGACGCTGACCTCAGCTATGATATGGACTGAGGATCCAGACGGAATAGCTCTGCACGCATGCGCAATGAGCTTTTTTCTTCTTCTGCCTCCCGGCGGCCATCCTCAGGGCTACCCATGCGGAGGATTATCCGGAGACAGAAGAGAAAGGAATTCACCGAGGTAGGTGACCAATTCTCCTATCCATGCTCCTGTGATACTGTGGTTTCCACCCAAACAATAATTCTGATTTCTTTCAGTACAACCACCAGCAGCAAAATTATGAGCTTATTGCCATCTCTTCCTTTATCTCCATTCACTTGACTTTGGTGGCACCTTCAAAGCCCACTCAAGATGCTGGAGCACATCTGATGTGAATAGTGATGTAGGCATTATGCGCAGCAATCAAAGTACCAAATGGCCTCTGGAGATAGTTCTTTGTTTGCCTGCTACTCTGAATTTCTCAAGTGCTAGATGCCATGGCTTTCTGTTTTCTGAAGCAGGGCCTTCTCTCACTTGCTAGTCTGCATGTAGTTTAGATGTTGCCTTTATTGCCTGGTCATCCTTTCTGTAGTACTTTCAATTTCATCTGCCCAATTGAATTACTGCATGTTGCTGCTTATCCAGAAGATGGTGAAAGGCCTGTTGCCCAAGACCCTGAGCTAGTCGCTGCTGCAATATTATTTCAACGCATACCGGGTGATGCTTTGCAGGGTTAAATATTAGGGATGTCAATTATGGTTATGGATTAATCCATACCAGTCCATAACAGCAGTCTGCAAATTTTGGATCCACTGTTATGGATCTGGGTTTGCCACCCCCCCAGCCTCCAGGGTACTTAGCGACCTTGGCAGGTTTGATTGAACATCCTGGCGGTTCCTCCTGCGTGGAGAAGTCCCCTGGCAGGCTACCTTGCCGCAACATGCTGTGGAGGTCACTGCTCCACAGCACGCATGTGAAAAATGGCCACTGAGGCCGTTTTGTACATGCACAGGCCTTTGGGAAAAGGGCAACTGTTGGGCGCATGTGTGAAGGGCATCATTTGTGCATGCTCAGAACGGCTTCCCTTTTTCAAAATGGTGCCGGTGCTGTTTTGGAAAAGGGCTGCGCATGCAAAAAATGCCCCCAGTGGCCATTTTGCACATGCACGCAGTGGAGCAGGGAGCCTGCCAGGGGGCTCCTCCACACAAGAGAAGCCACCTTCAATCAAGCCCACTGGACCTTTAATCAAGCCCTCCGAGGCCGGTAAGTTCAGGATCCCAGTGGGTGGGGATAGGTAGAAAAATGAACCGGTGGGGGTGTATTTAAATTGTTTGTTCTTTGAGATCAGAAGAGTGAAACAATATACAGCATAAAGAATAAAAGTACACAACATAAAAGATATACAAAGCATCTCACATCCCTTTCTGCAAGCCAGAGAACCCCAACAGCAGCTGCGGGATGATCCCCAGGTGGGGCCCAGGTTCTGCTGCACCCAATCAACATGTCTGCGGAGTGGCCAGCAGTGAAGGTTTTTTTTCCTGTGGGTGTCTGGTCTCTGTGTCTTCTGCTGTTACACAACCCACTAGGCAATTACTGCACATGTGCTAACAATTAACCACTGCCTCTCCCTGGCCTGAGTCATCCAGCTTCCAATTAGTCTTTCTTTGAGCACTGATAAGCACATCCCATAACATTTAGTTAACCTTGACATTCTAAACAACAATTACCATGGGGTACAGAAAAGTTGCCAAAGAGGCTTACATAGGATACATCCATTGCATGAAATGAGTTGCCAGTTCTCAATTTTTACATTACATATATGTTTTTACACATATGTCAATCAAGATTGATTCTTGATGGATGCTGGATTCTACAGCATATGCAGGCCAAAATAAGATATATAAATGCCCACTAATCTGGCTCCACTGGTGCACAAAGGTCTTCTCGCAATCTTTTCACTACAGGGGGTAAATTGGTTGGTTTGGTGTTTTGTTGGGTTTTCTTTTAATATAATTATGGTTCTGTACTGTACCCATACCCGTAATTAAATCCGGGGTGGGGAAACATACTGTAACCAATATGCACCCCAAAATCAGTGCGGGTTGACATCCCTATTCAATATTAGGGCTGGCAGCATAACAGGTTTGTCTTCTCTGAAGGTATTTTTAACTGCTTCACAAGTTTTGCCCAGAGAATGTGAGAGAGAGTCTGTAGTCAGGGACGTGTGTTGATTGCAATGGCACGAATCACGCTGTTCCTTGTGGTGCAAGCCATCTTCCATGGTGATTGGTTTCATGGTGATATGGCAGTTTGCCTTGATAAAGTGTGTACGTGGTGAGCCAGGATAGCTGGGACTGTTCAGAGTGGAGTTGAGCTCCTGCTGGTCAGCTGGGGCTGTTCAGCTGTGTGGAGCCAGGAGCAGCTGGATAGGTGCTTGTAGCCATAGTGAGGCTGGGGACAGCTGGGGCCACTCTGGCTGAGGTTAGCTGGAGGCAGCTGTGAATGGGGGAGCTGCCCGAGATGGGATCAGCTGTGCTCGGGGTGAGCCGGTGCAGCTGGCCGGTATCAGCTGGGGCTGCCTGATGTAATCAGGGGCCAGGGTGGGGAAGCAAATTTGCATGCATACATTTTGCATAATTGTGCAAATCACGCTATTTATGCAAATATTATC
Source organism: Sphenodon punctatus (assembly GCA_003113815.1). NCBI lineage: Eukaryota > Metazoa > Chordata > Lepidosauria > Sphenodontia > Sphenodontidae > Sphenodon > Sphenodon punctatus. The sequence goes on from QEPC01004754.1 coordinate 797,358, forward strand.
CTTTCAGTGAATTTGCAGAATTTGGCAGCACTGGTTCCTGAATTTAAGGGTTTTTTGTTAGTCAACACGGGTCCCTGTCCACCATTTTTTAATTTTCATTTTTGTTTTCAAAAACCTTAGTTTTTGGCGGTTTTTGTAAATGACCCATTTTGGTTTTCGGTTTTTTCCCCTTCGTTCTTTAAAATTAAAAAAATCACTGTGCATGTGAAAAATGGCCATTGGAGTGTTCTGTGCATATGAAGCCCTTCTATAAAATGGTGGCAGCAGCAGCCGTTTTGTGCATGTACAGTTTTTTAAAAAAAATTTTTTATTTTAAAACAAAAACATGAAAGCAAATAATTGTTTATTCATCTGTTTTCATAACAGTTATGAACGTGTACACCAACTGTATTTGGACCAATAAAAGATATCGCTTTGTTTTTCTCTATTGAACGTGTGTGGGGCTCCATTAGTTTTTGTAAATTAATAGGCTATGTTACAGATGCACACTCCTACTGACAGATTAGTTATCTTCTGACTAACTTACTAATAGCTATTTATGGGCCTATCCTCAAAGAACTGATTCAGTCTTGTTTAAAACCAGTTAATGCTATTGGCCTTCAAAATATCCTCCGACAACAAGTTCCGCAAGCTAATTGTATGCCGAGTGAAAATGTACTTCCTTTTGTTCTTAAATCTTTTGCCAGTTTACATGCATACATTTTTAATTTATATTCCATCCAATCCATATGGTTCTGGATAGTTTGCAATATCCATGTTCTTCCCAGCCCAACCACCCCAGCACTCCCACTCTTGTGCCTCTCACACATGGAAGTCTCCACCTCCAGCCCGCTCTCCATCCCTCATGTGATGGTGTCCCCATACTCCCCACCCCACAAAAATGCAGGGCATTTAAATAAAAAAATTAATTGCAGGACATTGTGGCAAAAAACGAAGCCCCTACCACCTGTAAACTAAACCTCCTCAAAACATTAAAATAACCCACAGTGTTCCCATTAGCCCCACCACAATGGCTGCTGAAGGACCCCCTTTAGCATCGTATAGAGTGACCAGGTCTGTCTGTCATCGACAGGCTCTGCTTGAGTGTCAGAGCATGTAAGCCTGTTTCCAGATCTTCAGATTTTGCTGCCTGCTAGTACATTTTTTGAGTTATGTTGCAGTTGCTTAGATATACTGGATAATGTGCCAGAACTTGTTGGATTCATAGATCTAGAACATCTCAGCTATAGCTGCACTCGGAACGAGTCTGATAAACAAAATTAAAAAGAGGCCTTTCAGCCATTTTCAATGCAAAATTGTCTTTAAAAGTATCAGTGGTTTTCTGTTAATTTCTTGGAAATTGGATATGGACTTTCATCCACCTCAAATCCTTTCTACTTTGTGTTTTTTATTAATGTATGCAGATGATGCGTTTTTAATTTCAGGGACACCTATTGGACTTCAAAGGGCTATTTCTAAATCTGCTCTATTATGTTATGATAACAATTTGAATGTGAATTATTCCAAAACTAAGGTTATTTCTTGGAATGTTCATAAGAAAAAATATCCATGTCACATTGGATCTAATAAGCTTGAGGTAATAAGGGGCTATAAATATCAGGATCTGACTTTTACTTCGACCTGTTCTTGGGTAAGCCATTTTAGTTCTGTTTATTGTGATCCGATCATCACTGACTATTAAGCAATTCCATGATAAATTTGCTAGGTTATATTGATCTGCTGCAATAAAGGTTTTTAATGTAGAAGAGATTTCTCATGTTACGTACAGTGCTGAAATATGGGGTCACGCGGTAGATTCAGATATTGAAATTCCTTTCAATACATTTTTGCGTAGCCTGCTTGCTGGTGAAGGAGGAACCCCTCCTGTATTGAGACTAGAGACTCGGGTAGTGGCTCTTCAAGTAATTGTCAGACTAGTTGGATATTGGTTTAAAGTATTGGCTTTGCCACCATCAAGATTTCCCAAAATGTGTTTTATAGAAGTCAGTGGTCGAGATTTTTTTTATAAATCACCTTGCTTGACTTGTTATACGAACTCTTAAATATCGTGTGCTAATCTATTATGCTACAGATAGTACCAGGCTGTTTACAATTCAAGATAAGAGGATAGTGTGTCAGAGATTAAAGGATATCTCACAAGAAGATTATTTTGCTTCAATCCATCACTGTTGTATTGTGCCACTGTATAGCTTATGGAAGAATGAATGATTATTTATATATATATATATGTATTTAGCGCCAGCAGTGTACCTGGCACTTTACAACTGTTGATAGTAGATGGGGTCCCTGCCCCGGGGGGCTTACAATCTAAGCGAGATGAAGGAGGGAAGATGAGGGGTGGGGCAACAGAGGGAGAGACAAGGATACATTCATGAAGCCATGAAAGTTGCAGGTATATGTGCTCAGCTTAGTTACACAAGGGAAGATGATATTGGGAAAATGAGGAAGGGGACTTAAGGGAGAAACTTGAAGAAATTAAAGAGTCCTGGGATAAGAGGCAGTGCTCCAGTTGTTTGTCTGCCTCCACACTGGTAGGAAGCAGGCTAGCAGCCTCCGTCTTAGGACAGACTTAGGCAGATTTAGAAGACTATAAGGGACATTAAGTCTCAGGCCTCCACGATTGGTGCTGGGGAGACAGGAATTCTCTCCCCGTTCACCGCCTTCCCGTCCAGAAGGGAAAGAAGGTCTTTAACCGGGTGCTCCCCCTCCAGCTGGTGCAGGGGCCCCACAGAGCGGACACAGCTCAGACCCAGAGGGGCTCTGTCGCTTGGTACTCCAGCTCCCGTCCCGCGGCTTCTGGGCTCCAATGGCCCCAGGAGGATCACTGGCACCAGCGTGCTAAACAGGTAAGCCCCCAGCTCACGCTCGGCCTGCAGGACACTATACACAAGTGGCAGTGGAGGAACCAAAACTGAGCCTCCAGGGTTCCAAGCCCTGGGCAGAGCCCTGAGCCTCTAGGACTCCAACAGACACAGGAGCCTCTCCAGCACCAGTGTGCAATGCAGGCAAGGCATACCCCACTCAACACAAGCGGCAGTGGGGGGAAACGAAACTAAGAGCCGGTAGACCTTGCATGGCTTGGGGTCCCAGTGCTAGGCGCATCCAGCGACCCCAGGAGGCAACAGCTGAGGCAGCACCAGGTGCAGCAGGGAATACAGGTCACCTGGAGTGCCCTCACCCACGGACCATGGCCACAACAGGAAGGCGTGCCCAGGAGGCGGCTGCAGACCCAGCAGCGGCAGCAATAGCAGCAGCAAACATAAGCCCCCCATGTGCCTGGCCCCTAGCTACAGACCCCCATATGGGGGTCCTGCAAAAGGTCTTTCATGAGCTTAAGCGCAACAAGCACAAGAGAACCCCTACAAAGCCCTTGGAGACAGGACGGCCCTGTGGCGCGGGCAAGGGGAATTTTCCCGATGCAAAAAAAAAGCACTGCAAGGCCCCCAGGCCCCTGGACTCCCCCTACCCATCGGGAGCAGGCTCTGTCCATACATGCCTCTGAAGAGGAAGGGGTCACGGGGTTCTCTGCCCAGGGAAAGAAGCCTCCCTTTAGGACAGCTAGTGAAGGAGAAGCAGAGACATTGGAGATCAGGGAGTCAGGCTCAGCAGGCCTCTGAGGAGGAAGAAACCCAATCTTCCCTGGAGGAATGAGAAATCGAGGATCCAGTAATTGAGGCTTCCTCAGGCCCCACCAGCAAGTACAGGTTCCAGATCTTCAAGCTGGTGGTAAAGGCCCTACAGCAGAGAGAGAGAGGATAAATGCAATCCCTCAGGGTCATCGGAAAATGAGTCAGAGTGAGAGTACAGCCCGAGACATAGATCCAGGTACTGGGGTATAGTCCTGTATCAAACTTATGAGAAAATTATTAAAAAGGCTGTGGTAGCTCCCTAATAGGGCACATATGATGAACAAAGCCCAGGAATCCCTCTACTTGCTCTCCAAGAGCAAAGAAGGCTGCCTAGCCACCCCCAAGGTGGACGCAACTGTGGCTTCTCTGGCCAGGTATTCTGTCTTCTCCCCCTCCCCAAGGGAGAGTGCTCCCCAGAAACCCTACTGACAAGGGGTTGCAGAGTAGTCCTAGGAGGATTTTGAGAAAATAGCCTCTGTCATTAAAATGACCACCTCATGCTTTTCAAGAGCCCTCATGACATGGGTCAAGTGGGCAAGGGATCCTCATGTCTCTACACAAATGACGAGGGTTCTTTCCACCAGAATTCCATTGGAAGTCTTCCCTCATTATAGACTCATCCACTGACATCCTATGCTGGGCTTCGAGAGCACCAGTGGCCAACATGGCAGCTCACCGCTGCCTCTGGCTTAGGTCTTGAAAAGGAGACAACACAGCCAAGAACACCCTGGTGGGGGCCCCCCTCCCAAGGGACCAAACTGTTTGGGGTCTGACGGGACAAGGTTCTGGCTGACGCCTCAGATGAATTTTAAAAAAAAACTTGCAAAGATTTGACATTTCAAAGAAACCTTTTGTCCCATCAGTACTGGCTACTCAGCAGCAGGTAGCACCAGACACCGTTTCTATCCCCACAGAGGGAGGAAATAACAGCAATACAAAACTAAATGGTACGGTCAAAATGGAACAGCAAATCACCGGTCCAAGAAACTGCAGGGTGTGGGACATAGCAAGACTGACGGGGGACTGCCCCCCTCAGGATCCTGCAGCACTCAGAGACAGGTTACAGTTGTTCATGGCAAAATAGCTGGAGACCACCTCTGATGCATTGGTCCCATGAACTAGACAGAGGGGATGCACAATAGAATTGTCACACTCCTCTCCACCACCCCACCCCCGAAACTCCTACCGTGTCTCACCGGTCTCAAACAACCTGGACAAACACACTGCAATTCAAGCAGAAATACACACGCTCGGATCCACCCGTGCCAGAGAACCAATATCTCACAATGAAAGGTGGTCCGGATTTTCCTCCTTTCCTCGTTCCTTGAAGCACACAGACAGTGGCTCAGGTTCACTATGCGCAGGGACCTAAGTTGACTGCGTTGCTGTAATTTGCAGTGATTTTTGCAGAATCAGCCAATCCTTGCAGAATCAGCCAATCCATTCCTGACCATGACCCAAGGGTAAATAGGCCCCTGGGAGATTAATTGTGGGTGGGTGGGGTCTGACGGCCCTATGTTTGCGTGAGGGAGGTGCTGAAATTCCAGAGGATTTGAGCTGTGTTTGATTAGCAAAGTTGTGATTCTATGTCAAACCTATTGCAAATTTGCTTCCCAGCATGCATAGTTATGCAAATCAAGTTAATTATGCAAATATTAATGCTCGCAGTGAATTTTCAGAATTTGGCTTTACTGGTTGCAGAATTTAAGATTTTTTGGTGCAGTCAACTCTGGTCCCTTCGTGCAACAGCATGGGCAATACACAGCCCTGCCTTTCAACCTCACCACCTTGCCCAGAACGTTTACAAAGGTTCTGAGCCCCCCTCATAGCTAAGCTGCAAAAGGAGGGTTTCCTAATCCACTCATACCTCGGCGACATCCTCATCTGATGGCCATCCAGGGAGGAGGCGGAGGAGGAAGTACACAGGGCCATCCGGTATCTGCAGAACCATGGCTTCATAATTGACATAAAGAAGAATCACTGTCACAGCTCCTGGGACACCTGAAGGTGATCTTAAACACCAACACCTACAAGGTCTTTCTCTCAAGACATGGCGAGCTGCAAGTCCAGATTGAAATCACCCGCCAGTCCCCTGGGCACCATGATCTCCACCCTAGGGACCCAGCACTGGGAACCCATGGTTCACGGGGCACAGGTGTTGAAAGAGTTTTTCCCATTGGTGGACAATGAAGACCCACTTTCTCCCAGGCATCCCTCACTCAGATTCTGACAGGACGGCAGTAACGATGGACGCAAGCCTCCTGGGCTGGGGAGCTCACCACCAAGGCAATGCAGGGCAAGGCAAGTGACTCATGGGGGAACAAAACCACCACATCAACTGACTGGAACTGCGGGCAATCTATCTAACCCTGAAAGACCTAGCTCGGGGGAAAAGATGTCTGGGTCTACACGGACAACACTGTAGTGAACGCGTACATCATCCATCAAGGGGGCTCTCGCTCCCAACCTCTCCATTAACAAACAGCGGCTCTCACCAGGTGGGCAGAGCACAACCCGAAACCCCTGACAGCAGTCCACAGCAAAGGAAAATCAAACCCCGAGAGCATTTGAGATGATAGTCAAGACCTTCAACCAACCAGTGATGGACCTGGGTGCATCAGCACCCAATGCACAGACCAACCTCTTCATCTCCCAAGTCTCAGATTACCGAGAGGTAGCATTGGACACCCTAAATTGTTTCCTGGCTTCCAGGACTCGCACACACCTTCCCGCTATTCCCTTTCATGGGCAGGATGGTAGCAAAGATCAAGAAGTAACGGGCTACTGCCATACTCGTTGCCTTCTACTGGCCAAGACAGCCATGGTTTGCAGAAATTCAGGACCGGAGCTCTGAACCACCGCTCTGGCTGCAAGAGGTTTCAGTCATCCTGACGCAGGGACCTTTCCTTTACAACAACCCAGAAGCCCTGAAACTAACAGCGTGGAAACTGAACGGAGAGCGTTAAGGAAGCTAGGTGTCACAGGGTAGGGGGAATGAGAGGGAACAAACAAAGGATTGAGCACGCACTCTGGTCTTAAGGCTTGTGAGGAGGCTCTCGAGGGAAAATAGCCTGTCAGGATAATGAGCTGGCCCTTAGACTCCACAGGAATCAGGCCACTATCCTCATTGGGCACAGAGCCAAGGAAGGCCAAAGATACCCTCGCTCTACCACTCTTTCTCTCTCTCGCAGGGTGCACGGGGCTTTAAGGAGGTTGTGAGCTGAGGAGTGGGGAGCAAAGGGGGGCAGGGGTCCCAAGGGATGGAGGGTAAGGGAAGGACATACACTGCAGAGATAGGGGAAAGGGGGGTCAGGAACCTGGGAATGGGGGGAATCGCGAACACACGCACTCTCCAATCACTCTCCAATCAACCAGTACGAAGGGCAATGGGGGAAGGGGAGGGTCCACTCGGGTCACAAGAATATCAACAATAAGACAACACTTAGCTTTCTCACAGGGTCAGTCTCTCAGAAGCTCTGATTGTCACGTCTTGCGAGGTCTCATAAATTACAAAGGGAAAGTGAGCTTTGTGGCCTTAGCTGAACTAATCATACTAGATTGGGCTGCACTTTTCCCCAAATTGTATAATATGAGTCTACACTTTACTTTGAGGCTAGGCTAGCAAAGAAAGTATTGTAAAATGACAATACATTTATGAATAAAGAAACATGAGACTTTTAGAATATAAAAATATATGCAAAGTTTACTTAAATATAAATAGAAAATATCAGTAGCTTACATAGAATGGTATTGATAGCCAATCAAAGTTACATGATCTTAAAACATTTCTATTTTAAGAAAAAGCTTCTAAAAGCTTAACATATGCACAATTTATTGGCTCAAAGATATC
>QEPC01004754.1:808210-833372 GCA_003113815.1 Sphenodon punctatus
ACAGTATGAGCCCATGTTAAACGAAGGACTGAAAAAACAATAGTAGAGGTTAAAATAGCTATGCAAGAAAAAATAAAAATGCTCCATAAAAAACAAGATGAAAATCTTTGGTACCTAGGCCAAAAGCATTGTTTGAGGCTTTGCTGTGGTAGAAATGCCTTATGAGACACTTCATCCATAGCAAGAGAGTAATCAGGTGCTGTTGGTGGGAGAGGTTGGGGCTGAAGTGGAATTTGGCAATAATCCATCATCACCCTTACCATGGTGAATGGGAGTGTGCTTCAAATTGTCAATAGACACTACCTTTGAATTACCTGGTGTTGTCTGAATTTCTACTGCTCGGGGACTCAAAACTTTGAGGATTGGTACAGGCTTTTTCCAATGAGGCTTTAAGGAAGGATCTCTTAAAACAGCCCTTTCCTGCACCAGCTCGCCTTCCTGTGAAATCTAAACTTGAGGAACAGAGTTAATATCAATGTTAGGCTGGGGAGAAGCCAGTTCTGCTCTTAACTCATCTATCAGTGCCAACTGCTCCTGTCAAGAAATAAAAGGAAGTGAGGCCAGCTGTTCTAAAAGAGTTAGGTGACTCTCACTCCTAGAGGGGTTATTTAAGTTAAAGTTGTACTAGAGATTGCATAGAATACCACTGACGGGATCTTCCTACTAATAATTTCGTTAAAACTCATTTTCTCTCTCCTTTCCATTACCCCATCACTTAGGGGGTGGTTAGGTGTGCTGTATTGCAGCATTATCCTAAAACTCTTTGCAAAATATTGTATTTGGTGAGAGGTGAAAGCACCTCTCGTCAGATTATAGGACACATAGAAGCTCAAGCTACACAAAGGAGGTGAGAATTTTAACAGTGGTAGAGGCAGATTGATCCCGTGTCGGGTAAATCCATACAAATCCAGTACAAGCATCAACAATAACCAAACAATGATTATGCCCATGGGAAGGTGGTAAAGGACCAATATAATCCATATACATCTTATCAAAAGGAAGTAGAGGCTTAGGATTTTTTAAATAGGGTGGTCTGGTAACTGGAACAGGATTTGTTCTTAGACAAGGTTCACACTGGGCCAAATGCCGTTGGACTCGTTTGCGTAGTCCAGGCCACCAGTAAGAATGCTTTAAAGATTCAATTGTGGCATTAACATCGTGGTGAGTATGCCCAAGACCAATATGAGCCTCTTTTAATAAGATAGGTCTTGCCTCAGTAGAGGGTATTACACGTTTTTCCCCATTAGTGAATGTTACAACACACTTCCCATCTTGTAGGGCATAATCATAGGCAGAAGGGTAACCCTTAGGGTTAACAGAATCTGGGTTGATACATTGAGCCAATTCCCCGTCCAAGCATTTATTAACTTGTGACCGGGTAAGTACACAGACTGAGGAAGTTTTCATCGCTTCCTTTGCCAGTAAGTCTACAAGGGTGTTCCCGTCAACATGAGATCCATATTTGGAATGTCCTGGCACGTGCATTACAGTAATTAATGGCTTTTCATCCAAAATTGTTGCTAACTTTTGCCATCTATGAGCATGTTTCAAAGGTTTTCTTTTATTATCCAGAAAACCATTAGATCGCCAAATGGGCAATTCTTGATTGATCCCTCTAGCTATATAGAAGGAGTCAGTACAAATAAGAACTGTTTCATCAGGAGGAGAGATTTCTATTGCCTTGTTTACAGGACATAGCTGATTCATCAGTATAAATAACCTTTTGGTATTCATGGAGAGGTTTATCTGGGGTAAGATTTTTAGAAGGTACAGGTTCAAGAGAGAAAGCTGGCAAATTTTCCAAATCTTTGCTTAATTCCACATATTCAAATTCTATTTGTGGATTTTCAAAATGAGACATCCATTGTACCCAGCGGCTGTGAAGAGCTTTTGCATTGGGTATAGAACCCTTTTTGACCTGTCTTAAAGATGCAATAGGAGTTTTAACTATCATCTTTTGGCCCTGTGCTAGATCTTTACCTTTTAAAATTGCAAGATTACACATACACAAAACTCTTTCAGTAGGCAAAAACTTTTGTTCTGCATTTGAAAAAACATAGGATATGTATTGCAGAGGTTTAGAGTCTCCATAATTGTAATATGAAGCCATTCCTCCTCAAGAGGAGGCTCTGACAATGATTTCAAGGGAAGCTGCATTATTTCTTGTGTTAAGCTCAGCGGCTTGATTTATTAAGACTATTAATTCATCAAGTGCTTGTTGTGCCTCCATGGTCCAAAAATTCCCTTTACTTGCCAATGGAATTAAATTATAAAGAGGTTTGGTTCTCTGGGCATAATCAGGAACCAAAATTCTAGCAACATTTAAAAAACCTAAAACTGACTGCAATTCTTTCAAAGTCTTAGGTGGTTGCAATGTCAAAAGTTTTTCTTTAAAATCCTGTGTTAGCCCTCTTCCAGAATCCGTTAACAAAAAACCAAGAAATTTTACTTTGCTTCTACAAATCTGTGATTTTTTCAGATTAATAATATATCCTGCTTCTCCCAAGACAGTAACAACTTGTTTTAATGTAGCCAAGTGTTGATCTAAATTCTCATTTGTAAAGTAAATATCATCCATATATGAATTTACACCTGGAATATCCTTTAAAAGCTGGATTACATCTGCAGAGAATATTGCTGGACTATTTAAATAACCTTGTGGAAGGCGAGTCCAACAGTATTGGTTTCCCTGCCAGGTAAAACCAGTCAAATATCTATCCTCTTCTCTGATAGGATGAGCCCAAAAGCCATTAGACAAATCTAATGTAGTTTTGTATTTGTGTCTTTCCAAATTTCCTAGCATGCCAGACATGTGCAAATTCTGCACTGTGAAAGATGGTGACACTTTATTTAGAGCACGGTAGTCTAACACCATACGCCATTTCCCATTAGGTTTAGGCACTGGGTATACTGGAGTATTCATGGTGCTATACTGTTTAATTAGTGCTCCTTGTGCAATTAAATCATTAATTACTTTTTGAATATCATTAATTGCAGCTTTGTTAATAGGATATTGCTTTTGAGGCTTTGGCTGAGTTTTAACTGATAGATCATGAGGCTGTATTTTCCTATGGCCAATTTGATTATCAAATTGCTGAAAATATGGTTTCAGAGAATATAAAACATCTCTCAATTTTGTTTTCTCATTTTTAGCACAATCAGCTAATTCAAGTTGCCCTTTAATCTGCTCACCCCTATTGTCTTGGTTTTGAATAAAATTCACTGAACCAATTGGAAACAAATCCTTAACTCTTTCATGAGCTATGACAACATCATGTTTTGTAAAATCACATATTGCAAATTCAATTTCCAAACATTGTCCTGCTATCTGGATAGGTAATTTTACAAGAGGTACAAATCTCTCTTCTAAAAAATAAGATTCCAATATACATTGCCCTTTAGTGGAATATACATGTGGCAAACATTTAGATTGAATACAAGATTGATTAGCTCCTGTGTCTATCAAGGCTGCAAATGTCTTATTTGCTATTTCTACAGAAATCATAGGAAACTCAAGGCTGACCTGAGTTTGCTTGCTCTCTGCCATCCTGGGTTACAGAAGGAGTTTCTGAACCTTTCTGCGAGGACGTTTGCTGTTCAAAGTCTTTAGGGGGGTGAAAGTTCCCTTTCTTGTTAAAATTGCGCTTGTTTCCCTTGTATCCACCTCTGGAGTTAAATTCTTGCTTTGATTTATCAAAGTCTCTATGGGGAAATTGTGATCCTGTTCTCAGATCATATGCAGTTTTATCTTCTGGATTTTCAGAATCCTGGCTCTTCTGAGCTTGGAACTGCTTTCTATTTGAGCTTTGATTCTTCCCTCCTCTTCCTCTATAATTCTGAGGAACAGATTTATTTTTAGGATTAATATTTGAGGGAGATTTCTTAGATTTAGAATTATTCTGTTCAGAATTTCTTCTATTTAGATTATCTCCTAAATAATTTCGATCTAAGGTTTTATAAATGGACTGGACAATTTGTGGGAAGGACCTTATTTTTTCCTGCTCAGTGGCCAGCAAATCCAACTTGGATTGGATTGCTGCTTTTAGAACATCACCTTTGCAAAAGCCTTTAAGGATTCCCCAAATTAAATCATGATTAGGGAAGAATTTCATTCCAACCCCATAGGCCCTTACAATACCTTGTTCTTGGGTTACTTTATTTAGAATTCCATTCAAATCTGCTATTGCTACTTGCCCATGAGTTTTTATATACAAATTGGCAAGTACACATTCCCAATTGCTGCTTTCTTGTTCTGTCAGAGAGGCTGAAGCTGGAACTAAGGCATTAACTAGCCTCATTTTCTGGAATGGAGTTGCCGTAAGAGTGACAGCTTCCAAAGCAGACAAATGAGATTCAAGCCACATAGGAATTTCTTTAATATCCTTTGGAGTAAGTCCAGTAACAGCTCTTACATTAGTTATGTTTAAACCAGGGATTTCAGCTGGGTGTATACCCTGTACATTAGGTTGCCTCCCAGGAAGATCCCTTGAATATTCTCTCAGGTTTAAATATTCTCTTCTCAAGAGAGTATATTCTTGCTCCCATTGGGCTAGAGTTAAATTTTGCAATTCCTCAGTAGTGGCTGGAGTGTAATTAAACCCAGTTCCAGAAGAATAGTCAGCATTGCTCACAGAAATGGGACCATGTCTTCTTATACTCTTAGAAATTTCAACAATTCTCCCTGTCATCAAGTTCAATTCTTTCCTATTGATTGGCAACACAGACATTGTCAATGGATCAAAAGCTACATCTCTTAGTCTCATAGTAATTATTAAACCTGCATCATCTGCTTCAAAAAGGACAATAAAAAATCTAAAGCCTAATCCCCATTCTCCACTTCTAATCTGCATGCAATAGTTTTCTCCATCTGTGATGGTCACATTTTGCAAACTACCAACCCATTGTGTATAAGGCGCTTGGTTCAATTGGCTAGCCATCACAAGAATGCACACAATTCCTTTTCTTTAGTTGAGCTCAACAAACTTGAATTTTTCAAGAGGATAAAATAAGCTGACGGTTTGGTGAACACCTAGTGTACTTAAAATATATTCTTTAAGTCTCTGCCCCACATTTGTTGGGCGCCAATTGTCACATCTTGTGAGGTCTCATAAATTACAAAGCGAAAGTGAGCTTTGTGGCCTTAGCTGAACTAGTCATTCTAGACTGGGTTGCACTTTTTCCCAAATTGTATAATATGAGTCTACACTTTACTTTGAGGCCAGGCTAGCAAAGAAAGTATTTTAAAATGCGATACATTTATGAATAAAGAGACATGAGACTTTTAGAATATAAAAATATATGCAAAGTTTACTTAAATATAAATAGAAAATATCAGTAGCTTACATAGAATGGTATTGATAGCCAATCAAAGTTACATGATCTTAAAACATTTCTATTTTAAGAAAAAGCTTCTAAAAGCTTAACATATGCACAATTCATTGGCTCAAAGATAGCAAGAATTATACATTACATTCTCCAGATCTTCCCTTAGTCTGCCATGATGTTAAGTGAGAAAGAAATCCAAGCATGTGGATTTTCAGTCTAAGGAAAGTCAGGCTGGCTCTCTCTTTTAAAAGCAGTTTGTCTGCTAGCAGTCTCACATTACTGAGTAGTGTCATGATGACATCAGCAACAAGGAAATACACTGGATTCTAATTGGCTCTCTTAAAGAAACCAATTGGTGTTAGACTTCCTTCAAGGTTTAAAATGACTAGAAACCTTATATTTTTATCAATGATAATTGTCAGAGTAGAGAGAAAATAACCAGATCCTAAAGTTATTTCATCCATTAATTTAATAGATATGCTAGCTAGAAAAAACTAACAAGATACTCCTCTCAGTCTTGGAGATATCTTATGAATAGTACTATCTGTCATTTAGACACTTAAAGATAACATTCCAGACACCTAGTCTGAGAAAACCTAGTCTGGCTAGAGGGAGGGTTAGGCTGGTTAAAGGGGCCTCCTTTTATGGCCTGCCATTTGGCTGTTTCCTTGGCAACAGTCAAAAGTTCATTTGGGAAGCTTGGAAAAAAGTCATTGGAATGTAGCTGAAAAAACTTCAGCCTGAGCCATTCTAATCACAGAAGTTGATTTTAGAGATCAATACTTCAAAACACAATTCCAATACATTAAAACAGAAAGTTAACGTATAGAAACTCAAAGTTAATACATTTGGAACACAGATGGCCAAAAATATATGCTTATAATAGGAAATACATGGCATGATCACCAGCACTCAGCTACAGCTGGTGCTGGCTTTTATGTCTCTAACCCAGCCATCCTGCTTGGTCTGGAGCCACGTTGAGCATTGCTGCATCTCTGGGCTTCCTGCTACGTTCTCTGGGCCCCACCCCTGGGAAGCTGCGGTGGCAGGGTTTCTTTTGGGGTTGCCTTAGCAACCCACTCTAATCTAGGCTGCGCCGCTCTGCTGATTGTTGGCGCAGTCTTCAAGAATCCCCAAGCACTCCCCGGGGTTAAAACCCCAAACGTCACAGACACAAGTGCCGCCCCCCGCAGGTTCGGCACGGGGGAAATGGGGGAGTGTCTCGCAGGCCACCCGGGCATAGTGCCGGTGGAGACGGCCCCTGACAGTAGGCTACTCCCAACAAGCCATGGACACTAGGCTACTGTCCAGGCGTTTGGCTACAAAATGCATTTACCAAGGAACCTTGACTACCTTGCCTGATCGGGTGAGAGCAGGGGCACATTAGGTCATTCAGGGCCCCCCGATAGGGTGATCCTAGATCTCCTGTTAGAGGGGTTGGACATGGGGTTAAAACGCTACACACACAAGTGGCAGCCCTGAATAGCATTCACTGCATAGTATGGGGCTTCAGGGTAGCTAGGCACTGCCATATCGTTCATTTTTTGAAGAAATCAAGAGTCCTCTCCCCTGGGAGATCACAGATTCTCCTCAGGGAATCTGAACTCGGTCTTGCGGACCCTAACCAAGATCCCTTTTGAGCCTGTCCGAGAGGTCTCGCTCTATTATTGGTCCCTCAAACTTGCCTTCCTCATGGGCAACCTCTTGGCCCCGAGAGTTGTGGAACTTAGCATCTTACCCATGGACCCCTCCTTTAGCTCCACTAAGGAGTCTTCAATGGTCCTTACACTAGACCCAGCCTTTTGTCCCAACGTGGACTCTGGTTTCCACAGATGGCAAGATGTGGTCCGTCCTTCCTTTTTCCCCAAGCAGACTCACCCACAGGAACGAGTCTGGCATGACTTAGACCGGAGGAGGGCACTCAATGTGTACCTTGACATACGGCCCCCTTCAGAAAGTTGTCAGTCTTTTTTGTTGCTTATAGCCATCTGAGGAAAGATAGAACGACATCCAGAGCGGTAATTGCACGCTGGATGACTCCTTACTCCGCAGAAGCTTACAAAGCAGAGGACAAGTTGCTACCTCAAGGGGCTTTACTTTTTCCCTGAGAGGGGCGGCAACTACCCAGGCCTTTAGAAATTTGGCCGCCTCTGGGGAAATCTGTCACATGGCAACCGGGTCTCCAGTGCGTACCTTTTCTAGGCACTATAAGATCCTGCCGGATGAAACTTCTGTTGTGGCTTTTAGGAGCAGAGTGATCCAGGCTATGCTGTAACGGGTCCTTGAGACCATCTCTAGCCGGACTTCTCTCTCTGTCTCTCTCTCTCCTTGCCCCTCTACCTTTATTTCAGGCTTGGGGCATCGCTATGGAACGTCCCTACTGTTTTTACTGACTGTCCAGGAGGATCTCCCAGGAAAAAGGAAAATTGGGTCCTTACCTTGTGAATTTTCGTTCTACGGGAGATCCTCCTGGACGGCCAGTGAGAGGTAACTGTGAGCTGCCTGGAATTTGGACACTTAGTTTACCGTCTACTGATGCCCTGGGGTCACACCCCTATGGTAGTGACAGCTGCTCCTCCCTTCCCTCCAAAACCCTAAAGGGACACGATTGAGGAGGATCCTCTGGGCCCAGCACCCCAGGAGGCAGAGTCCAGTACTTATGGCGTATTAATGTTGATATTATGTTACACAGTGTAGATAACAAGGTGTAAATAATTTCCATGTTTTTTGGCATTTACATTTTGTTGTATGTTAAATGGGTTTTGAAATGTAAGTGTAGTTTTCATATTTTTTGGCATTTAAGTTTTGTTAAACTCTGTTTTGTTAGTTTTTTGAAATGCAAGTCCTGTTAAGAATTGGTCCTGCCTTTAATGTTTTTTAAAACTGTAGTTACCATTCCACTAGGTTATAAAACTTGCCTAAAATGGCAAATACTCCACACATTTTTCAGATGGCTACTTCCAGAGTCCTTGGGACTCTCAGTAGTGGACATTTGTCTCTAGGATTGACTTGGCTGCATCCAGTACCACTGTTGGTAATTTAATAATAATAATAATTTATTGTTTCAACCAAAGGTTATAACAACATAACAAAATATGTAAAATAACACAAAATAAATAATAAACATCAAAAAAACACTCCCACAATGAACAGATCCAGAATGGCCTCTTACAGTAAGGCAACCCCCCTGGGCAAGTTCAGTGAAATCACAACATAACAAAACATGCTTTCAAGTAAATCCAGTTGACTCTCCCTTGGAACCATACTGCTTCAGTATTTTGACAGATTAACCTCTAGACCTTACATAAGACATGAAGGTAGGCCTATGAGGTTACAATATGGATAGCCCGAAGAAATTTTCCCAATCAGGAACCTTAACCCGAAGAGGGCCCTAGCTCTTCCACTGAGCTTGAGTGCGGGTAATTTTGACCTCTGCTTGATTTAATTCGAACCATTTCTTTTGCGGCACCGGCTCACCCCAACCCCTTAAGGCACAAAGTGGGAACAATTTAGCTATAATCCTAATATTGTTTGTCTTATCTGCAGACCATCAAGGAATCATTACAAGCAGCACTACCCAACATATTGCCCTGGGGGATACAAACGAGCGAGCGAGGTCAGGATTACTGGTTACGGAGAGTTGATGGCCCAGGCCAGCACCATGCCTTTGGGCACAAGATGGCCCCCAACTCTCTCCTGATCAGGATAAACACAGTCCCTGAACATTAAATTAAAATTGCAAAATCTTCCTGCCTAGCCAATCGGGCTTTGCTCAAAGCCAACCCTCTGGCCACAAATAACTTAAAACCCAACAACTACTGTGGGGGATAACAAATATCACACAGTCACCAGGCAGGGGCACTCATGGCTTCAACATGGGCTACCATGTTTGTATCTAAGGAGGCTTTGATTTTATTGGCTGAGCTCAAAAAGTGAGCAACCTGCAGCAAAACGTGCGGCAAGTGGTCACCCAACAAGAAAACCAACAACGATACCTCTGGGCGGCCAGGTAGAGAAGCCAGCAGTGGTGCGAGATAGACTTCCCTCAGTGTCGCATAGAGGGGGCAGTACAGCAAAATATGGGCCAGAGATTCCACTGCTTTCAGAGGGCAGTGGCACAAACGTTCTGCCAGAGGTGTATGGTTATATCTGCCAACCGTGACAGCTGATGGGAAAGCATTCCATCTTGCTAAAAGGAGTAATCTTCTGGAGTTCAAGGGGAACCCACCATCCAAAAAGGACATGGGCAAAGCAGTTACATTAGCCAGCTGTACATAAAGGCCGATGGCTTTACAGGCTCTGAGGTCAGCCCAGACCTCCTGCCATGTAGAGTCCAACAGCTGATCTAAAATAAGTTTCTTAGCCCCCTTGAATCCCAGCTGGGTCAGGGCCCCAATAGTGAAGCCTAACTGTTTTATTTTCTCATCTACTAGGCCCAGCCAGGAATTCAGGGCTTTGTCTAACATGACCAACTGGACCCATGGTGCAGCCAAGTTGAAATAAAGGCATAGATAATACGTGATAGCTCCTTGCCAAACCTTGACCCGTAAGGGGAGCAGGCCACACTCATGGCAGAGGGCCTGGGACGGGATACCAGGATTGCTCGTGTCACTCCCGCCTGGAATTTCTCCAGGTCCCTCAACTTACTCAGGGCCCCAAAAAGAGCCCCATACAAAAGCTGGGGCACCAACTTGTGGCTATAGAAATAAATCACCAGAGCAACTAAGTGCCCTCCCCCTGACCTAAAAAAGCTAAGCAAGTTTGTTTTTAGCCTCATAGCCCTCTTCAGGGAGAATTGCGCCTGCAGACTCCAGGCCCCGGTTGCCTGGAACAAAAGGCCCAGGTACTTAGCCCAGGTTCTGGTGTATATCTCCTGGTTTGCCAGCAGCCATCTATGTACAGTTTTTTTCTGTGAAAAATGGACAACTTTTGACTTGTCCTGATTTATTTCGAGCACACTTTCCCAGCAAAAATCACCAAAGGCGACTAGCAAACGACGCAGACCGACCTGGGACCGTGACAACAGAACCGTGTCGTCCGCATACAAAAGGCAGGGGATTTCAGTCTCACCTACAAGGGGAGCATGGCTGGCCATCCTCGCCAAAGCCTCCATGACATCATTTAAATAGATAGTGAAGAGTCGGGGCCAGGATACATCCCTGCTTCATCCCTCTCTTGACAGGGATGCTATCCGATACTGCCCCTGATGAAGTTCTCCTTGTGGAGAATGATCAAGTGCAGCAACCTTGGGTCTAAATCCAAGGAAGCCAGTTTCCTCCACAGCCGCTCTCTTGGGACAGTGTCAAAAGCTGCCCTCAAATCGATGAAGGCAGCATACAGGGAATAGGGAGGCCTTGCATATTTGCCAACCAAGTGGGACAGGAGGAAGCAGTGGTCACTGGTGGATCTCCCTTTTTGAAACCCTATTTGAGCATTTGACAGGATCCCCTTGGCTTTTGGCCAGCCATTTAGCCTCGCCAGCAAGTATTTGGCATACCGCTTGCTTATAATACTCAAAAGGTTAATCATCCTGTAGTTACTGTGGGTAGCCAGGTTACCCTTCTTGTAAATAGGGACAACTATTGCTTGGCCCCAATCAGTGGGAACAACTCCCGACTCATTAATCCCTGAAAAGAGGGCAGCCAGGATAGGGGCCCACCAGTCCACATCGGCCTTTAGACACTCAGCTGTTGTTCCATCTACTCCTGGGGCTTTCCCTGTTTTAAGGTTAATAATTAGAGCAGCTACCTCCTCAGCTGTAACAGAGTCACAAGTGGGGGAAGGTATGACCAAAGCCAACTCTCCCACCGGGGATCCGGGGGCCATATACAAGCTGGCAAAATGTTATACCCAGTCTTTCCCAGAAACCAAGGGAGCAGTGGAAAAGGGCGCCTCCAGGCCAATACCTCTAACCGTTTTCCGGAATTATATTGGATTAGATTTAAAGGCTTCACTAAGCTCTTCCCACTTCATCCTATAGTGGGCATCCCATTTGGCCTTCAGTAGCACTCTATACTCCCTTCTCTTACACAAAAAATGTTAAGAGAAATCAGTTCCCCTGTGTGACTTTGAACTGGCAGTAATGGCGCTGTAGATCTGACCTGAAAAGCCGACACTCCACATCAAACCAGCCAGATGGAACCCTACGTCCTGGAGCCACAGAACTGGTCCTGGGGTGGATGACAAAAAGGATAGGGGCAAGCCAATCCACCAGAGTCTGAAACCAGGAAAGCAACCCTGCCTGCGTCGTGGTGGTCTTTAGCTTTGCCGACAGCTGCATACCCCTTGGGGAGTTCACTAGGGTTCTAAACTCTTGTTCTACTAGAGCGTCCCAGTGCCTTCTGGTTCTGGACTCTGCTAAGGGTCTAGGGGGGGCTAAGGCCAGGGGGGCACCCCTGCCTGTAGTTTTAGGAAAATTCAGTGTGAGCAGTAGCAGAAGATGGTCACTAATCAGCTGTGAGCCCACACGAAAGGCCGTGACCAGGCCAGCGAGAGGGGCCGAGATGATAAGATGGTCGGGCGTACTACACCCCCTAGGTGAGATGTAAGTGAATTCCCCCGGCCAATCCATCCAATGACAGCTATTCAATGGATACAGGTCCAGTTGGAATAAAAGATTGGCCAACGCCAGTCCACCAGTGTTTATACCCGTATCCTTAGATTTCCTATCATTGAGGGAGCCATCCTCCTCAACACCCCGTCCATTCCCAATAAGGCCCAGATCATAATCAGAGTCCCCCATGCGGGTGTTAAAATCACCCCCCAAAAGCAATCCTGCACCTGGGAACTTATCCAGGACCCTCACTAAATAGGAGGTTAGGTCCGGCCAGATGTTTTCAGGGAAATTCACCCAATTTTCTGGGGGGATGTACACACAAACCACCACCAGCCGTTGGCCTTCCATTTCCCATAGCCAGCCACAACCGCACGGTGGATCGATGGGCAAGGCAGATGCCTTCACTCCTATGCCGGTCTTAATAAGGCAGGCCACCCCCCGGCTTGGGCGGCCTCTGGCTGACAGGGCCTCCTGCCAGAAAACCTCATAGCCTGGGAATACTGGTCTATCTCTGGCCCAGGTTTCCTGTGCCATGATCATGTCGAAATCGGATAGAAAAGCCATAACCTCGGAGTCCCCGGTTCTGGCTGTCCAGCCTGCCAAATTCCAGGAGACAACCTTTAGGGGGGAACTTCCACTCCCCCATAAAAGTCAGTCAGTCTTTGTTTTCTCCCCAGGCCCAACACCTCCACTGCTTGGTCGTCTGGGGCCGGCCCCCGCTAACCCCCTGGCTACTGCTGGGGGCACCTCTTCACTCGCGAAGGGAGGGGAACGGCAGGCTCCACGGGGCGGGGAGAGAACCGGTCCCTCATTTTGCACAGGGTCTCTTCCCCCCCAATGGGTTCTGCTCTCACAGGAAGTCTGGCCCACTGCTGAAGTGTTCCCGCCCTCCCGTGAATCCTATCCCAGGGGCCGGTGACAAGATGCCCAGATCAAGGCCTTCCAGAGCCCGAAAGGCATCCCAGCTCATGCCTGATACAGCTGGTTATTTGAATCCAGGCAACATGTCCAGAGCCTTACACCCAACATCCAGTGCCCCCCTTGGTTTTTTAGATCCCCCCCCCCCCCCCTGCGCAGGCTTCCTCGTCCAGGCTATCCACAGGGGGCACCATAATTTCCTCAGGCTCTATCAGACATCCATTTTCCCCACCCAAATGTATAACCTCCCCCTTGGGAGGCCAGATAGCAGCTTTTTGCGAGACACCCCCCCCCACACTTCTTTACCCCCTCTCGGCCCAGTATTCACACAGGGGGGAGGGGAGGGCTGAGAAGCACTGCCCAAAGAAACTTGGGTATGGGCAGGGGGAAGGGGGGCAACTTCCATATCCTCAGGGGGCAGAGCAGGGGAGAGCCGGTGAGGTGCCTGAAGGTTCTCTCTTCCACCAGGGTAGCCTTGCCCCTTCCGGCTAACCCTCCTGGCACCGGAGTCCCGGGATACCGGGGCAGCCGTCTCGCTGACACCCATACGCTCGGCACTAATCCTACACGTACTTGCCTCAGGGGGCCCCGGGCTCAAGGCCGAGGGTATCCCCGAGACATGGAGAGAATCATTGATATAAATCCTTGCCAGCTGTATCCTATTTTGAAATAGGATATGGCTGGCCCTCCAAATAAGGTCCGCAACAAACTATTTCTAAAAGAGACCGCATACCTAAATACCCCTTGCTGGGTATATAGGTATCGAATACCCTTAATATCCCTGAGGCGGCAAGGAGATTTAAGTAAATTGTCCAGGTGCTCTGCCACCAACCTGGGGGTAGACCACTGGGGGGGAGAGCCCATTGGGAAAAGGGGATATGATGAAAATAATAGCGTGCCGGCAAAAGATGTAATTTCCCACCTGGCCCACTGAATTTCCCAGCTGGGACTCAGGGAGGGGCATCGAATGCATCAAACTGGCCTCACAGGTCCATACTCCTCCCGCACAGCCACACTCCGCAGCACGGGGTGGGACACGCTATTTCCCGTAGAATCCTGCACCGGTAAAAAACTCCTTTGATCCTCAATGATACGAGTGAGGATGGTGAGCTGGGCAAAAATGTGTTGCAAGGTTCTGCCTATTAAAGCTGATTGCTCCGCCAAATAGCAAGCTCAGTCTCTGTCCCGAGAGCAACTACCCAGGGTCTGGGTCGGGCAGAGCACCTCCCCAACTTCCAGGGAGGCTGACAAACAACTAAGAGGGGAGAGCTTCCTCTTACATTTGTGGGAACCCCAGCCCTGCCCCTCTACAGGGAGGCTGGAAAAGCGGTTCAAAAGTGGGAGACTGGGGGAGACCAGCGCCTCACCTGTGCCCGCAGTAACGGCACCCCTCGACCTGATAATAAAATTGTCCAGTCTACATTGTTTAAAGGGGGGGTATCCACCAACTCCCCCATCAGGCTGCGCCTCTGTTTTGCCATCATAACTCCTGCAACTCCTGCCGGCGCCTAAGGCCGCACGCACAAGGGTGCGCCCCTGCACATGCCTCCGACACTCGCCCTCTGGGGTTTTTGAATCCAAGCCTCGGAGGTGCAAATCTCTAGCCCCACCTTCAGAGGTTTGCACAGGTGGACACTTTGTATCGATTCTGCCGCAGCCTCTTTGTATCAGCACCACCTCTGCCTCTTTGTATCAGCGCTGCTGTCGCTGCCTCTCTCCGCCGACCTTCAAGAACTTACATTGCAACATAATCTGTACTGTTCTTGTTGATGGCTTTCACCCTCCGCACCTCTGCTTTGACGTGCCACAGTCTTCCCCTGGCCTGCTACTTGCAGCTGAACCCTTTAGCGAAGACCGTGGTAATTTGACTTGAGATATAAGTAAAGACAGGAGTGTAGCTAGGTTGGAATGGACCCTGGTGCAGAAGAAATCATTCTGGGTTCTAGAGAGGGGTGGGGTGTCCTATGAATTCAGCTAGCTTATAAACAACAACGGTAGCTACATTTCCAGATTCCTTTCTTTTTCTTTATTGCCTTTCTTTGTATTTTATCATAACTGTTTTTATCATAACTGTTTAACCAATACAAATTCCCCATTAGGTCTGAACCTGCTACCTTTCTTGTTTATCAGAAAGATACCAGAGGAGTTGGGTCCCCAGTGATCTGTCAGTCTGAAGTTATTGCGGGGGTGGGGGGAGAAGTGTGCAGTTTGAGATTAGAGGCTTTCTTAACTTGATCTTGCAACTTTACCACTGCCTTTTCCAACTGACACTGCTTATGTTGTGTTGCCTTTGCACTCTGCTCTAATAATGCTGAAATGCTGCTCAGTGCCATTTTGACGGCTTCAGTGGTTTCTATCTTTTGAGGTCTTCTATAGAGAGACAGAGTGGTTCAAATGATATATTCTACTGGACCAACTCTATTATTATTATTATTATTATTATTATTATTAATAACAAACATTTATATAGAGCCAGCAGTGTACCTGGCACTTTACAAAGTAATAAAATAGACACGGTCCCTGCCCCTAGAGCTTACAATCTGAGAGACAGGAGCTGGGGGAGAGACATAGGAAGGGGAACAGAGGGAGAGACAAGGGGTCTAACATTCATGAAGATGCGAGGTCTCAAGTGCACGTACTTGGCTTGGTTACGATGAGAATGACATCTAGCCCAATAAAAGATATAAAAGTCCAATAAAAGATACCATTTGAACCCCTTTGTGTGTCTGTTACTTGGGACCAACGTGTCAACCACACTCTATCTCTGGAGGTCTTCTATAACACCCTCCCTCTTCATAATCTCCTGCTTTAACTGCACCCCCTCTGTCTGTAAAACATGGATCCCTGCACCTAAAAACTGAAGAATTATCTCCTTTATTTCCTTCTCATCCCTTTCCCAATCATCTAGCACACCCACGGTAAATTCATACAGACCCCTTTCTCTGCCAATCCATTCAGTAACTGCCTCCACAACCCTAGGGGTGGGGTCAGGTACAGCAGCCGCCAGCCCCAATCCTGAAAGCCCTCCTAGCCTTACAACAGTTATCCCTCCATGGGCAAAGGGCAGATCTAGCATAACGCCCTGTCCGTCAGGTTGAGGGGAAAGGCACAGCACCCATTCCCCCTTTGCATCATTAGATGGGATTCTGGGTTGCGATTCTTGTAGGGCCACCCCACAATCTGAACTCGAAGCAAACATATTTACAGCAGGTAACATACTTACAGCAAATAACATAGACAAACAAGCCCCCAAATGTTGTTGTACTGATGAGTTCAAGTATGTAGTATTTTGGGACCTGGTAAGATGCTCAGTTATGAGTCCAGATGATAGCACACGATACAAAGGTTTAATGGACCCCAACTGGGCCCTGACACCCAACCTATTCGGTAACTTCAAACTTAGCAGATGCAATGTAGTTGCAGTCAAGCAAAGCTTATCTAGGCTAATTATTTTTTATTTATTTCAGTTCTTACCCCACCCTTCCCAGATGGCTCAGGGCGGCTTACAATACAAGTAAAAACAATACATAAAACCAGGATAAAAACAACCCCCCCAATCTTTCCCTTGCCCAACCCCACAAAACCTTCCCCAGCCATACCCCAAGCCCCCACCAAATTATCAATTCCTTATCCCTGCCTGCTAAATGCCCTAACAAATAAAAAGGTCTTACACCAACATCCAGAAGATGCTCAGGTTCAAAAGAAACTCTGGGGGAAGGAAGTTCTGTAGCAACCGAGAACATCCCCCTGCAAGCCCTCACCTTCCAAACGAAACTGAAGTACCCACTGTGAAACAAACTGTAGTACCTACAGGGAGGCACTCCCTACTAATCGCAGGGGATGCAGTGAGGCATGGAAGAACAGGTGCAGTCTCAGATACATGGAGTCCAGACTGTTTGGGGCTTTAAAGATCAAAACCAGCACCTTGAATTGGCCTTAAAAAGCTATAGGGAGTTGGTGCAGACTTCGGAACACCAGTGTAATGTGCTGCTGATGCCTCTTCCCCCCCACCCCTAGAGGAGGCGAGCTGCCACATTCTGTACCAGCTGCAGCTTCCAAACAGTCATCAAGGGCAGCCCCACGTAGAGTGCATTGCAGTAGTCTAGCCTCGTGGTGCTAATTACACAATAATATATTCATAATATATATTCAATAGCTAATAGTGTCATGACTCAGAGTGCACTCCAAGTTCATCTTCCCTGGTACAATGCTATTCCCACTTCCCTCCGCCAAGTCCTGTTCTCATGGTCTTCATGCTCATTAACTATACAAAAGTGGCTATATGCTTGTGCTATACACCATCCTTCCCCAACATCAAGGATACCATGTTTTTTTTTTCCCCTAATGAAATACACGAGTGCTTGTACCAAATACTCGAAGGGTGAGATCGTACCTGTTTTCATGCTCACTGACTTTAATAGTGCAGAGTCTGGATCAAGGGAAGAAATAGCTCTCAGTGAAATGGGATTCAGATCTTGTCATTGGAGTTATGAACCTAGCAATGATGTATGTTGAGAGACCTTTGGGTATAACATGGAGAAGGTGAGGATGTCAAAGATGTCTGTATTGACCACTGATTTTATAAGCCAGAGGGAACCTTATTTTTAAATTATTTTTAAATTTTTTTTATCCTTTATTGAAGTAAGGTTACATACAATCTCAAAATCACTGAACAAGTCTAAAACAGATATGAGAATACTGTGTATATGGCATATAGCTGGACAGCAACTCAAACAGATAACGAGATTATACAGTATAACAAGTTTTAGGTACTGTGGTACCAGCCCTGGAAAAACAGCAATAAAGTTAGCAGGTAACCAAGTCCCTCATTTTTGCAAAATAAAGAAACCATTAAACCTCCCCGCCCCCCCCCCCCCCCCAAAAAAAGAAAACCCCAAACCTTGTGCAGGGGTCATACCTTCCAATCTATAGCTCAGTCAAATCTGCGGTAATAAAGTAGTGATCCGTGAGGAAGCACCAGCGATCACCGGTGACAGTATAAGCCACCACGTCAACCACACTGCGTAGAACTCTTCTAATTTGTCAATTAGATCAACCGCAGTCAGCTCCATAGAGAGCAGGCCTAGTAAGTCTTAGTGTAGGGGGAGTTTGCGCAAGTTAATTGTACCTTAGCCGGGAAATTAGTATTGTAAAATCTCAAGGTCCAGGACAATCAGCACACATAGGTGATAGTGGTCATCTGTGTGAACTTGAAGTTGAGGCTATGCAGTAGCTAAATAACCAACAGTGGAAGTTAATAAAAAACACACAGCAAGGTGGTTTGAAGAGCTAAAAGGTGTGCTTAAGAGACAAAGGGGGGCGGGAGGGGGGGGAGAGAGAGAGATCACCATGATTATGTGATGATCATAGCTCCTGGCTAAGATGCTCTGTGCCTGTCTGCGTACATCAGTGACAAGACTTTGGCCCACTGGAACATGGCATAGGTTAGATAACTATTAGGAACTTGATCAGTTAAGCTAGTATTCTGTATTATTTTCATTTTCTTACACACACTCTGTATATACTTCGAACATGTATTATCTGTTTTTAGTTTTTATATAAAATGGTCTTATTATAAAGCTTGTGTTGGTGTGGTTACTGGCACTGGAGACTGACTTGGAAATCTTGGTTTAACACCAAGACAAACCTAACCCATTTGCTTCTCCCTGGAGGTCCTCCTGGATGGCCAGCCAGCACAGTAGGGTTGATCCCTGTCACTACCAGTAGGAGGCAGACATACTAGTTTTTGTGTCCATGCTTCGGGGATCTCCATCCCATCTCCAGTTGTTTGTCTGCCTTCACACAAGTAGGATGCAGGCAAGCTGCCTCCAGGAATTGGAAGTTGGATAGGCAGCCTACAAGGAAGGAAAGTGAGCTCACGGTGCCAGGGAAGGAGAAACTCCTCTCCCTGTTCACACACACATGCCCACCGGAGGGGGCGAGGAGCGGATTCCCGGTGTCTCCTCTCTCTGGCT
This sequence comes from Sphenodon punctatus, assembly GCA_003113815.1. Classification (NCBI taxonomy): domain Eukaryota; kingdom Metazoa; phylum Chordata; class Lepidosauria; order Sphenodontia; family Sphenodontidae; genus Sphenodon; species Sphenodon punctatus. The sequence continues at coordinate 826,985 of QEPC01004754.1, forward strand.
ATTCTGACTTCGTATTTCTTCAGAGCACTCATGTTCTGGATCAAGAGGGCCATGGACCCCAAAGTTTCCACGAAGATGACGAGAATCCTGTCAACCAGAATTCAGCTGGCTCACACATTCATCGCAGATTCCTCCACGGATATGTTGTGCTGGTCAGCTAGAGCAGTAGCTTCCAATATAGCGGCATGGCGTCGCCTATGGCTGTGCTCGTTGAAGGGAGACCCCATGGCCAAAAATACTCTGGTAGGGGTCCCCTTCTAGGGTTCAAAGCTATTCAGTGTGTGCCTGGACAAGATCCTGACAGATGTGGTGGATAAAACAAAAAAGCAAACCCTTCAGAGCGTGGGTATAGCAAGGAAGACTTTTCGTCCCTTCAGTTCTCGACAACCAATGGGGAACAACAGAAGGCCATTCTACCCTAACAGGCAAAGACAGCAGCGATATAGACCCATATGGAATAAGCAGAAGGGACAAGGAAACAAAGCCAAACACCTCCAAGGGGCAAACAGATCCAAATCAGAATCATGACTATCTCACGCAACCCATGGACCTGCATTATCTAGGAGGCAGGCTCCAAGGGTTCGGAGAAAAGTGGGCGACAGCCACTTCTGATTTAAGGGTGCTGCAGACCGTACGAAGAGGGTATTCAATAGAGCTCGAACAATATCCACGAAACTTTTGTACTATCTTGCCAAGATCCAGCAACCCACAGAAACACCTTGCTATGCAAATCGAGATTCACAGACTCCAAAACATCGGGGCCATAGAACGGGTGCCCCAACACGAACAGGGGTCCGGACTATATTCAATCTTATTCCTCGTACCGAAAAAGTCAGACAAGTGGCGATCAGTACTCGACCTGAAAAGATTAAACCAATTCATCAGGACAAGAAGGTTCAAAATGGAGACACTGCAATCTGTTCGGACGGCACTCTCATCAGGCAAATGGCTAACATTGTTAGACCTCAAGGAGGCATACCTCCACGTGCCTATTCTACCATCCCACAGGAAGTGGCTACGGTTCCAGTATGCACACCAACACTGGCAGTACATGGCACTCCTGTATGGTCTGGCCACATCACCCAGGACGTTCACCAAGATCTTGATCACCCTCATAGCAAACCTCAGGGGAGAGGGGATCAAGATAAACCCGTACTTGGATGCTATACTCATACGGTCCCCGAACTACGATCAAGCAGTGTCAGACGTGCACAGGGTCATAGAGTATCTTCAAGAACACGATTTCCTAGTGAACTTCAAGAAGAGTCAACTGGAGCCATCACAGTCCCTGGAACACCTGGGAGTAATCCTGGACACTTGCAACTACAGGATCTACCTCACCCAACAGAGACGTCAGACACTGCTGAACCTGGTCAGACAAGTGAACAGGGGTCAGAAATCCAGGCTCAAGGAACTCGCCATCCTTCTGAGTAGCATGATATTCTGTCTGGGCATACTGAGATGGGCCAGATTCCATGCAAGGCCATTACAAAGGTTACTAAGACTGTGGCAGGACCAACTGACACAAGGGTAACTGTTCCACAGTCAGTCAAGAGATCCTTAATGTAGTGGGTGTCGAAGGACAGATTCGAACCTGGGATTCCCATCATAGACCCCGACAGAATATCAGTAACCACGGATGTGAGCCTGTTCAGATGGGGTGCACACACTCGGAACAGGTCCATACAAGGCAAGTGGTTAGCATGGGAGAAAAAACACCACATCAATTGGCTGGAGCTCAGAGCAGTATACCTAGCCCTACGAAAACTGGCACCATGGATTCGGGGACAACACATTCTGATTTATATGGACAATACCTCAACGAGAGCATACATCAACCACCAGGGGGGCTCACAATTGGAAGCACTACACCAGCAAGCCTCTGCATTAATCAAGTAGTCAGAAACCAACCTAAAATCAATCAGGGCAGTGCACATAGCGGGAGAAAAGAGCACGCAAGCCGACTGGCTCAGTTGGGAAACAATAGACCTCGGAGAATGGTTCTTACACCCAAGGACGTTCAGGACAATAGTAGAAGCCTTCGGAGACCCAGAAGTTGATCTGTTTGCTTCACCGGTCAATGCAAAAGCAGAGATCTTCATATCCCGTTTTCCGAACCAGCACCTGACATGGTCTCAGGGGCTACTATACGCCTTCCTGCCTTTTCCCCTGATCCAGAGGATAGTGGCAAAGATCAAGAGGGAAGAATCAGAAGTGATCCTGGTAACCCTGTACTGGCCCCGGCGTCCATGGTTCGCGGACATTCTAAGCATGTCAACGACATCTCCTCTCAGACTACCATACAGAAAAGACATGCTGTCCCAGGGACCGATACTCCACGAAAACCTGGAAACACTCAGTCTAACAGCCTGGAGATTGAAAGGAGCTCACTTAGAAAATTAGGCTATTCTCAGCAGGTCCTGGAGACTATGCTCCAGTCCAGACGCCCAGCAACTAGGCGAATCTACCAAAGTACCTGGGCTAGTTTCGCTGGGTGGTGCGAGAACAAAGGGGTGAAACCAGTCAAGGCCACCATAAAGGTGATTCTAGATTTCCTCCAAGACTGACTAAGCAAGGGTTTAAAACCAAACACGTTACAAAGACAGGTAGCAGCCATAGGTAGTGTTGTTAGTACCGTGAAGGGAATCAGTGTAACTAAACATTCACACATTATTCGATATTTTTTTTTAGAGCAGCTAGAGTGGTATCACCTCCGGTGGTACATCCTTTTCCATCGTGGGATTTAAACTTAATACTTAGAGCACTGACGGTCATTCTGTTTGAACCTCTAAGGGAGGTATCCCTTTACTATCTATCTCTAAAGATAGCCTTTTTGATTGGAATTACATCAGTCAGAAGGGTGTCAGAATTGAGTGCCCTTTCTATGGAACCGAGCCTATGCTCTTTCAAGGATTCTTCTGTCATTCTCAGATTGGATCCGTCCTTTCTAACCAAAGTAAACTCTCCTTTTCATAAGGAACAGGAGATAAATCTTCCGTCTTTCTGCCCACACCCATCTCATTCTCAGGAGAGGGTGTAGCATAAACTAGATGTCACTAGAGCACTGAGAATCTACCTGGATCACACTGCTCTATTTAGGAAATCCTCTGCCCTATTCGTGGTGTACAGTCCACAGAATAAAGTGAAGAGGGCATCTAAAGCGGTGATAACCAGATCGATAGCACTGTGTATTAAGGAGGCCTATAGAGCACAAGGCAAGATCCCACCAGATGGAATTTTTGCTCATTCATTAAGAAGGGCAGCTACCAATTTTCTGTGGGGCCATCAGGCTTTCAGGAACTCAGCCTCATATGGGGAAATCTGTAGACCAGCAACATAGTCATCGGTCCATTCTTTCATGAGGCATTACAGAATCCCTCTGCAAGAATTGGCCGAAGTGGCATTTGGGAGACGGGTACTCCAGGTGGTGCTCTAGGGGAACTTTGGTTTCCACTAGAACACTCGTCACATCAGTAAATTACTCTTCTCCCTCCCTGCAGCAAAGCGATATCGTTCTGGGACATCGCTGCGGAAGGTCCCTACTGTGCTGGCTGGCCGTTCAGGAGGATCACATGGGAGAAAGGAAAATTGGGCACTTACCTCCTGAATTTTCCTTCTATAAGAGATCCTCCTGGATGGCCAGACCCACCTGGAGTAAAGAGTAACTCTGTGGTGAGTGTCATTTGAACTAATTTCAGTTTAAGGTGAAGCCTTTTTTCTACTATTAGGTTGAGGAATTTAGAGTTCAAGGGCCTGGATTCTGGACTGGAGTCATACCCTCTGGAGACATCTATCCCCTAATAGGGGATAAAGAGTGAAAAACAGGGTGGTGTGCTTTTTTAAAACATCTCAAAATGTTAGTTAAAATTATTAATGTTGGTAGTGTCTTTTAGTAAAGGATAAACAGTGTGAAAGAAAGCTGGAATACACTGGAGATGGGATGGAGATCCCTGAAGCATGGAAACAAAAACTAGTATGTCTGCCTCCTACTGGTAGTGACGGGGATCTACCCTACTGTGCTGGCTGGCCTTCCAGGAGGACCTCCCGTAGAAAGAAAATTCAGGCAGTAAGTACCCAATTTTCCTTTTTCTGATGACTGTGGAACCCTGAGACACTGGCGACAAAGGATTAACCACTTACGAGCTGGCACCCTCTGGGGAAAGTGATGCCCAGTGATTACTGTAGGTGGGGTAATTGAGTCGTGGCTGGTCCAGTGGTCCTTTTTGGGGGACAGCCAGCGTGGAGAACTCCAAAAGAGTCCAGAGGAAGATGGAAGCTGCCCAAGAGCAGTTCACCTTAGAGCAACTGAGGCAGCACGAGAAGGAGCAGCTAGAGAGCGAAAAGTAGCATCAGGAGAGCGAAAAGCAGAGGCAATAGGAACTGGCCATGAAGAATACAAATGATAGACGTTCTCAACCCATCACCAGCACCCTGTCATTGTGGGTGGAAGGGAGTGTCATGGCCCCCTGGTGAGAGGAGGGTTCAGGCATAGGGAAGGAGAGTGTGATCTGTGGTATTGGTTAGGGAGGGAGATAGGGGAGTGGGGGATACAGGCACAGCGGTGAAAGGGTGGGAGGGGAGGGGTTTTGGGGCATATGGGTTAGGGAGGGAGAGGGGAAGGATTTGCCTGCCAGCCAGCCTGCCTCTGGGAATATTGAGCTTGGGGGGGGGTCCCTCTCCGGCCATCCCTTCCCCCCCAGGCCCTAATGGGCCCTCAGTGTTGTCATTTTGGAGGGGGGGGAGGGATTGTTAATCAGGAGCCGGGGAGGACAGAGGGAGCAGCTGTTGGGGTTGTGTTGGGCATGGAGGCATGGCGGGGGGAAGAATAGATCATCAGACATGACAATTGTTGGTTCCCATGTCCCACTTCTCTCCCCCCCACACACCCCGGTCTCAGGATATTTGGGAGTTGAGGCCAGTAGGGCCCCTGATCTGACACGGATGCTGCTTAATGCAAGGTCAGTGGCAAACAATATTTACCATCCACAGTTTGATTCAGAACGAGGCTGCCGACCTCGTATACATTAGAGACCTGACTGAATGAGGCATCTGGACTAGTATTGGCCCAGATGGTGCTGGTTAGGTACTCATCTGATATAGAGTGCCTAGCTCACCCATTTTAGAGTGTCTAACTGTACTGGATTTGGCTAGGCATAGATTGGGGATTCTCTTGGTGTACCGACCACCGCGCTGCATGGTTGATTCCTTGACTGCTCTAGCTGAACTGGTTTTCTGAGGTGGTGGCGAGATCACCTAGACTTATTGTTCTGGGTGATTTCAATGTACACGCTGAGGCCAGCCTTTTAGGGGCAGAGCAGGAGTTCATGGCCACCATGACAACAATGGGCCTCTCCCAAATAATATAGGGCTTAATGCATAAGGCACGTTGGACTTGATGTTTTGCACCAGCTTGGAGACGGGTTCCAATTATCAAGGTGTTATAACAGTGTTGTCGTAGTCGGATCATTACCTTCTGAAGGCCCAGATCCCGGTCCTCCTATGCCCTTGTAAGGGTGGTGGACCAGTTAGGTTGGTCCGCTCCCAGAGACTGATGGATCTGATGGTTTCCAGAACTCTTTGGGATATATCCACTGACCTTGACGGCTGCTCTGTTGATGGCCTGGTCGCTTTGTGGAATGACATTTTGACCATGGCCATCGACACAGTTGCACCCAGGCATCTGCTCCTACCACTTTCTCAGTGCAGGTCTCCGTGGTGTACGGAGAAACTAAGGCAATTGAAGCTAGAGGGTAGGCAGTTAGGGTGCAGGTGGTGCTCGACTCATGCTGAAGCTGACTGATTGCAGCACAGATTGTTTTTGAAGGACTATGCCATGGCTGTGATGGTGGTAAAGAAAGCTTTGTTTCCCACTATCATAGTGTCAGCAAAGTCTTGTCCAGCGGTGCTGTTCCGGGTAGTGAGGGACCTGGTTAACCTGGTCTCTCTTCACCAGGAAATGGAGTCATCCATAGCCTGGTGTGACATTTGTATTAATGACTTTGCAGACAGGTTTCTCCTATCCGATGTAGCCGAGGAGGTGACTTGGGCAGTTGTGTCTTTTTTGGTCTCTGCTCTCGATGCCCGCCAGACATTTATTTTCAGGCAGTGGCAGCTGCCTGAATACTTAAATGTACAGCCACTCTTCATTATAAACAGGCGACTGCTGAACCCCCAATTTTGCAAAAACCGCTTGACCTACGTTTCTGAAAATTTAATCATGGCTGTAAATTGTGAGGACCATCATATCCACAAAGTTTGAAAAATATCCATCAGGAAAATAAAAAGTTATTGCTGCTTAAACGTTAATTGCTTGTGGTCAAAATTCATACTGGCCTCGTGTATTTGAATCATCAATATCTCCTCCCCCTGGAGGAGTTGAGCCCCCAAA
>QEPC01004754.1:837721-858738 GCA_003113815.1 Sphenodon punctatus
CCAACATAACCCCCCCCCCTCCCCTCCGAAGGCCTGGGTGAACAGCCAGGTCTTAGACACGTCGAAAGGCCAACAAGCCCGGGGCCAGGCGAGCCTCCTCTGGGAGGGAGTTCCATAACCGCGGCCCGACCACTGAGAATGCCCTCTCCATTGTGGCCCCCCGTCTTACGCGGGGGACCTCCAGAAAGGCGCCCCCGGTGGACCGAAGGGATCGCTCTGAGACGTAGAGGACGAGGCAGTCCCCGAGATATGAGGAACCCAGAACATGCAGGGCTTTGTAAATCAATACTAACACCTTGAATCTGACTCGGTACGCAATAGACAGCCAGTGTAGAGCATGGAGCACTGGTGTTATGTGCTCACGCTGCCCCGTCCCCATCAGGAGATGGGCCGCCGCATTCTGCACCAGCTGCAGCCTCTGAACCAGAAACAAGGGAAGCCCCACGTAGAGCACGTTACAGTAGTCTAGCCTCGAGGTGATGAAGGCATGGATGAGAATGGCCAGATCGGGCCTGGAGAGGTATGATCGAAGCCCCCGTACCAGATACAGCTGGCGAAAGGCGACTTTAGCCACCACCTCCACTTGCCAATCCAGCTGGAGGCCCGCATCCAACACCATCCCCAGACTCCAAACCTGAAGAGCAACAGACGGGCGAACTCCCCATATCAGGGGGGCCAGCACCTCCCCCGCCCTTCCCACCACCATCACCTCCATCTTATCGGGATTGAGCTTCAGTCTGCTCTGCCACATCCAGTCCACCATGGCCTCCAAACATTGGGAGAGTAAAGAGACAGCAGGACCTGGGTCAGTTGAAAACGAGAGATACAGCTGAGTAACATCAGCATATTGGTGACATCGCACCCTGAACCGTCTCATGATCTCCCCCAGGGACTGCGTATACACATTGAACAACATTGGAGACAGAATGGAACCCTGCGTAACGCCGCAGGTCAAGGCCAGGGGGCTAGATGTTTCAGCCCTCAGCACCACCTGCTAGCTTCTACCCGAGAGGAATGAGCGGAACCATCCAAGGACAGTCCCGTCCAGACCCCCCAAGTCTCGCCCCATTTTTGGGGTTATGGAAGCTCAGTTTTGTCCCCTTTATTTGGATCAGTTTCAATTGGTATCATCTACCAATGAGGAGGTGCTTGGGACGATGAGGGCAACCAGTTGTGAATTAGATCCTTGCCCGTCCTGGGTGGTGAAAGCCAGCTGGGAAACATTGGGGCCATTGATGGCTCAGGTGGTCCACATCCTCCGTACAGAAGGGTAGGGTGTTGGGCACCTTTAAAACCGTGGTGGTCCAGCCCCTACTTAAGAAACCATCTTTGGATGCTGACCCCCTAGCCAGCTATCATCCTGCCTCTAACTTTCCCTTTTTAGACAAGGTTATTGAACAGGTGGTTGTCCGTCAGCTCCAGGCTCATCTCAATGCTATCGGATTCCTGGACCCATTTCAGTTGGGTTTTGTCCTGGGTATGACGTTGAGACTGCGTTTGTGGCTTTGGTCGATCTGCACCTTGAGATGGACGAGGAGAATGCTACACTGTTGATTTTGTTAGAACTTTCTGAGGCCTTTGATATAGTTGATCATGAAGTTTTGTTTACATGACTGCGGGACTTGGCAGGAGTGCGCAGGACCACTCTTGGTTCTGTTCTTTCCTGTTAAGGAGGTCCCAGTGGGTGGTGATGGATGATTGCTCGTCATCCCCTCAGGACCTCCCCAGTGGTGTCCCACAGGGTTCTAAGAACCTGGAACAAGTGCAGAATAATTTTTTAAGAAAAGTGTTACATCGACCAAATGGTACTCCAAGTTCCAAGTTGCGTAGTGAAGCAGAAACCTTTTCTGTACATGGCGGGATTGTGTTGTCTAGCTTAAGATATTGGTTTAGACTTTATACTCTGGATGCAAATCGGTTACCTTACCTTTCCTTGAAATACATGCATATCCCTGGGTTAAATTAGTCAATGTTTTATTGTCCAATTTGGGTTTTTCCCCAACATTTATTTTGGAAAAGCCTCTTGCGAAAATAAATTCTATTAGGCAAAGGGTGGATGATGTTTGCAGACAAGAAAATCTTACCAAAAACTCAATTTTTAAAGTAGATCTATGGTATCCAATACTTACTTTTTCCTTCTCAAAAGTAAATTTATTTGGATGTAATTTACTCCCCACCCCCACCTTTGCAAAGTGTTTCTGCTGCTGCATTTTCAGTTATTTGCTGTTCTGAGTGGTCATTTTAAGAAATCACCATATTCCTCTAGGAAATGTTTGTGCTATTGTAATGAAATTGAAGATCTACCACATGTATTATTCAATTGTAAATTGTATTCTGATTTACGAACATGTTGGGATTACTCGGCTGCTGACTAGTAAAGAGTATCTTCCAATACTGCAAAAGTTGGAGTTACTATTAACATCTAGAAATGAGGCAACACTCAAAGCAGTTGCAATTTTTGCGGTTTTAATTTTTTGTAAATGCAAATCTTTGGTATTTAATTGATTGATTTTTATATTGTATTTTTATTTGCACTTTTATTTCTTTGTATGGCTAATTGTTTAATAAATTCAGTTCATTAAAATAACAAATTGTACCAAGACTCACTGGCAGTTTATAATGCTATGGTGGAGCATAAAGGGGGTCTCTTATTTGAATATCTTGAGAGCTGTGTTATCTTGCTATGAGATTACTCCTGAAGTCTATAGAAGTTGCATTAGGTCTCTTAAAATAGAGGAAATTAGCCATAAAGAGTGTCTCTCTAAAACGAGGGAAATTTTGAATATGTGGCTTAAAGGGGTGGGAATGAGCACGTATGTTAACGTGGTTGATTTAAATTACTTTGGAACAGTTTTTGAGCATGTGCACTCCAGCTGTGAAAAAATATGTTTTTAGATTATAAAGCCTCCACAGTGGAGGAATGTATTGAAGTTGTTTGTTCTTTTGGATCAGTACAGTGAAAGCTCAAACAATATGGTGCCAAGAAAGATATTTTATTTTATATACAGCATGAAAAATAGATAGACAACATAAAAGATATACAAAGCATCTCACACCCTTTCTGCAAGCCAAAGAACCCCCAACAACAGCTGTGGGATGATCCCCAGGTGGGCCCCAGGTTCTGCTGCACCCACTCAACATGTCTGCGGAGTGGCCAGCAGTGAAGTTCTTTCCCCAAGATGGGACCCCAGCTGCTGTCTCTTATAGCATTCTAATATTACACACTCACTCTTACAAATCCTGCACATGTGACCAATTCTAGCTAGCACAGCTGCATCCTTTCTGCCTGAGTCATCCAATTAAGAAACCTTACTAACAAGCTCAACTGATAAGAGCTTCCCATAACATCTTTGACTGGCCTTGACATCCTGAACAACAACTTATACAATACAGAAAAGTTGCCAAAGGGGCTTACACAAGATACATCCATTGCATGAAATGAGTTGCTTGCCAGTTCTCAATTTTTACATTACATATATTATTATTATTATTATTAACAAACATTTATATAGCGCCAGCAGTGTACCTGGCACTTTACAAAGTAATAAAATAGACATGGTCCCTGCCCCTAGGGCTTACAATCTGAGAGACAGGAGCTGGGGTAGAGACTTAGGAAGGGGAACAGAGGGAGAGACAAGGGGTCTAACATTCATGAAGATGCGAGGTCTCAAGTGCACATGCTTGGCTTGGTTACAATGAGAATGACAGCAGGCAGGTCCATGTTGCAAGGAAAAGGGTAAACCGATCGTAGGTATAGGAATAGTGGCTCAGCAGGATAAAGAGTCAGACAGAGCAGAGCGAAAGAGGTGAGTTTTAAGGAGAGATATGAAGGGAGGGGGCAAGGCGGATGTGGACAGGGAGGGAGTTCCAGGCATGGGGGGGCAGCAAGTGAGAAGGGACGAAGGCGCTTAGGGGAGCAGGGAAGGCGTGTAAATATGTTTTTACACACTTTGTAAAGTGCCATGTACACTGCTGGCGCTATATAAATGTTTGTTAATAATAATAATAATAATCATCAAGATGGATTCTACAGCATATCAGGCCCAAATAAGATATATAAATGCCCACTAATCTGGCTCCACTGGTGCACAAAGGTCTCCTCGCAATCTTTTCACTACAAGGAAGCGCTAGACATTGCAGATCAGTTCATATGCATTTGAGCCCATTACCAACCAAGGGGTACAAAAGGGAAGGGGAATCTCTGAAGGGTCACGGTGAACATAAACCTTACTCTGAACACAAGAGACACTTCACCCCAAACAGCACAGGGAAGGACCCACTCCTGTAGCAGCTGAGGAGTCACGGAACGGAACAGGACCTTAGGACGGGGGAGAAGTGTATAAGCCCACCCTGCCCCAAAGCCCTGTCCCCAAACCCAGGACATGCCATCATGCAGGTCATATCATGAGATGCTGCCCAAGTAGGACAGGCAATGTGGAGAATGTTTCACATAAGATGGTGAATGCCATTTCACGCCTCTCTGAAGACAGAAATCTGCCGGAAGGGGTTGCTGCTGTTAGCCTGCAGCCTGAGAATGACTTTGTACGAAAGACTAAGGTGAATGGTAGAGCTTTTAGGGGCTGCAGGGACACCAGGGCAGACGTAACAGTAGCTACGGAAGTGGTGGTGCCAAAGGAGTGCTTGTTCCAAGAACAGTATGCTAGGCTCATAATGAGTGTGGCAGGTGAGGTTATTGTCCCCTTAGCCAAGATAGAGCTTGAGTGGGATGGGATGCAAGGTCCCCTCGAGGTGGCAGTTGTGTTGCAATTGTGCACTGACATACTGATTGGAAACGATATCCAGGCATGTGCTGTAGAGTGTGCTGTCTCGAGCAGTTGTGTGCAGGATCAGGACCCTGAGGTTGGGTCCACTGATAATGCCAGTAATGGGCACAAGGATCAGATCTCTGAGGGTGAGGTTACTGATCCCAAGTCTAGTGGGAATGAGCTTGCTGATGATGGAGCAAGGTGCCAAAATTATGTCTGCGGATCCAGAAGGGACTGCCAATAGTGTGCAGGGTTCAAGGCAACAAGATTGTGCAGGGCGATATCTTCCCCAAATGTGGATCAGCCTAGAAGGCTACGGCACAGAGCAGCTGTGGTCTTAGGACTGAGCAGCTGACAAACCATACCTTGGATAGTATTGCAGGAGGTGGCTCACCAAGTAAGGCACTATAACAAAGAATAACAGCTCCAACGGAGGTAACGGGAGATAACAGCTGAAATTTATAACATCAGGAAAAACTTATACAGAAAGACCTAATGCCAGTAATCAGGGGAAAACATACAAAAAGACCTTATGCCAATAATCAAGGCACAGCCCAGTAGCAAAGGTCTCTACATTACAATGTAAAAAAGCCCAATCTAGCGAGTCAGAGTCTAAAGAAGGACCAAGCCTCAGTCAAAATAGACAGAAAATATGTATATAGGGAAAGTCCAACGTTTCACTGCCAAAAAGGCAGCTTCTTCAAAGGTTCTCCAATGAATCTTATAATGACGCTTCTATTTCTGTTGTCTTGATCAGCTGTCCTCAGGCATGGCCCATTTCATAATGTCAGCTAAATGCTGTAACCTGATTCTCAGAGCAGCGGGGGTATATCCTCCCTGCTCCAGTCTTTGAGAATCAATTAAAGCTGTAACACTATCCTTAAGGTGGCGGGAGCGTTTTCTCCCTGCTCTCTGAAAGGCTTTTGATGTTTGATAAGGTATCAGCGTGATTTCCTTATGGGGCCAACTTTCTTGCTCACTGCAGTGAGCCACCTTAAGGATACTGTTACAGCTTTAATTGATTCTTAAAGACTGGAGCAGGGAGGATATACCCCGCTGCTCTGAGAATCAGGTTACAGCAATCAAGCAATCGAGGCACTGAACTCCTTCGAGGGAGTGGCTGACTGGTGATACTAGCCCCTTGATTGAGGAGAGAGTTCTTACTAGTGGGAAGGATGAAGAGTTGACTGTGGATTCAAGGAAATCTAACCCTTGTGTGCTTTGGCACCATGTAACAAAAGGCAGTGAACTGTAGTTATACCCAACTAATGTTGGCTGGAAATGGTATCTGGTTCCCCAGCTAGCATAGATTAAGACCTGTGGGATACCTGAAGGGGAAATCGGTTGTCTGAAGATTTGGCTTGATGCTGGGAAAATTGTTATCTTGATTACCTGCCTCCTAGTTCAGGAATCCGCTCGTGTCGGGCTGTGTTTAGTTTATGGAACAGTTGCAAGAATAGACTTTGACTGATGTGTCTATGGCTAGGGGAAATGGCTATTCCAAGTACTGAGAGAGTTGAAGAACTTTGACCTACAGTGAAGTCAGAATTGCTGTAAGTGGAGACTTGGCCTTTGTGCCTAAATGGCTAGCGATTACAGAATGGACTACTTCGTGCCTATTGTTGATGTTAATATCATCTACGTTCTTGGTGGCCCCTGCACCGTGGAGCAAAGTGTGTTTTGCACATGGAATGTGGCCTGACAGTAGCCTGCCTCTGTGGAGGCCTAGTAGGGGAAGTTTAGTTCAGAAGGAGAAAGCTGTGATACGGAGGATAAATTCCTACTGTAGTAGGTACACATATGGTTTCTGTGGAGGTATGTGCTTGTTGAGACAGGAGGACAGATGATGTTGGTCTGGCGCTTTAAGTCTTTTGACACAAACCTACGCATACACCTACCATCCAGCGAAGTAATATCTAATATATTTACAGTAATTACATGGTCAATTCTTCCAATATAGTTTGGGTGTGTGTGTGTCATGAGGAATTATGAACCCAGCAAAGATATATGTTGTGAGACTTTGGAGTATATAACATGGGGAAGGTCAGGAAGGATGGCAAAAATGTTTGTATTAACCATTGATTGTATAAGCCAGAAGAAAACTTACTGTATGGGGAGTTTGCTCAAGACAATTGAACCTTAGCCAGGAAATTAGCATTGTAAAAGCTCAAGACCCAAGACAATCAGTCCGCATAGGTAATTAGCGGCTATCTATACAATAGCTAAATATCCAATAATGGAAGTAATCAAAAACTCAAAGCAAGGCAAGCTGAAGAGTTAAAACGCATGCTTAAGACAGACTGAGGGAGACCTTTGATGCCATCAGCATGTGAAGATCACAGCTCCCTGCTAAGATGCAGCATGCCTGCATGTGAATGTCAGAGATGAGACTTCAGCCCTCTGGAACGAGACAGGTAACTGTTAGAGAGGGAACCTGCTAGCATTGCGTATTGTTTTAATTTCATTTTCTTATGCACCTTCTGTGTTTACTTTGGACCTGTATTTGTTTTAATTTTTATATAAAACTTGTTTATTATGAAGCTTGTGTCTGTGTGGTTACCACCACAGGATACTGACTGGGAAATCTTGGTTTAACACCAAGATGAGCCTAACCCATTTACTTTCCTGATCACTGTGAAGCCCTGAGAGACTGGTGGCAAAGGATTAACCAGCTTACTCTGGGGGGAGTGGTGCCCAGTGGTTACTGGAAATGGGGTAATTGAGTCATGGCTGGTCCAGTGGTCCTTTGGGGGTCAGCCAGAGAAAGGGGATCCCCAAAATTCCGGTCACAGATCTATTTGTATGAAATATGCTATCCCCTTGGGTCTGGCCAGGATGGGGCAGGGGGATGGGTTTTGTGTATTAGACATGTTCTGCTTCCTGCCCTAGTTCTTGGTCTCACGTTCCGTATGCAACCTGAACTCTGTGCTTATCTTTCTCCCTGTTTCTGCAGGAGATGAGTGTGGGCTACGCCAATGGGATCCGTGTGATGAGTATGACACACACAGGGGAACCAGGATTCATGCTTTACATCCCTATAGAGGTGAGAGGGCGTGGCTAGTCCTTGACCAGTAACGCTCACTTTTGCCTTAGCCAGGCAGAGGTGGGGAGGCTTGTTCTCTGCTTGTACAGATACGCCTGGACCTGCTGGCATGGGTAATGGTATTTTGTGACTCACAATGCAGTACATTGGAGTGCTGGGAGCTCTGAATAGTGGGGAACTCTCGCTGCTTCCGTTTGGGGAGAGGGGTTTGCTGATTAGGTTCCATATTTGGCTTTGTGGAGGCAAAGTGACTTCATTCAAGTCAGATTTTTATTCTCTGATTTTATTTATTTTTATTTTATTTCAACTAATTTTTACCCCGCCCCTCCTGCCACATAGCCCGGGGCGGCTTACAACATATAAAATACTAAAAACAATTTAAAACATTTTGGAGCTCAGATCAAGCTGTGCGTATGCTTATGGGCCGTATTGCCAATGGGCTTTGTAAAGCAGAAGGAGGTGGAAGAAAGCTACGCCAAATTAAGTCTCAGATTAGGGTAGTTGGAACACTAGTCAAAGCCAGTAACAAGATTAAAGAGCCACTTGCTGGAATTAATGGCTCATAAATTTAGAAGAAATAAAAAATACTATTACTTGATGCAGTGTACAACTAAACTTTGGAGGCTTACGTACAGAGAGGACAGAGTTCAGTACAGTGGGTCGATTTTACAAAGCACTGCACAGTTATAAATACATTGTCAATAGAGGCTCATGTTGGAGTGTTCTCATGCGTGCAGCTGCCAAGGTTTCTACCTGCCTCTGAAGCATTTCTCTAGTGGCAGGACCCTGGCATCTCAGAAGCAGCAGGACTTTATTTCCCCTGGTGCTGTACAGTGGTAATGCTGGCACTGTCTATTCTTCCCTGCAGTATGCTCTGCATGTGTACAATGAGGTGATGAGCGTGGGGCAGAAGTATGGGATCCGGAATGCTGGCTACTACGCACTACGCAGTTTACGCATTGAAAAGTTTTTTGCCTTCTGGGGCCAGGATCTGGACACCTTTACCACCCCCCTGGAGTGTGGGCGTGAGTTCCGGGTGAAACTGGACAAGGTACAGTACAAGTTTGGGGCAGCACTTTCACAAGCATGCATGGGTTCTTTAGGACTGAGTGGGGGATGAGATTGTGCTGAGACAAATGGAAAAAGACTCTTTGGGGTAATTGGGGAGCTGGCACACACCAGTGTTTTTAACTGTAATAATACCTACTGACTCCTTTGCACCTTGACAAAGTGCCAGAACTGTTGCAAAAGCTCTGCCACCTCTAGTGGTTTGCTTCCAGTCCAGATCGTGCCCAGCATATTTTGCATAGGTGCTGTACAGTTGCAGGGAGGATGCTCACTGGTTTCTGCCAGCAGTTCCTCTACTTACTTTCTAATGGAGCTGAAGCCGATATGACATTATAATTGCTTGTCAGTACAACCTAAGGGGCAGTGTTTGAGGTTAGTTGAGCTGCACTTGGGAGCTCCAAGAGCAGCAAACTCTGTTTATTCAGAGATTGTGCATAAATAGTTGCCCTTGTAGACAGAGTAGGTAGTGGAGATAGGGAATGGCTTATGTTTAGGGCCTGCCTGAGCTGCTGCCTCCGTTATATAACCGTTCTGAAGTGACTAAAGCTTGACCCTCATTTGCATACTTGTTAGCTATGTCTGTATTTTGGGGTTTCTCACTTTGCTAGCGGGAGGGGCACACTTTGCACAACATCATTTTGTCCTAAGCATTAGCAGGAGTATGAACCCTCTTGGTAGATTAGCAGCTTGGAGAATTTGAACCTGTTGATCCTGGGCTGTAGGGCAGCAGTTCCTAAACTTTTACCTGTGGCCCCTTTCCCCCACTTTTTAAATACAATCTCATGGTCCCAGACAACAAAAATGATGCACACAGCGTATCAGCTCTCAGTTGGGAACATTTCCTCATCTGCAAGTGGCACAACCATCCACCCCCTGCCTTACCTCCCACGTGAGGAAACTCAGGTCACCCCCTTATCGGGGTTCCATACTCTATCCATAGCCCCTCTTCTCACCCAGGGGATTGTGACAGGGAGAACTCTCCACCTACCCTACCTGTGCCCTCACTCCCTTCCTCACACCCCAAACCCTATTCCACCTGTTTGTTCTCCCCCACCCCTACCATATCGCTATCTTCCACAAACATAATTTCCCCAAACCCTTGCACAACTCTGACATACCCCACCACTGCAGTCAGACTCCCACCCATTCGTCACCACATATTCCTCAATGTATTAAAACATTTGGAGGGTGGAGGTGCGACAGCCCCAGTGATGGCTGGCCACTAGTCCAAGCTCTCCCCAGAAACAGGTGCTGCAAAACTCTTTGAATGGAGGTGGTTATGAATTTGATTTATGGAGCTTATGGTACAAAACTTGTATAAAATGTATGCTAAATCAAATGATGGCAGAATAATACTACTCACCCCGTGTTCAGGTGTTGTAGAGCTCTTACTCCTGAAAGTCATGAAAATCCTTCTTTACATGTACAGGACATGTCCAATTTTTTCATCCTGGTACCATTATTGACACAGATCTCAGCACAAAATTTACACACACTAGTCACTTTTGACTAGGGTTAAAATTCTTTCTTTTTTTCTATTCTCGTTGAGAATTGAGCTTTTTGGCTCAATTTCCATGAGAAACAAGAAAAGCTCTGATTCTCAACCCTTTCTCAATTGAGATTTTTTTTTTCTCCATTTACTTACCAGAGCCATGTGTGTGCTGCGTCCTGTGCTAAGTCTCGCACCCATCTGTATGTTTACTCTCTTCTCTCCTTTTCTGCAACCACCAACTCTACTCTATGGGTGGGGAACTGCGCATCCACAAAATAGCCACTGGACCATTCTGCGCATGTGCAGCCCTTTTCCAAAATGGTGCTGGCAGCACTGCTGCCATTTTGGAAAAGGATGGCCATTTTGGAAAATGGCTGCATATGCACAGAACGGTCCAGTGGCCATTTTACGCATGCGCAGTTACCCCCCATTTTTAAGCAAGATTCTCGTGAGATTCTCACTGTTACCAAGATCTTAGAATCATAGAATTGGAAGGTATCTCAGAGGTCATCTAGTCCAACGGAGGAAATTCGCAGCTACAACATCCCCGACAGATCACCATCCAGCCCTTGCTATAGGAAGTTCTTACTAACGTTTAGCCGAAATCCACTTTCTTTTAATTTTGAGCCCATTATTTCTAGTCTTGCCTACAGGGGCAAGAGAGAACAAGTCTTTGCCATCCTCTCTGTGAAAGCCCTTCAGGTAGAGGAAGATCACTGTCCTGTCTCCCCTTAGTCTTCTCTTCTCTAGGCTAAAAATCCCTAACTCCTTCAACCTTTCTTCATAGGACTTAGTTTCCAGACACCTGACCATCTTTGTCGCCCTCCTCTGAACCTGTTACAATTTGTTGAAGTCATTCTTAAAGTGTGGTGCCCAGAACTGGACACAGTACTCGAGATCAGGTCTGACCACAGAATAGAGTGGAACTATTACTTCTCATGACTTGGAGTTGATGGTACTGTTAATGCAGCCTAAAATTGCATTCGCTTTTTTTGTGCGACTGCATCACACTGCTGACTCATGTTCCGTTTGTGATCAACTACAATCCCCAGATGGTTTTCACATGAATTGCTGTCAAGACAGGTGCCCCCCCATCCTGTATTTGTATGTTTCATTAAATTTCATTTCATTTATTTATTATTAAGCTGAGCCATAAGCTTATAGCCACATAAAACCAAACACAAACAAATATAAAATATTTCAAATACCTACGTACAGCATGTACATAAATGAATAACCAGGATGAAAAAATATTTTCTAAACCCCCAAATAACTAACAAGTCTGTAATAAGAATTTTTAAAAGTTAACCCCACCACCCATCATATAGATCACGGGGAACTGGGCTCTATACTTAATTTATAATTCAAAAACGACTGCTGGGCAAGGAATGCCTGAATCAGAAATTTGGCTATCCGCTGTAAAAATGGAACCTCAGATAACGCATACATCAGGAGACAATTAACCGTTCTACCCGGATATTTGTCTAGGAATGATGTTAAATACTTCCTTCTCAAGATGTCGTACAGATGGCATTCAAAAAGTATATGTTGTGTAGTTTCGACTGATTGACTGTCGAATGGACAGAGTCTTTCCAAAAAGGGCGTCCCATCTAATCTCCCTTCTTACACCCTGGAGGGCAATGCATTGACTCGTGCACATAATAGTAAATATTTACCCCTTAATGATATGTCCAGTGCCAAATAAATTATTGTTGTTTAATTTATTTTTGTATCCCGGGCCCTGCTTTAATATTTGAGAATGTATTTTATGTTTTAAACTGTTTTTATTGATTTTATTGTTGGAAGCCGCCCCGAGCTTTGTGCAGGAGGGGCGGGGTAGAAATCAAATAAATAAATAAATAAATAAATAGGGGGCCATAGCCTCAAAACCCGGAGCCCACATATGGTAATCCAGGAGATGCCAGGTTGCATGCATGTTAGCAAGATCTCGCTGCCTAGCAATGTCTCTGATCTGGCTAATCACATCCCTTTGCACGCACCCAAGGGGCTGACCCTCAATATAAGACATAGAAAATCCCAATTGCTCCAGATAATGCTCAACACTGGATGTCCAAGGGTCCTTAAAGCGATCCTAAACAAATAGTGTTCTAAACCCACCTCACTCTGACCCGCATCGCGGCTCCGGAACCAGAATTTAATGCTTTGCTCCCAGGCCACTGAGTCCCAATCCACTTGACCCACCTCCAATCTGGCCATCGATGCCGGAGTGCCTCTGGGTATCCTCAAGAACCTTTGGAAGAAGGCAAACTGCTCCATACATAAGGGCTCCTCCATAACTCTGCTTCATACATAAGGGCCGGCACAACTTTCCATTAAGTACCTGGATAGCTAAACCTGGGGCCACTTTTTTGGTTTTCTTAAATAGCCTCAATATCGCCAGGGATGGGGTCTTTAGTCCTCTATCGCCCTACTGATATGGAAATTCCAGCTCCCAGTATTCTGGAAGCATATACCCAGATATTTAAACTGGGATACCTGTTGGATTGGTTGTTTGTCGAGCTTCCACCCATATACCTTCCTTTCCTTGGAGAAGACCATAACCTTATACTTATGACAATTTAATTCTAGCTTATTTTCCTGGCAGTAAACTGCAACACGCCTTAACTGATGGAGCAAACCCAACCTAGTCTGGGAGAGCACAGCAAGATCGTCCACATACAGTAGACAACCCAGAGGTGCCTCCCCCAACCTATGTGGGAAGAACTTCGCTGCTGCCAAAAGCGGGGCTAAATCATTTAAGTACAAGTTGAAAAGGGTGAGGGCAAGGACGCACCCCTGCCTCACCCCTCGGTGGGTATCCACCTTACCCGAGAGATGTCCTTCTCTGTTCAGCCTGACCTGCATGTTGTCCCTTTGTGCAGATTATATATGTGCTAATAACCTTTTGTCAATGGTAGTGCTGCTCAATTTGTGTCAGAGGCGGCATCTACTTATAGTATCAAATGCCGCCTGGTAGTCCAAGAATGCCACAAACAAACGCTTGTTAAGTAACTTATACTTTTCTACCAGATGCTGGAGAATACGGCATTGCCCAATTGTAGAGCGACCTTTCATAAATCCTGCTTGTTCCGGTCTGATTATATTAGCAGAACTAGTTCTGCTAAGGCAGGTGACCACCTAATTATAGGATTATAACCTCCCACTAAAGAGGATTGATCTTCCTCCATAATATTTTCTAGCTCGCCTGGTCCCAGGCCGATTGTGAAAGCCAATGGGAGGTGGTCACTAATAGTAGGGGCATCTACCCTTAAAGTCCGTATTTTATTAACCAAACTTGGGGTAACTATGACATAGTCCACCATGCTAGACCCTTGGTGGCTAAGGAAAGTGAACTCACCTTCCTGGTCCTGATACCCTGAACCATTCAAAATGCACAATGAAAGGGCCTGTATGAGCTTAGCCAGCCGGATGCCAGAAGAGTTTATCTTTGTGTCCTTTGAGACCCTAGTACTTAGAAATGGGTGTCTAGGCTGTATATCTATCTCCACATAGGGAAGCAACTCCTCATCTGCTGCTCCTAGCCTAGCATTTAAATCCCCCAGTAGAATTACATGGGCCTGTGGGTGTGCCAAAAATACATCCTCCATAAAGGCCTGTAAAGTGTCCCATATCTGCTTATCAAAGGACCCTGCATTTGTAAGGGGGATATAAGCATTAATGAAAACTATCGAATCTCAGCCCAGCTGGATTACTAAACCTTGTACCATGTGTGGGCTCCCCCTTAAAGGGGTATTTTGCGGTTTCAATGTATCAACAACTAGGCAGGCCAGCCCCCCTCTTGCTCTGCCTCCATGCTGTGAAGAATCAGCTAAGACACTATAAGCCCGATAGTTGGTTAATTCTATAGGCTGTGTCTCCCAGGTTTCTTGGGCAAATATTAATTGGAAATTCTGAAGGTATGAGACAAATTCTTCTTGAGTCAAACGATAACGCCATCCTGCTGTATTCCAGGAGCAGACTCTAATCAATCTCAAATCCGATCCACCTGTATGACATACCTTTCCCTCTGGGACAATTTTAATCTCATCAACATCCTTTGCTGCTGCAGGGCTGACGATGGCAACAGGAGAGCAGTCTTCACTAAAAGAAGTGGGGACCGTCTCCTTTATCTGGCAGTACATTGGAGGCAATAGCAAAGTGTTTTCCAAGACTAAGAACTGAGAGGGTTGGGGGGCCACCCCCAAGACTGTCCTCAAGCTCGTATCTGGGAGAGAGACCTTAGGGGCGGGGTTACACACCTCCATATTTTCCCCTGCCAAAATTTCAGACAATATACCCCTCCCCTTGTCAATCCCCTGAGCAAGACTCTGTAGCCTTGCTTGGATAGAGGAACTCTGTGGGGGTCATTTCAACAAAGTCCCTTCCAACCCTGAATCATCTCCCTTTGGGCTACAAACAGGGGACACCACGGTTCTCAGCTGCATGCTAGATGGATGAGGCGCAAGCGATCAGACTTGCAGGTCCTTAAAAACCTCCCCCCACATGTACCCTCCATGTAGATAGCAAATAAGCCTGTGACAGGACTCTCTTAGCGAAATGGGACATCCTGAAATGCACTATGAATCGCTGCACGTATCTATAGGAAGGTAGAAACTGAAGCGACCCAACAGCCACAGGCAGGATCCATCCCATAATCTGTTCCAAGTGGGAAGCTATTGCCCACTTAGAATTCCATTTTGGGAATACCCCGTTGGGCAGAGGCTGAACACGAAAGGCAACAGCTCCCACTACCGGGACTAATTTTGTGAGGTTTGGGGGAAGATTATGAATCAGCTCTACTTGAGTCTGTAAATGGGAAGCTGGCCCCTCCCCTCAGATTGTCCTAGGCCCATTTGGGGGTAATAGGTCATGCAGTTTAACAGGGGATATACATAGACCCCTATCTGATAACACCCCCAAACCATTAACCTTAAGTTCCATAAAATCTCTGGCTATACTCTGTAATTGATCTTGATGTCCCTGCAACAGCACAGTAACTTCCCCAAGTTTGTCCAGCAGCTGATTCGTTTGCAGCTGTAACAAAGCACACTGTTTTCTAAGTAGATGACAGCACTTCGAGTCTAAAAGGTTGGGCGAAAAATCGCTATCGGTGAATGAGCACGAAGCCCTCTGGGTATTACAAGGGTCCAGGCAGAAAAGATCGGAATCCAAGCCCCCCTGACCCAGAGTTAACTCCGCCAAACCAGGCTCGCCAGTATAATCCCTTGGGGGGGGGGGGCTTCGACTGTCAAGGGACCAGCTACAGTTGCCGGAGTCCATCGTGAGCGCAGAAAATGGAAAATATCCAGGGAGGGCTGGGTGGTATGGGGCTTAACCCCAGTAACTGGGGGCACAGGGCCCTTCTTCTTTTTAGCCGCCCCCTTACCAACCATTTCCACAAAGCCTACCTCGTCCCCAAAAGAAAATCAACAGAGGGGGTGCTCCTGTGCGCCACCGGCGCCGCTTCTGCCGCACATAAACAATCAGCAGATTTTATAAACAATCCGCCCAAAGCCCCGCTCTGCTCAGCTGTGCAGCCAGTAGGTGGGTCCTTCCCCCCCCCCCCCCCCAGTACTGGCTAGCAGGGTCGGGGTGATGCTCCTGTGTCCCTTGGCAACTGCATGGGGTGTGGATTCCCTCACGTGGGCGTCTGAATTTACCCATTGAATAACCAAATCAGTGACTGCTGCACAACTCAGGCTCCTCAGCTAGCTCCCCATTTGTATGAGTGATTTTTCTTATGTAAATGCAGAACTTGAGATTTCTCTCTGTTGAACTTCATTTTGTTAGTTTCAGCCCAGTTTTCCAGCTTTCCAAGGTCATTTTGAATTTTATTTGTCTTCTGAGGTGTTGGCTATACCTCCCCATTTTATGTTATCTGCAGGTTTAATAAGCATTCCCTCTACTCCCTCATCCAAGTCATTAACAAAGATGTTGAATAGTATCGGGCCTAGGACAGAGCCCTCTGACACCCCGCTTGACACCTCCCTCCAGATTGATGAGGAGCCATTGATGAGCACTCTTTCAGTATGATTCTTTAACCAGCTGTTAAAAACTACAGCCTGTTGGTTTGGTTTAAGCAGAGAGCTGCAAGCAGCATGGCCTCCAGTTCTTCCCTTCCCTTCTTCTTGCAAACCAAAATTATATTATTAAAATCGGTTTACAATATAAAACACTGATTATTGGCTTTTAATTTACATAAAATACAACTAAACAAATGTGAGAAACGGTCTGGAAAAATAACCCTTGGTAATTTCTGGGAAATGTTCTGACTCTCATTACTAGTAATGAAAGACTTCAACTACCCTGACATCTGATGGGAAAGTAATACAGAAAAGATTGGATTTTTTAAAAAGTTCTTGTCATGTGTAGGAGAAAACTTTCTTGTCCAGAAGGGTGAGGAAGCAACCAGGGATCAGCTATTTTAGGTCTGATTCTGACCAACAGGGAGAAGTTAGTTGAGAATGTGAACATCGTGGGCACCCTAGGAGTAAGTGATCATGAAATGATAGCGTTCACAATCCTTGAAAAAGGAACGAGAGAGACTAGCAAAGTTCTGACAATGGATTTCTAAAAAGCAGACCACAACATACTTGGAGATCTAGCAGTCAGGGTTCCCTGCTTGGAAAAACGAATGGAAATGGACGTCTAGGAGGGCTGGTGGTTTTTAAAGGAGGTAATATTGGAGGCACAACTACAAGCTATACATATATGGAAAAAATACAAGAAGAATTTTAAAAAGGCTATTGTGGTTGCACCAAGGACTTTTGCAAGACTTTAAAACCAAGCGAGACAATAATAGGAAATAAAAGGATGGCTGTGCCACTAAGGGTGAGATCAAGTAATAGCACAAGTGTTTGGGGACAAAATCAGGAAGGCAAAGACTTGTAATGAGTTCCAACTAGTAAATAATGTCAAAAACCCATACGAACGGATTCTGCTGATATGTTAAAAGCAAGAGGAAGACTAAGGAAAGTGTGGTTATTAACAGGATGCGCAGAAGGTAAGTTGCTCAATAGCTGCTTTGTATCAGCCTTCTCAAAAAAGGTAAACGATGACCAGATGCTTAACAAGGGAGACATGGTCAATGAGAGGGAGGGAATGCATATCAGGAGAATTAAAGAAGATTTAAAGGAATATCCACCCCAAAAAAGATGGTGAACATTGTTCTCCATTGTCACAGAAGGTAGCACTAGAGGGAATGGGCTCAAATTGCAGTAATGTTGATTTTGGTTAAATATTAGAAAAAGCCTCCTAGCTGTGAGAATTGCTGGACAATGGAACAAGCTGCCCAGGGAGGTTGTGGAATCTCCTTCCTTGGAGGCTTTCAAAACATGGCTGGACAAGCATCTGTCTGTGACACAGTAGACAAGGATATTGTCATAAAGCAGGAGGTTGGACTAGATGACCCTTGAGTTCCCTTCTAACCCTAACATTTTATGATTCTAATTCTATGATCTTAGGACACAGCTTTGGAAACCCTGCTGTCAGATTTGATGGGCCTCTTGGTTGTAGGCTCCCTCTTGTTACTCTGTAGCCCACAGATCAGCAGCATGTCACTCCAGTGGTTCCCAAGCACTTTAGTCCAACAGAACATTGTCATTTGTCCTCATTTCGTATAACCCCCATGTAGCTTCCTTGACCATGCAAGGCAAGCAGCTTTGTCCCTACTGGCACTGTGCCAGTCTTGTTGAGGAGAGGCCATGGAGATGACTGTAATGCATCCCCTGATTGTGGCCATCCTCTGGCCCCTCCTGAGATGGCTGTTGTGCTGATGTGGGGGTCTGAAACCCAGGGTGCAGTAGCTGCAGCCAGAGCAGCAAAATGGGCATCTGGGAGTCTTGGGGCTGTAGCCACTAATAAAAAGTAAATTCTAGTCCAATTCCATGGATCATCTGCAGACTACAGTTTGGGAACTGTTGACCCACTCAAACCTGTGACTGGCAGAAGCAGCTAATCTCCCCTGAGGCTGGAGTCTGAAGCTCTCCAGGAAGGGGGGAGAGGGGTCTGAGCCTTGTAAAGAGAGGCAGCGCCAGCATCCACTGCAGACCTGACCACACTCTTTCTATAGTGAAGAGGGAGGGAACCTGTAATGTGAGGTAGGTTCAGTGTGGTGAGCTACTCATGGGTGCAAAATAGGAGCTTTTAAGCGTTCAGCTGTTTAGGAACCTGGCTCAAAATCTGGCCTTTTGGGACTAGGGAGAGGATAATAAATCGTATTTATCACTACTACTACTACTACTAATAATAATTTTTATAGCACTACTAGTCATACGTAGCACTGTACAGATACACATAACACACATAACATAAAGACAGTCCCTGGTCCATGGAGCTTACAATCTAATCAAGACACAAAGGCACAGACAACTACAAATAAGAGTCTTCCTATGAATAATGGACTACAGGATGCAGGTATTCAGTAAGTTTATTTATCAGAGTAACGCCCAGTCACAGACCCAAGCCCTCAGTGCTGGGCTCTATATAAATATATATCAACAAAGAAGTATAGCAAAGCAGTATACAGATACTGAAAACAACGAAGAAACAACTGCTCTGGAATAGGAGGCATAGGACCTTCGTTCAAGAATCCATTAATAATAATAAATCAATAGGAAACATGTTGAATTAAGAATCTATTATAGACAAATAGAATAGTACTTCAGTTTTTAAAGTCCCAGATGGGTGCTATTAAAGAGATACATAAATGCGAAAGAACATAATATTACAGTGAGTGTTCAAAGTAATGGTGGTAGCAGGCAAGCCATAAATACAAAAATAGAAATAGTAATAACAGAGACAAATAATCAAAATACTGACGTTTCGCTCACATAAGTGGCTTCTTCAACAGGTGAATAATTAAATTCAAATAGTCTCATGAGTTTCACATTAGATCCCTTGTAATATATATTTTTTCCAGTTATATGGGCTACTGCAAACTAAACAGTTCTATTGTTCCCTTTTTCATCGCTTGTCTTTTATCCAGCGGTAGGATCCTGGTAGGGATGTATCAAAATGCCTGACTCTACTGGTGGGGTTCTAACAGGGGCATCGTGTTTTCCCTTTGTGAGAGTTAAGGCTTACTGCTGCCATATAGGGATGTGCGAACAGATCGTGGTTCGGTACGGTCATTCAGTTCGGTCACCAAGATCGGGTTCGGCCGTTCGGAAAAGGTTATCACAAGATTCTGTGATCGTGTCAGAAACTGGAAATTCGAGTGCGTGTGGAGCTGTGTGGCGAGAGTGTGTGTGTTTGGCTGGCTGTTTGGTTCGTGTGTTTTGGCTGTTTGTGTTTGGTTTGACTGTGTTGTGTTGGTGGGTGTGTTGGTCTGTTGGAGTCTGGTTTTTTTTTGGTTTTTTTAAATGAAGAAGAGTGTTGTCTTAATTAAACGCCTGGGGGGCCAACATGGTACTCCTGGAGCCAGTGGTGGTGGAGGAGGAAGAGGTCATTGCCCCGGCTCCTGGACCTTCGGTGGTGGTGGCCGGCTCGTCTGATGAGGAGCAAGCAGCGGGCACAGGAGGTGCTGCCAGGTTTGTAAACCTTTTTTTTTTTTACTTTTGAGTACAAGAAAGGCTCTATAAGTTAGAGCAAGCTTACTGGCGTGCGGGTGGGTGCATGGGTGGTGGGCATCAGTCAGGTACAAACAGTGGGCATCAGCGGGTAGCAGCGGATGTCTACTACAGAGAGAGAGAGGGTACTATAGTGTGGGGGGCTCTTCCACCAGTCAGGCACGATCACGAGCAGCACCCCCACCCAAACGTGCCTGCCAGCCATACCTAGCAAGGGTCTCCACTCTCTAGTTGCCACCCCTACCTAGCACTCCCAAATAAGGCAGGAATTGCATGTGCCAGCCAGGGTCTTTCCACTTGCCATCCCTAGCGCCCCAGGGAGGGCAGGATTTGCACATGCCAGCCAGGGTCTCTCCATTGCTTTCCCTCCCTAGCAGCACCCCAAAGAGGACAGAATTTGCACGTGCCAGCCAGGGTCTCTCCATTGCCATCCCTAGCGCCCCAAGGAGGGCAGGATTTGCACGTGTCAGCCAGGGTCACCATCTCCCATTGCCATCCCTAGCACCCCAAGACGGGAGGACTAGAGGCATCATCAAAATGCATGATATTACTTAGGTGGTGTTTGTGTTCCTGTTTCAGAGAGGAATCGGATGCCAGCGCTGGTGCCACGCCACGCAGGACAATGAGGCGGAGGTCGCCAGTGCCACCCCCAGACAGTGCGTGGACAAGGTTCGGTGTCGAGGTGGTTTGAGAAGCATGAAAAATACGCTGTCTGCACGGTAAGGAACGGAGGCTGAAACAACAAGGAATAAATTGCCCTGTGGCCTGTTAGGAACGGAAGTCCCCTGCAGAGAGAGATTGGCCACCCACCCACTTGTGGAGACAGAATGCAGGCAGGGCTTGACACAGACCATTGGTCTAACACAGTATGGCACTTCTTATGTTCCTAACTTTTTATGCTCTTTAAGAAAAGATTCTGGAGACAGAGAGAGGGGACCACATCGGGGCTAATCACCCATATTGAAAGGCTCCATGGCCAGTTGGTGAGGCAGCAGGAGGACTCTGGTGTGGCCGTGGAGCTGGAGCATCAGCACCAGAAGAAGGGGGGGGGGGGGAAGGCAACCCGGAAGCACCGGCAT
>QEPC01004754.1:877137-889891 GCA_003113815.1 Sphenodon punctatus
CAGACATTGGTTGCCAGGGTACAGAACCCTTGGCCCAGATGGCATATAGGCCTGGGGGCCATTGGCAGCAGCAGACAGTGGGTTGCCAGGGTACAGAACCCTTGGCATAGATGGCCTATAGCCCTGGGGGCCAGTGGCAGCAGCAGACAGTGGGTTGGCAGGGTACAGAACCGTTGGCACAGACAACATATAGGCCTGGGGACCAATGACACTAGCATCACCAAACATTGGTTGCCAGGGCAGGCAGGCAGGCGGCATTAGGGTTCGAGCTTTGCAACCTGGGCGGGCAGGCAGGCAGCGTGGCATATGAGGCAGTAGGGCAGGTGGGCTTGGGCAGGCTTTGAGCTAGGCAACCTGGGGGGCAGACAGGCACCTTGGCATGGGAGGCAGGAAGGCGGACTGAGGCATGCTTTGAGCTTGGCAGCAAGCTGGGTGGGCAGACAGGCAGCATGGCACGAGAGGCAGTAGGACAGGCAGGCTGGGACATTGGCAGCAGGGCCTCAGATAGGCTAGGAAAGACTGTGCAGCACAAGAGAGTGAGAGCCAGTCAGTGTCATATAGGCGGGCCGAGATCATGTAGCCATAGGCTGGCTGGCAGGCTTACAGTTTGTTTCCCAATGTCACCCTGCATCATGAGGTCAGTCAGATAAGGCGGCCGAGGCCGTCTAGTATATGAGAGAGAGAGAGAGAGACAGGGCGGGTGCCAAGCATTGGGAGGGAGGGACAGCAGCACAGCAGCAGTAGCCCTAGTCCAGATTGAGGAGGAGGAGGAGCCCCGTCCCAAGACTGCCCCTGGCATGGGATGGCATGTGCCACTGTACCATTACTCCTTGTCCAGGGGCAGCTCGGGGAATCCCAGCAGTGGAAGGTTTGACCTTCAAGAAGAGCAACTGCTCCACCAACTTGGCCCCTACTCTCAGGCAGTGCAGGGAGCAATTGTCCCCCGCCACAGAGAACACCCACTCACTGGGGACACTGGTTGGTGGGCAGGACAATAATCCCCTGGCCATTTTGGACAGGGCCGGCCACACATCGGCCTTGTCGGCCCAGTAGGCCAAGGGCTCGCTGCTGAGATCGATGTACGGCTCCTCGTCCAGGTATGTCTCCACGACGGCTGAGGCGCCGTCGTACTCCCTCTCATAGCTGTCCCTGGGCATCACTGCCCCCACTGCCCTCAGCCATGCTGCTTGCCCTTTTGTGCTGGGCCCCATGCTCCCCAGAGTGGGCTGCGTGGAGGAGGTGCTGCTGCTCATGATCCTGCTGCTGGTGCTGCTTTTACCATTAGGTCTGGAGGCAGGGATCGACCTCGCTGACTGAAAGAGGTGGCTGCTCCCACTCCCACCATCCCCAGGGGCGTCCTGCTGCTGCCATGCACTCTCAAGAGCCTGCTCTGCCTTCCAGATTCTCCCCACAAGATCATCCTTCCAGAGGTCATAGAGGGCTGATGTGTGCCACACTGCCCTTGACCCTGCAGTCCAGCATTGTTCCCAAAACATATTCCTCCCGCAGCAGGAGATCGTCAAACCTCGCCTTCAGGCCTGTCAGCTTCTGCGGCAGCCTAACCGCCTCAGCCCCCAGCTTCTTGCCCCGAAGGCCACAATCCTGCCCCTGCAGAATCTCCTCAAGACTCCTCTGGAGACTCTGAACCAGAGGGGTTGCCTGACTGATTGTGGCCGTGGAGGAGCTGATGGTGTCTGTCACTTCCAGGAATGGTCACAGAACAAAGAACGTCTGGGAGAGGCTCTCACATTCTGTACCATTGAAGCCTGGAGGTGCCCCGCTGCCTGTGTCCAATTGCACCTGATGTAAGGCGGCTTTCTGCTCCACAAGCCGCTCAAACATCAGGAAGGTGGAATTCCACCTGGTGGAGACATCCTGCACCAGCTGGTGCACTGGGCGGCCTTGCTCTGCCTGCTTGGCCCTGAGGAGTTCTCGACCCTTCATGCTGCGATTAAAGAACCCAGCCAGCTCTCTTCCCTGCTGGATCAGGGATCTAAGGGTGCCTTCTCCAATCCTCTTATTTCCCCAAGCCCAGAGCGTCCCTGGTGGGTGGAGCGCGAGGTGGAGGGTGTTTGTGGCGCAAGGGATGTTCGTGAAGCCCCCATCGCGGACAGCCCTCACTATATTCACCACATTATCGGTCACCACACACCCCAGGGTGAACGGTGCACCTGGCATGACCCACTCTCCCACTGCAGCATTCAGGGCTGCCTCTATGTTCCTGGCAGTGTGGGGGCAGTCCATGACGAAAGCCACGCTGCCCTCCAGCTGCCGCTGGCCTTGGCAGCTGCCCCAATCCCAGCTTCTCCATTGTGGGCCGACGCTGCTGGTGAGGCTGCAACTCCTGCTGCTCCCCCCTAGCAGCGATACTGCTCCTGCTGCTAGACGCAACCGCTGGAGCAGGACGGTTGCCCAATGAAGGAGGTGGATGACTGGCCGCTTAGGTCGGGAACCTGCTACGATCCACTGACCCTGTCTCCCCCCTTAGCAGTGCAGCACTGTGACATGATTTCAGGTGCCTCGACATGGTGGTTGTCCCCAGATTGGTGAGCACCTGCCCACGCTTCACCACCTTATTGCACAAAGTGCACTTCACCTCCCGCGGATCATCTGCCTGCACCACCTTAAAATGCTCCCAGACCCATGATTTTTTAGCCCCTCCTGCCTTCTGGCCCGCACTGGGTGACGCACTCCTGGGAGGGGCAAGACATGGCGACACAGCTCATTGAGGGACAGCCATCACCTCCGCAGCACCAGATACAGAGACCTCCTCCACAGAAATCTCTGCATTGCTGTCCCCATCCCCAAACAGAGTGATGGAGGCTGCTGGACTCCCCATGCTGCTCCCACTCTGAGCAGCACTCTCCCCCTGTCCCCTATAGCTGCTGTTGCTGCTGCTGCTACGCTCCCTTCTTCCATTGCCCGGGGATCGGGACCTGCCTCTAGTTGCCGGGGTGAGATCCATCAGCCCTGGATTGCTTTGGGGGGTTGCCTCTATAATTATGGGAGAGTCGGGGGACAATGGTGACCCCTGAGGAGCTTCAGGCACTGAGTCACCTGCACCTGCAGCCACAGATGAGACAGCCTCAGCCGCCTGCAATGCAGACGTTGCAGTGCCCTGTGAGGCAGTGGAGGACACTGCCAGGAGACGACGCCTGGACCCTAGTGCCACTGGGGCACTAGTGCCACTAGTGCTGGGAGAGGAAGACCCAAAATCAGACCTGCGCAGCATGATGATGGGCTGCTGCTTCTGCCTGCTGGCACAGCCCCTGCCAACTGTGCCACGTGTCTCATTGCCTGGCTTGCGGGCAGCAAACTGGCCTTGCCCTCTCTTACCTCCCTTCTCCATTTCTCCCACCAAAAGAATGCACAAATATTTTATTTAATTATTTTTTAAAAAATTATCTAAGATTTTATATATGTATAATGGAATATCTAACACCTAGTCCTACAAACAAATACACTCTAAAACTGAATCACTGATCTCTATAAACTATAACTAAGCTAACTTAACTGTAATAACTAACTATAACTAACTCCTACTTACCTAACTACTATAATCTCTCTCTCTCTCTCTCTCCTCTCTCTCTCTAAATATATATATATATATATATATATATATATATATACACACACACACACACAATATTACACAGGGATTTGGGGGGGGACACAGACAGCTCACAACAACACACAGGGAGGGGTACAAAAACTGAAATACAACCTAAATCAATCTAATCCTACTCTAATAAATAAAAAAACAGGGGAAGGGAATGAGGGATGGAATATGGAGGGAAAGGAATGGATTCAATGGAGGGTAGGGAGAGAGATTTATTTTTATTTTTTACCCATCCCTGTGTTCTATCTAATATAATCTAAATAAATGATAATATCGACGTAAATGGGTTGGATGGGTGAAATAGGAGGAGGATTGCAATGGGTTGAGGAGAACAAAACTGCTGGGAGAGGGAGCCTTCTGAAACGCCTGCTGTTCAGGAACAGTGACTAGTTCAGAAGGTGTTGGCAGGGGGGAGGGCCATGAGTTTTGTTACTTGCTGTGCCCACCTCACCGCAAGCCCCATTCGCTCCATGCAGCCTACCCCCCCTCTCCCCCCCGTCCATTCGCAGCCTGCGAAGCCAGTGGTCTGAGGAGAAAAGGGATGGTGATTGGGCAGGCTGGCTGCTACTCCAAGCCTCTCCACTCCTGGTGCCTGGAAGTCTGCTCCTCAGCTCACTCCCCCTCCCTGTCACATTTTGCCTTCCAGTGACACGTTTTTGCCACCCGAACTCATCCGAACCGACCAAACTGTTTGGTCGTTTCGGAGTTCGGAATCAAGTTCGATTCAGTCGGTTCGGGTTCGAACTTCTGAACCACGTTCGCACATCCCTACTGCCATATAGTTTACTCCGCGTCTGAGCCTCAGATGCGGAGTAAACTATATGGCAGCAGTAAGCCTTAACTCTCACAAAGGGAAAATGCGATACCCCTGTTAGAATCCCACTAGTAAAGTCAGGCGTTTTGATGCATCCCTACCAGGTTCCTACCGCTGGATAAAAGACAAGCGATGAAAAGGGGAACAATAGAACTGTTTAGTTTGCAGTAGCCCATATAACTGGAAAAATATATATATCACAAGGGATCTAATGTGACTCATCATTAAGAGACTATTTGAATTTATTCACCTGTTGAAGAAGGCACTTATGTGAGCGAAACGTCAGTATTTTGATTTGTCTCTATTACTATTTCTATTTTGGTATTTATGGCTTCCCTGCTACCACCATTACTTTGAACACTTGCTGTAATATTGTGTTCTTTCGCATTTATGTATCTCTTTAATAGTACCCATCTGGGACTTTAAAGACTGAAGTACTATTCTATTTGTCTATAATAGATTCTTAATTCAACATGTTTCCTATTGATTTATTATTAATAATGGATTATTGAACCAATATCCTGTGCCTCCTATCCCAGAGCAGTGGGCTCTATACAAAGACACAGAACTAAACAAAAATTCCGGCCCCAAGCGTTTTCCAACTTAGAAGACAAGATGCAGCAGAGGGCCACATCAGATTGACAAAGCAGCGGCTGCACAGGCTACTTAATCACTGTCATGTTTGAATAGTGAACCTCTTCCGGTTTAAGGGGTTCAGGGGAAGGACAACAAGGCAGTGTGGATGCCTGTACAAAGATTCTTACACACGGGGGGTGGGAACACACCAGTTCTTAGTAGAAGTGTGTGAATGGTGAAAACTGGCATCATTAGCAGAGCAGGGATGAGAATCGGCATCTGGCATCACTAAGAAACTGTTTCTTAAACTTGGCAGCTGATTCTCATGGAGGCTATGCGCCATCCCCCTGCTCACTTTCTCCTCTCTCTCCAGGGTACTGACTTCATTGGGCGAGATGCACTGATGCTGCAGAAGCAGGAGGGCGTGTACAAGCGCTTTACCATGTTCATTCTGGAGGACCATGACACCAACCTTGATCTCTGGCCCTGGTGGGGGGAGCCCATTTACCGCAATGGCCACTACGTGGGCCAGACGACCAGCAGCGCCTACAGCTACACTCTAGAGCGACATGTCTGCCTGGGCTTTGTGCAAAACTTTGACCCGGAGACAGGCGAGGAGCTGCTGGTGACGCCTGACTTCATCAACCGGGGCGAGTACGAGATCAAAATTGCAGGCCAACGTTTCCAAGCCAAAGCAAAACTCTACCCCTTCAGCTCCCTCTTCACACCGCGGCGCCGCAAGGACGAGATGGAACTCAGCGGCTACCAGGGGAAGTAGTGCTGCATGGCCCCACCCTCCTCACCTCCCTGCTGTCTCTAATGTTTTAAAGCCTGTTGGGTTTGTTGTACTTAGTATGTTTAGAGCTTTCCCCTCCCCCTTCCACTCCTCCCATGCTGTGTCCCTGTGGCAACCACACAGTGCTGGGAGATTGGCTGAGATGCTGTGTGGGAGCAGGAACCAGTGTCTGAGAGGGATCAAGTGTTTGCAGAGAATGTGGGCCACAGGAGCTGGTGGCATCTGAGGAGCCCTTGTCCCTCCTGATCTGTCTGCTGCTCAAGGCTGAGGACAGTTGTTGACTGCTAGTCCTGGTTTTCTCCATCTGCTGACTTTAGTAACCTGCCCATACCTGTTATAAGGTGTGCCCACAGACAACTTGCAAGCTCTTGTCAACCAGTAAGTTTCACAGAGTCCTTTTAGTTCATAGTGCTCCTCCTTATGTACCGCCATGCAGTGGGGTCTACACATTAACACACACAGCAATAGAAGGGCTAGCTACCTCACAGACAGTGATGGTGTCGAGTGAGGGGCCAGCATTAGTGGGTTCTGGTCTGTCACTGTTTTGTCTCCTTTTTTTCCTTGCCAGGGCATAATCCTAAAAGGTTTGATCATCGGCCCCCCACCAAGTGACAAAATAGTGCTTGCCAGTCCCTGCGCTGGGCTGCTGGAATGGAAGCATCCCCATAGTTGGTGAAGATAGACATGTGCATGTCGCTGCTGCAAAGGGACAGTTTTTATTCTTAGGGCGCTTATAGACAAGACAAAAAAGGCGGCTGATCCTTTGATCCAGCCGCCTTTCTTTGCGTTCGTCTAAATTTCAAGGCCGGATCCTACCCCGCGTCTGACCGGGTCGGCGATCCTGGCCCCTCAGACGTGGATCCCTGAAGTGCCGGCTTTACGCCACACTTCCGGGTTCCCTGGCCGAGTGCGCATGCACGGAAGGGTGCGCATGTGCACGACGACTGTACGTCGTGTCTGAACATCAGACACGGCATACAGACGAAGGCGGGGGAGAGATGCCGTTGCTGAAGGATCCCGCTTGTGAGCGGGATCGTCTAACAGCGCCCTTAGTGGAATGTCTCTACAAGGAAAGAGACTTCAGTACTCCTGCAGTTATTGAGACCCTGTTTCTGATCGAACTGCACAGTGAACATGCCCATTCTCTATGGACTATTCTCTCCTTTATTACATTTTTTGTTCATTCTGGAATGTGGTGTGTAATATATGAAAGCATTTTTAGCTACCCAGTCAGCACAGTGCTAGCTACTGGGAGATTAGATTTGAGGTCTTAAGTTGGTCCTTGGAATCTGTGCTCCTGGGAGCCAGCAGAGAATAGACCACTCCCTCTAGCCCAGCAGGAATTGTTTCCTCTACTTGGCAAATTCCAAACACCCCCCTCCCCTTAAAAAGTATGTGTGTGCTCTGCCAAACCATGAGCACAGAAGAGAAAACCGGTGAGGATCTAGAATTGTTGTTCTTTGACAAAATGTCTCTGCGCAGCCATGGTGGAGAGATGCACACAGACACTCTGGGTGTCATTGCTAGATCCATACTGCTGCTGCCTGCGACAGCTCTGTACTGGTCAGCGATGGGGAGGATGAGGAGGAAGTGCCATGAAGAACATTAAAGGAGTTTGCTTTTCATCATGTTGTGAGCTAGATCAGAGAAATGAACTTGCCCCACTTAATTAGAAAATCAATTAAACCGTCTCACTTTGCTTGGTCTTCAGTCCTAAAGCCTTTCTCTCCCCCCCACCCCCTGAACTAGCGTCTTTCCTCCCAGAATGTAGCACCATCTTATGTTGATACCTGTGCTCCCTGATTCGGCTGACCTATTTGTCTTTGGACTAAAACCTCAACTTGCTTTGGCCCTCACTTTCCATCTCGGCACAGAGTTCTTCCAGGCATTGCATAATTCCATTACTTGGATATTTGCTTGCTCTTCTTCTGCCTTCAGCTGAGTGCCTTGCTTTTCTGGTATGGAAAAAGCCATTCCAGAAATACTCTTGCCTTTCTGGTTGCTGCTAGGGGTTGTGAGGAAAGGAAAACAGAAGGCCTGTGTAAAATTGGTTAGAGAAGGTCCCTCAGACAGAGCAGTGCAATAGCTGTGATGCTGAAGCATTGGGAAGGACATCTGAGAGGGAGGAACTCGGGCGTTCAAATGAGAGAACCTCATGGTGGGGACAGATCCTCACTAACAGGCACGAGGCAACATAGGGTGGATCATGCATTGCAAGACAAATTTGCTTGTAGCAGAGAACTGCTTTCTGCCCCATCTGTGATGTGACCTGCAAATAACCATTAGAATACTGCCTGCAGGAGCCCAAAGAGATGTTATGCTCCTTTTATAAGAGTTACTTACTCAAGCACATAATCCTCTCTACTGAGGTGAAACACAGCAGCTGTTTGACAGCTCACAACAGCAGGTGGTGGTGGGAGATCTGTATCCACATTGCGTTGTCTAAGAATTCCTCCATCAGTGGAGTAAACCTCAACTTGGGATTTGGCCAGTGTGCTGCCAAGGTAAACAAGTGCCATCATGTCATTAATGACAAGTGCACAGGAATATTGGTTTTACCATTCTTCCTGCAGCACAGCCCTACCACCACATACACACACACATTCTGAATGTGTCCTGCCAAAGCAGGAGGTCTGGTTGGACAGAATGTGGAACATGGCCAGGCTGCTTTTCCAAGTTTTACCAGCAGCATTCTGCCTGGAATCTTTAGTGACTACTACTCTTGGTCAGGACTTCATCCAAATGCTAGCACTTCCCAGTGCTGAGTGCTCTGTTTGCCAGGCTGTTCCCAAAAAGGTGTTTTGAACTGCTAAGAAATTGCTTGGACAATTTTCATGTTAAACCTGTTGTGCTTCATATCGGTATTTTCTTATTCTTAAGCACCAGTGCCATTTACTTTATCTCTGCCTATGCTGAGACTCCCTCAGTCTCAGCACTGTGCAATCCTTGCAGAAGAGCTTCTATTCCTGGGCACATTCCTGTCTCAAAGCAGCTCTAGGAGATTAACATGTCTCCATAGCACAGGTGTCTTGTGACCATTGCCCCTTCAGCAGGGTCAGTGGCTCATCTTCTGCCTAAATTGACTCTTAATCCTGAAGCAGAAGTGTGCTGGACTGTAGTTTTTGTAACAGTCCTCCACAGCAAGCATATAACTCCATCCATGTTGGTCGTGTCTCCTGGGATGTTTACATGTGACGCGTGTATGACTGTGGCCCTAAAAAAAGGTGGGGGGTTGACATATCTGAAACAGGGCTGGATTAACTCAGGCTTTGGGGCTGTAGGTCAGAGTCCTGAATTTTGAGAGACCTCCAAAAATGAACACAGCTCCAGACTTGATCTTTACCAGCTGCAGTGGGAGCGTCTGCTGCTGCCCTATCTCCCTACAATAATGCCATCTCCAAGCCCAGCCAGAGAGAGGCTAGGGGTGCTGCTGGCAGAACTGAATATGCAAAGAGAGGCTCCTAAATCTGTCCTTGCTCTGAACTCCCTTGGGCTTCCCAACCCCTTATTTTGCCTCTGTCCCAGGACTTTTGATCCTTTTGCGTACTGCCCAGCTTCACTCATCCTCCCTCGCTAGAGTTTCTGCTACAAATTGCTTCTGAAGGATAATTTGACTTTGGCATCTTGCGAAGCAGCCAGGGGACTGTGTCATGACTCATAGTGGATTCTGAAATACAGTATTGGGCACAGAGATCAGAGGGGGAACTTTTAGCTTAGCATTAATGCTTTATTATCCTTGAAGGAAAGTCCAGCATAGAGATTCTAGTTGCTATATCTCATTACCCAAGAATAAAAATAGCCGTCAAATAGGGGACTACTGTTGCTAGCTGGTTGCAAAGCTGGGCTAACAAAATCCACCTTCCATTGGGAATAGTGAGAAATTAGAGCATCTGTATTGCAGACTCTCATACCATAGTTTTGGCTTTTTAAATAGACTTGAAATCATGTATGTCCTTGCCTGGGAGGTGTTGCTGTCCAATGGTCTGTAAAGGGAAGAAGAACTTCTGTCCTACTTGCATTGTCAGCCTCTTGGGAAATGCAATTGAAATGGCGGTATTGTGCCCTGCATGGAGCTATCTAAATTGTGTGCACATTATAATGTATGAGGAATAGCTGCTCTAGTGCCTCAGTCTGTAGATGCCCTGCTGATGTTCTTGGGACTGGGCATGTGATTAAGCTCCCACACCCCGTGCCATTTAAGAGGACTAGCAAACTAAGGACTGATTGATACTAATGTGGGTAAGTCATTCTTGTTTGCAGAATTAGGACCTAAGGTGGTGAAACAGCTCACTGGAGTTTTGGTTTGTGAAAATACTTTAATGACATTTTGAATGAACCAAATATGTGCAAATTTATCAAAGGGTTAAACAAAAATACTGAAAAATAACTAACTCCTGGACCTTCTCCAGCTACTACAACCAATAGCAGCACTGCTCACCTTGCTCCTGGAATTCTGAACCTGGAGCGAGGAAGAGTGAGCTTTGCATTGAACTGGATAATTATTTTCTTCCCCTCTCCAGCACAGATGAAGTACTAAGAGCCATAGTCCTTCCCAAGAAGTTCTTGATCCTGCAGTTGATTTTGAGTGAGCTATATAATCCATATGCATGAACCAATTGCAGGACTGGGCAAAACAAGAGATGCAGAAGATGTGCTCATTTCAGAAACGTGCACAGCCCAGAAGAGCTGGTGCTATGTTGGGATTTGCAGTGCAGAGTGTGAGATGTTAGAAGTTACTTGTTAAATGGGGTGCGGGGGGGGGGCGGGGGAGACTTGTGCCTTTCTTTGCAGCTAGTGTATATTGGTGACATGTATTTTAGCTGATTAAAATGTTGCTTGTATTTTGCATTAGAAATTTAGATTCTGTCGAGCCTAGGAGACTGTGGCTGGGGTGTTAATGAGCAGGGGTACATGTGCACTCAGCTTTTGTAAGCTACTTCTGGAGAGGGGTATTTTAGTCAGACTGTTCCAGACTTGGGAGTTGTGCATGCTCCCCTTATGTTTTGGGTGCAGGGAACTTTCCCCTCTTTAAATTTGTTATCCCATGACCCCCAGTTGAGTGTTCTGTCCCCTGAACTCCAAGTTCAGGGTGATATGTTTTCTCCATCTTTCACCCTATGGTGTTATCCCCCTGGTGTCAGGGTTTCGTCTTCTTCCTGGAAGCGCTGATGTGTGTTTGCAGGCCTGAGCACATGCTGTGATGCCAGCACTGTGGAGGTGTGTTCTGCACTCCATTTCTGCTGGCCCTGCAGCAAATTCATGCCAGACCAGACTACTAAAGCCACTGGTGGCGCTTCTGAGCGATACCCCACACCGAAGGCCTTAATTCAGCTAGGCTGACTCCTCTCCCCTTGGCAGGGGTTCTCAGTTTCCCCCATCAGCTATGCTGGGTCCGTTATCGCCTTCATGCATCCCCTGACTGCTGTGGGGAGTCACCTTTGTGTTAGCAGGTGGAGTGGCTGCCCAGAATCTCCAGGCAGCAGCTCTGTAGGCACAGTGGCTGAAGCAATAGCAAGGAATTTGGCCCAGCCTTTCTGGGAGGGTTACAGGCAGCATCAGCTCTGGTGGCCTTAAGGATCCCTCTGGTGGCTTCCCTCAGGCATGCCAGTCAATTCAAACAGGGCCTTTAAGTTTAGCTGTGTTGTGAGAGGTAGAGCACAGTGCTCTCCTGGCCTCCGAGTGGGGCATGTTTATTTGCAGATAAAACAATCTGGGAGGGAGAGACTCACACGAAAGGTGCTGAATTAAAAAGGAGCAATACTCCAAAAACAGCTGTCACCTGCTTTGTCTACAGCCACCTGAGGGCATCCAGCCATGCAACAGGCTTAAGAGTATGGTACGTGGGTTGGAATATGCACCTGACCCCTGGCTTCTCTTAAATCAGCAGAAAACAAACAAGGCTACTAGGAATAAATATTACTATAAAAATACAATAACAATAATTATAAAAATAAAATCAACCATAAACATATATAATGTTCCCAGTCAATGCAATGATCACAGCCTGACATGTTTCAGGAAATTTCCCTTCATCAGGGGTGCAATTAAAATCGGATATATATCAATAACAAAAGAAAATTATAGTATATACAAACAAATACAAGTATGATTAAAAAAATGTGCAAGAATATTTTCTGTGAACGAAAGACAACCAACCTGACAAAAGATAAACTCCTTTGGCTTTAAAAATCCATAAAGGAAATAAATCTTTATATAGCCTGCTCTCAATGGCTATACGCTCTTGCAGAGATCAACGCATATTTTCTTCTGTGATCCTAAATCAAGGATATAGTCATCAGTATATTATAATCAACTAATAGACAAAATTTGCCATATGTAACAGTCTTGAGTGAAGGAAATAGCCTGACCTATTTATTTATTTATTTATTTATTTTCTAAATTTGTACCCCGCCCCTCCTGAGAACAGCTCGGGGCGGCTTCCAACAATAAAAAAATATACATATAAAAATATATAAAACAATTTAAAATACTTCAACATACAATTCAGATATTAAAACAGGGCCTGGGAAACAATTTAGCATTAAAACAATAAATAGGGATGGGGAGATAAAACCCTCCCCACCCCCCTCCCCGAAGGCCTGGGTGAACAGCCAGGTTTTACAGCTTCACCGGAATGTCAACAGGCTTGGGGCCAGGCGAGCTTCCTCCGGAAGGGAGTTCCAGAGGCGCGGCCACCGAGAATGCCCTCTCCATTGTGGCCCCCCGTTTTATGCGGGGGACCTCCGGGAAGGCACCTCCGGCAGACCGAAGGAGCCACTCTGGGGCGTGGAGGGCAAGGCGGTCCCTGAGGTACAAGGGACCCAGACCGTGAAGGGCCTTAGAGATAATACCAAAACCTTGAACCTAGCTCGGCACGCTATTGGCAACCAGTGCAGAGTCCAGAGCACAGGTGTAATGTGCTCCCGACGACCCGTCCCTGAAAGGAGAC
>QEPC01004754.1:890993-913433 GCA_003113815.1 Sphenodon punctatus
GCGTCACTTCCTGAAACTCCCCCCACAAAGCTGGACCGGACGGGGCCTCCATCACGTCGCGCTCTCCCCCTACTGCCCCTAATCCAACGTCAAAGTCGCTCTGAATCCGAGCGATCTTGTCTGCAAAGTAGTTGACAAACTCCTCACAGCGGGCCTGGGACAAGTCCCCGTCCAGGCGGAGGGAGGTCGGACTGACCAGCCCCCGCACCACCCAAAACAGCTCCGCCGGGCATGACTTTGCAGACGCTATGAGGACAGCAAGGAACTCCTTCCTTGCTGTTCTCACAGCCTCAACATAGGACCGCAAATGGGCCCTATGGAGAAGTCGGTCGGAGTCAGATCGAGTCCAACGCCAGCGTCACTCCAGCGTCGGTCAGAGTCAAATCGAGTCCGATTCCAGCGTCGCTCCAGCAAAATATATTTATTTCATAAATATATTCTGGATATATTTATGAAACTCCAATAGTAATACAGCCACTGGAAATATCTTACAACTAACAAAAAATAGTCTGACCTCCATCAAGTTGACTCACCAAACTATTATCCTACCATATCTATAGGACTGCATCGTGATTGTTTTCATATAGTAACTGTGGTACACATAATGGAATTCTAAAAAATAATGCAGAACATACCTCTCAAAAGTAGGAGAGGTTGTGAACAACCACTTCAAAAAATGTATAAAACTTGCAGACCTCTAACAACCTCAAAATGAAGGATAAAAAAGTGAGGAGAGGGAGGGGAAAATGCTGAATGAAATAATACTCAAAATTGTTGCACTCTTAAAACAAGAGGAATAACAAAAAGCTAAAAAGGTAGCTAACCTTTTGCTGAATCAAAAAAAGAAAATTGCACCTACATACCTACCTCTGTCTGATGTAAAATCACCATGAGACATAATTCTGAGGATTTTACTTTTTGGGCCATTGAGAATAAGTGCAGACTCTGTAGATAGGAAACTGCTATTGTCTAAAAGAGAAACTATGTGGATTTTCAAGCTTGATACCATTGAGCCTTTTGGCCTAAATGTAGACATGGATTTGAGTATCTTCCTTTAATCCACATGCTCTCCTTCTTTTTGATTTTTCAGTGTTGTTCATTTTGCTGCAAAGTATATTTGTGTTCCAAAATATGCTCCTCGACCCACAGCTCCGCCTGGATCTCCAGGTGGAGGCTGTGGTGAGGGGAGCATTTCACCAGTTACATCTGGTATGATGGCTGCAGCCATATGTTTCGGACTCAGATCTGGCCACTGTCATCGATGCCTTTATTACCTCTAGATTAGACTACTGTAATGCACTCTATGTGGAGCGGCCCTTGGGGACGGTCCAGAGGTTACAGCTGGTGCTGAGGGTGGCGGCCCATCTACTAACGGGGATGGGTTGCCGCGAGCACATTACACCAGTGCTCTGTTCTCTGCACTGGCTGCCTGTTGTCTTCCGGGCCCAATTCAAGGTGTTGGTAATGATCTACAAAGCCCTAAATGACCTGGGCCCGGCTTACCTGTGGGACCACCTCAGGCCCTGGATCGTATTGCGGCTCTTGCGGTTAGCCGGGGACGTGCAACTCGAAGTCCCCTGTGTTTCCCGGGTGGCGACAATGGGGAGGGTGTTCTCGGTGGCTTCTCCCAGGCTGTGGAATTCCCTCCCGATGGAGGCCTGCTTGGCCCCGGACCTCCCCTCTTTCCAAAGACAGTGTAAAACCTGGCTGCTCCACCGGGCCTTTGAAAAGGGAGATGGGTAGGCTGGGTTGGGGAAGGGAGGGAGGTCTACCTTTTTAGTATATTTTTTAGCATTTTAATTAATTTTAAATTGTACATTACCTTTGTGTTTTTTTTGTTGTTGATTTATGTTTTGTTAAATGCCCTGAACTGCTCTGTGAGCAGGAGGGTGCGGGTTAGAAAAATAGTGAAATAAAATAAATAAATAAATAAATAAATAAAATAAAAAAAATTTTAGCATTAGAATTTTGGCATCTGATGAGGGGTAAAAGAAAATGTGTATATACTTGTTTGGAAACACTAGAAGAAGACTCCACATCACAGGTGTTGACAGTTTTGATTCATTTTGATAGTTTATAAGGAATACCTGTTATGGAGGCTGTTAGCTCCTGCTCAGCATTCATACAGTTGATTTTACATCAGACAGAGACAGGTGCTGTAGATGTAGTTTTCTTTTTTGAATCGCATAAGATTAGCTACCTTTTTAAGCTTTTTGTTATTCCTCTTCTTTTAGAAGAGTTCAACAATTTTTAGTGTTATTTCATTCAGTATTTTCCCTTCCCTCCTGCCTCCTTTTTTTTTTCTTCTTTTTTTTTCTTTTTTATCCTTCATTTTGAGGTTGTTAGAGGTCTGCAAGATTTATACATTTTTTGACGTGGTTGTTCACAGCCTCTCTTCTGCTTTTGAGAGGTATGTTCTGCATTATTTTTTAGAGTTTCATTATGTGTACCAGAGTTGGCGCCTAATATCAAGACGTGGAAATTATATTAAAACAATCATGATGTAGTCCTATAGATATGGTAGGATAATATTTTGATGAATCAGCTTGATGGAGGTCAGACTATATTTTGTTAGTTGCAAGATATTTCCAGTGGCTGTATTACTATCAGAGTTTCATAAATATATTCAAAAGGTCGGACTATTTCCTTCACTCAAGACTGTTACATATGGGGAATTTTGTCTATTAGTTGATTATAATATACTGATGACTATATCCTTGATTTAGGATCACAGAAGAAAATATGTGTTGATCTCTGCAAGAGCGTGTAGCCATTGAGAGCAAGCTATATAAGGATTTATTTCCTATATGGATTTTTAAAGCCAAAGGAGTTTATCTTTTGTCAGGTTGGTTGTCTTTCGTTCACAGAAAATATTCTTGCACATTTTTGTAATCATACTTGTATTTGTTTGTATATACTATCATTTTCTTTTGTTGTTGCTATATTTCAGTTTTTAATTGCACCCCTGATGAAGGGAAATTTCCCAAAATGCATCAGGCTGTGATCATTGCATTGTGTGGGAACATTATATATGGTTGATCTTATTTTTATGATCATTATTGCTGTTGTA
Organism: Sphenodon punctatus; assembly: GCA_003113815.1. NCBI lineage: Eukaryota > Metazoa > Chordata > Lepidosauria > Sphenodontia > Sphenodontidae > Sphenodon > Sphenodon punctatus. Next base: position 894,064 of record QEPC01004754.1, read on the forward strand.
TTTTTATAGTAAAATTTATTCTTAGTAGCCTTGTTTGTTTTCTTTTTGCCTTTCTTGGCTACGTTGTATTCCCTTGTTTTCTCTGTTTCTCCTAAATCAGTGTCTGTATCTGTTACTACCACCGAGCCCGCAAGCCGCATGGTTAGCAATGCTGTTTTAAGGCACTGGCACACACGCACACCAGTGCTTTTGAAGGGCAAAACATTTATTAATATTGAGGCCAAATCAGTGGTAAGTGTTAGCAAGGAGTGAACAATCTTCCTTGGTCACCTTCCTCACCTCACAAAACTCCATTTCTTTCTCCTCTGGCCTGCCTGCCCCTGTACCTCAGCTCCATTCTGCTCTTTCTGGAATAGTCTGATTCCTTGTTGCTATCTGTATCCCGCCCCCCACTTCTGGTGACACTCTGCCTCTGGGTTGCTGTGACTGTACTGAACCCTCCTGCAAAGCTGGCCTCCCTTTCACCGGCGTTACTGGTGTTCCCAAGTCGCCTCCTCCCTTTTAACTCTTTTCCCTGCACACTTAGCCTTCATTGCTGCTCGTCTCCTGTTGCCCGGGCGCTCGTCTCCCTGTCTATTCTTCATTCCAGCAGCTTCCTTATGTGGCTAAATTTGCACTTCTTGTCTCATCCTTGTCATGCCCCAGTGGACAGCCCTGGTATACGCCCCTACGTTCCAGCATGCAGTCTTGGGCACACCTTTGGGCTCTTTTCTCTGTGCTTCTGGCTGGGCTCCTGCATCTCCTGCAGTTCTCCCTCTGACCCTGCTCAGTCCCTCCTCCCCTCCCCCCCCCAACGCCAAAATCCCTGTCTTGTGTTTCATTCTCTTAGTGTGCTCTAATCCACTCTCTGGCCCCTCTTTATTCTGTCCTCAGTGCTTCAGCTAGCACAGCCTCTCTCTCCTGTCATTTCAGCCAAGCACTAGAGGTGTGCACCAGGGACCCATGTCATTATTCGTTTTCATTATTTAAATCTTTCATTTTCATTTTTGCTTTCCATTGGTTTCAATTGAAAAAACATTTTCAGCTGTAACATTTTTGTTTTTCATTATATTTGGATGAAACCTGGAGGGTGTGTACCTCCAATGGAAGGCATTATGTGTACCACATTTTGGAAAGATTGGATAAAGGAATCCAATTATTATAAGCAGTTGAATTGTGTTATTTTGCAAAGATCTGTATATACATTCCTGGTTGTAACGTCTTTGTCTCCCATCTAATGTGGGTGAAGCTTGGCATGATTATACCCCTCCCTGCATTTACTAACTATGCCAACGTTCAGAAGGATTGGATAAAGGGTTCTGGTGGTATAAGCAATTAACTTATACATTTATGCCTGACCAACCAGTGTACATGAAATTTGGCAGGGCTGTATTTCACACTTTCAGTATCAACTCTGCCAAATATCAGAAAGATGTGATAAAGGGTCCCAATTTGATATGCCTGCACAGCATATGCCGAGAATCCCACCTCTGCCACCGAAGCAGAGAGGCACAAAGGTTCCTTTGCTTGACAGATCCCAATTACTGGTGCCTGCTACAAATATAGCATGCAGATAGTAACAGTAACCAGGACCCACTGCTCATGCACAGGCGTCTAATACAGAACCAACACATTTTGAAATATGAACCTCCTATTCCCCAAACACTGTAAGAATCCCACCCCTCATTGAATACACCATGCTCAGATGTTTTTATCATCCAATCCTTTAAGCAACAAGCTTTCTTCTAACTGCAGAATACTAATAGGGACTTTTATGAAAACCACTTGTCTTCCACAACATTCATTTCCCTCCAATGAAAACAAGAAGCACTATTAAAGTTTGAGAGGTGTTGGGAGGTGGGGGAAGAAAGGTTACAATAGAAACATCTTTGTGAGCCTAACTAAAATTACTGCCACTCTACTAATACACAAGCACTATAATGCACCCCAAGGGCACAATTCACAAACCACTTACGCTGGAGTAGCCCCACTGAATCCCACAGGGGGTTTGTGGATGGCAGTCTAAACTGCGACACAATTGCTATATTCCCCAGCAACTCAAGTTTTCACATTAAAAACAAGCCGGTGTCTTGGTCTTGAATGAGACACTTACTTGTTTCTACACACTGCAAGGGCTCCGCTATTCTAAGGTGACTAGCTGTTTGCAAACGCAGACTTGGCAAATGCATGACCAAAAGAAACCCCAATATTGGCCTTCCAGGCATCATCAGGAATGCTCTGCGAAAGCACCACTCCTGGGAACATGCCTGTAGCTGCGCTTCCAGCAACTGTTCTATCACAAAACGCCAAGGTTGCTGAATTGTCTTGGTTTGAAGGGGGAGATGGTGTTCAGTGACATTGTTCAGCACCTCCTAAGGAATGCATTCTCAAGACTGTCTATATTCAGTGTTATAGTCAGTATTTATCTGGTGCTATAGGTCTGCAGCGAGTTAAGAGCAGAGATCTGTTCCTAGACTTGAGGTGCTCATCATCTAAATTACACTATTTCTGCAAATGGACAAAATCTGCTGAAAGAAAGCCAGCTGAGAGAGGTGGCCTTGGGAGGAATCTGAATGCACCTAGAGGAAAGCTTTTCTCCAGCGAGAATGGTGGGGAAGAGGAGGTAGGATTGTGAGAATGTTGATGAGGGATTCAAGCCTGAGACAGAGAAGTGCAAGCTGTGCTTGGTAGGGGTGTGCAATTCGTTTTCGTTATTATAACGAAAATGAAAAATTTCATTCGCTTTTTCATTATTGTAAACGACAAATAATAATATGGAAAACAAAAACGAATTTTCAAAATAAGGCGAAAACACTGAAAAATGCATTTCCGGCTATACCTTTTGTTGTTTTTTATTCAATTCTGATGAAACCTAGGGAGATTGTACCCCCAATGGAGGGCACTGTGTGTACCAAATTTCGGAACGATTGTATAAAGGGAACCGATTTTAAAAGCAATTGAATTTTGTGATTTTAAGAAAAGCTGCACACGCATTCCTGGCTACAACTTTTTATTCTTCCATCCAATTTGCATGAAACTGGGGAATATTATGTCCCTCCCCAGGATTACCAATCCTGCCAAATTTCAGAAAAACTGGATAAAGGGTCCTGATGTTGTAAGCCATTAACTCGAACATGCATTTCCGGCTGTAACATTTTTATGTTCCACCCTGTTTACAAGACATTTGGCAGAAATGTATCTCACACCATCCCTGTCAAAGGGTCACAATTGTATAAGTAATTGAAGTTGTCCCCTTGAAGACTATTATTTCCTTACAGCAGCACATGCAGTGCCAGTCAGAGGCAAGCACCTAGCATGGCAGAGGGAGGGAGGTTGTAGGAGGGAGAATGGGAAGCAACCCAACAGACTGACAGACACATTCACTGGCCAATTACTGCATGCTTCCAGCTGTACAGGACCAATCAGTGGTGGCTTCAAGGTGAGCATAGGGGGCAGCCCTGAGGCGAGCATAGAAGGGACATAACTGGGACTTTGGGGATTGCATCCCAGCAATCAGGAGACATGGTTTACACATCCAGGCTGGCTAATTATAATCACAATCACATTCTGCAGCACTGTGACAGACAGAGGACATAAGAGAATCTCTGTTGGTCCTTTCCTAAACAGATGCTTCTGACTTCCCAGTAACAAGTGGGGGAGAGAATTTTGGGTGGTCATAGCACAGAATGAGGATATTTCATTGACATTTCTGCTGGCCAATTGGCATCACAAACAGATCTTATACCACAGTGAGACACACGAGAATTCCTGGCATAGGCTCATTCGTGCAAAACAAAAGTAGGTTTCAAAGGATCCTTGGGGAGTTTGGTCCCTGTATTCCACTGAAAATGAATAGGGGCTTAGGGCATAGCTCCCTCAGTCCCTCTTGAAATCCCAGCTTAAGGTAGGAGAGGAAGGCTGGTTAACTGCACAGATTCTGTGTTTGGGCAGCTGTGTGCACCAGTAGTCAACATTCATTGCAAGAGCAGTGTTGCACAGCTGAATCAGGAAAACACCAGCCCTTGGTTACAGCTCTTTGGTGGCTCTAAGTGTGTGTAAGTAGGAACAGCACCCCCCTGCTTGTCTCTCTCAGGAAAGAGAACCCCCATCCACTGCTATAATGCAAGCCTCTACAACTCAGGAAATGCAAAAACGAAGGCCTCAGTTAACTCTTGTCCAGCCATAATTCTGACTGTGTGGATAACACAGGGATTGCCTTACTCATGGGCATTTGAATATTCTGCTTTGTCACTGTTAACATTGTGAAGCATGTGACACTTGATACCTAGGCCACATTCCTCAAAATACTTACTCCCAGAGTAGCACCACTGATGTCAAGGGGCTGCTCTAGAATAAGTGGTTTAAAGAATGCAGCCATGCTGTCTTAGGTAACCCACCTAAGGACTTGCCTACATAATGGGTTAATGTAGTAAAGGGTATGATTTCAACACAATGACCATCGCATGTTGGCTGGGAGGTAGACCCTATGTTCTGTGTAATGCAAGTTAACAATTGTGGAAACATGTAGTATGTCTGTACAAACATTAAACCCCTGCCAGCTAGCCCAGCTCCTGTGCAACTATCCAACCCTTTACCCTGCATTAACTCAGTGTGTAGTAGAGCCCTACGTTACCGGACCCTTACTCGCTTCAGATGGGGACTGTGAGAACCTGGTGAGAGATGGGAGAAGGGTGCACATGGCCGTGTATGAGCTGCCAAACAAACCCAACAAAAATCCAAAGGACACCTGATACTAATGAAATATACTATAATATAAAACACAATATAAAATATACAGTACAGTCATAAAACAATACACAATATACATAAGGAGTATAGCGTGAACCATCAATGAGATAGCATGAAAGAGTAAATAGTGCAATGAGCCCAACGCGTTTCGAGCAAAGCTCTTCTTCAGGGGCGTTCTTTTGCTGATAGACTCTTACATTCCACTCATAAATCAAAAACCACCTTTTCTCTCACTAACTGGAGAATATCTCCTTCTGATCTCTCAAACACAGCATCAGGTGTATGCATGTATGAACTGCCTCCTGAGCAGTTGCATTGGGCAGTGCAAAATCTAAGCAGCAGACCATTGATTCCACTTCTGGTACAGACACAGGGCATCCCTGTCCATGTCCGAACCAAGTTTGGTTTTGTAGTGTACTGGAGCCACTGTCACAGGGCTGTAGGAGGGGAATGTCCTCCTTGCTATCATTTGAATTTCCTGAAAGCTGGGTGAGTGGGAAGAACTGCTGCCATTTGGGGGAGTGGGTTGAGGGGGTCAAAGGGGAGAGGCTGTTTCCCCTGCTCTCCAGCTTTGGACTGTGGTTACTCTACTGCTGGGGGCTGCTTCTCTCCTGGCACTGGCTGTTTTTTCCATCCCGTCTTGAGTGCAACTTTCCTCTGTAAGAGCTGCTGAATCAGGTTCACCATATTCTATTTCTGACTCGTGACTGCTGTTAGGACTCCAGATACAGCTAAGTACAGGTGGGATCACATGATCTTCCATCTCCCCAAAGACTCCAGCTCTCTAGGAGGGAGGGAGGGAGACTTTCTGGTGGTGGACAGGAGGATGTATACTGCATCATAGGTCTCCTGGGACAGTGTCTCTCAGAGTTACATCCTGTGTGTGTGTCAGTGCTTCTGGGCTCAGGCCATGCACTGCTGTCCATTGAGCTTCTGTTGGATCAGCTTTGCATCAATGTACCATCCCAAATGACGGGACTTGGTAAAGCTAAGCTGGGCTTGCCCAAACATTTACTTAACAATTCCCAGTTAGCAGGCGACTTGTGGGCTCGTTAATGTGCGGCAGCCCCCGCCTGTGTTCCAAAGGGGCTGAGCTTTGCAAGGCAGTGTGAGCCCTTCGTTCCCGACTGCACCTCATGCCACATGGGACACGGTAGCTCTTCCCTGGGCAGATTCTCCATCTGAATGAGGCACTCCTTACTGGGCGACTCTGCTTTTGATTCTCAGATGCACCTTAAATGTCTGTTTTGAGATTTTAGTCATCCCTTCATAACCACTTTGTGGTTCCTTCCTCCCTCCCAAGACCTCCATTTAGACGAGGTGGAGAGTTTTGTTGTGTGCAGTGGTGTTTTTTAAAAAAAATTTAAATGTGCCAGCAGCTCCCCTACCAAAGAAGAGCTGGATCTGTAGAAACATTTACTCTGGCTCCTTTTAGTGCCTTATGCTCCTGAATGTTGTGTGTTAGAAGCAAGTGAGGGGAGGACAGCGCCACAGTCGATTCTGTTAGCTCGTGGCTTCTACCCATTGCAGACCTGCCTCATCTCCTCCTGAAGAGAGGCTTTTAACTGTAGATGGATCTTGTACCAATGATGCTTTTAACCCTTTATGAACTCTGGTGGTGTAGAAAATGTCTGTTACTGTAAATAGTGTCCTGCTGTCTGCCTTTGTGAAGTGCAACAGTGCACACCTGTTAGTGTTTAGAATTAGAAGATGATGGAGATGCAGAAGCAATTTCTCTAGTGAGGAAATGGCTGCTGCTCCCGAGTGCACAAGGAAGTGTGGACTTGCTGATCTCAGCTGATGCCCGGCTGCTCAGACTTGTATGCTGTATTTATATCATACTGCATTTCAATTACTATTTTCTGTTCCTTGTTGGTTTCAGTGTTACTAGGTTTGTATATTAATAAAGAAACATTTTAACTACTCCTGCCACCTATTTCATGGGTGGGAGGTAAGAAGAGCCTGGCTTTATCTCTCTTGACTCCAGATCATGCTTCCCATCAAGAAAAGTTTACGCGTAATAGGGAGGACGGTGCTGGAGTGAGTGGGTGGTTATCTGGAGGTATATGCTATGGAGAATGGATACCATGCCTAACTTCTGTTTTAGCCTGAGGAAGCTACAAGCCTCACCAGCGGCAGCATCTGACTAGAAGTGAGTCACCAGATGTGAATCCAGCCCACCTTGCTGCCTCATTTGTATTTCTACAGCCCCTATAGTGTTCAAAGTGCAATCCTTTTCTAGCTCACACTTACCTGTGATGTGGGTCATTATCCCCATTTTATAGAGGGTAGAACTGAGCCTGAGAGAGAGTTACTAGCCTAAGGCCACAGTGAGTTCATGGCTAAGATGGGATTTGAAGTCTGGTCTCTCAGGTCCAACAGTTTATCCATTGAAGATGCTGGCTCTCAAAAATCCAGTGACTCTTCCTTTGTGATTCTGGGTGACAGGAGAGAAACGAGAAGCTGGTGGAAGGGTCTGGGCAGGGAAGGAGCCCTGAAGGTCAATGGCTTATAAAGCCATAGGTATTCACCCAGTGATGATTCCTGCATTACCTCAGAAGCTGGCACTAGAACTAGTGTGTGTGTGTGTCCGATAAGTAGGGATTTTGCTAACTTACATCATTAAAAATCCAATGCCACACTGCTGCTTTCAGTCAGTTTAGTCATGATGTTGCTCTCCTCCACCCTGTTAACTGGTTGCAGAACTGATGTTTATTTATTTATTTAACACATTTTGTTAACCCGTCCCTCCTGCTCCAGGCAGCTCAGGGTGGCTTACATACATGTTAAACTAAATGTTGGCCAGCTCTGGCCGAGCTTTCATTGAGCAGCAACCATGCTACTTCTGCAGGTTGTGCCTTGCTTCTGGATGTTAACCCTCCCAAGCTTGAAAAATACACTGTATTAATTCAGTATTGGGACAGAATAGACCCCAGTTAAGCAATAGTTGAAAAATAATAAACATGATTGATTTGGAAAGTTTAACATAAATGTTTTAAATTGTATTAGTTATTGTTTGAGGTACAGAAATACACCACTACCACACAATGATACTTGGGGCCAGTAATACCCACAACGTTAACAGTAACAACAGTACAGGGGTTGATTGACCCTGCATTTTCCAATAGTAAATAATTGGCGAGGGGTGGGGGGTAAGAAATTACCTCGTATACCTACCTGGTACATTTCTTTCTTTCTTGTTTTTTTCTTCAACACAGAACTGCAAGTAGGTATGATGAACCGTATTGAAGGTTCATACTTTGAAAGTGTTAACGGCTGTGAAAACATCAAACAAAATGGCAGTTGGCAAGTGTAAGTTTTCACCTTGGGGTATAATTGACCTTAATGCCCTTGTAGTGGTATTTTTCTGTATACACAGAAAATGACATTTATAAAAACAGACAAAATGCTAAATTATTGTCCTTATCTGACTTTGTGAAATACTATTTTTTTGCAGTATGTGTTTGAGGCAAATATGACCCCAGTCCTAGGCCTGTAGTGCTTTCATTTTCCCCTTCATTACAATCGAGGCCAAACGTACCCCAATACTGTTTTAGTGAAATTTTTGTTTTTTAAATTACATTGGAGGGTGGAGGGACATGAACCAACACAGGACAATTGACCCCATTACTGTTGAAGAGTACATGGAGTATGAAGTGGTACAGGTTTGCTTAAAATGTTTTGCATTTTTTGGTACCCCATGAGATCAGATTGACCCCCAAATCCTTGGGAGGGGTGTTCTTGCCTCTTCCCTTTCCCTGCTGTGGTTCCTTGATGCGCCCTTTCCTGCCTACACTGACCAGACCTCTGAGGCAGTGACACTGTTACTTAAGCCTTGGAGATGCCTCCAGCCTTAGCCATGTGGAGGTGTGCTGTTGGCAGGCTCAGCAGGTGTGTGCACTTTCTCAGAGGAAGCTGCTGCATGGGGGCTGCCTGTGCTGCCATGTGGGGAGCATGGATTGAACACTGCAGTGGCTGAAAATAAATAAATCTGCTCCCCAGAAGGAGTTTTATCCACCTAGTCAGCAATGGGGAAATCCAAATTGTTGGCAACCCTAAAGATTGAGTATCAATGAGGAGACCTGAAGTGACAGAGCACCCACCCTGTCCCCTAGAAACCATCCCAGTGATCAGTAACCCCCTTCATCCCAACCCCCTCCCCCCAAAGATCACACCAGTCCAATAGGCAGTAAGGGAAGCAGCCTCTCCTACTTCACATCACAAAGGTAAAGGGGAGGCCACCTTTTGTGCTTGCTCTGGTTTGTTGTAAGAGTGCAGAGCACTGAGTGTTAAGGTGATCGATTGGTAACATGGGGGCTCTGGTTGTGGGGAGAGGGCCAGTGAGGATGGAGGGACCAAGGAGTGAGAAGAGGTTTTGGGTGCATGGAAACGGCTCGAGGTGGTGGGTGAAGGTGGAGTGAGAAGGCTCTCTGGGTGCATGGAAATGACCTGGGGGGTAGGGATGGGAGAGGAATGAGAAGGCTCTAGGTGCAGTGATGGGGCCTGTGGGTGAGCAGGGGGGAAGTGAGAAGGGGCTCTAGGCTCCTGGAAATGGCCATGGTCGTAGGGGAGGGTGGAGTGACACGGTGCTCTGGGAGCCTGAAAAAGGCTTGTGGAGCAGGGGAGCAGTGAGAAGGGGCTCTTGTCACATAATTGCTGGGAGGTGGGGCGAAGGCAGAGTGAGAAGGGGCTCGGCCCAAGGGAAGAGTCTTTGGAGGTGGGGGAGGAGTGAGAAGGGGCTCAACGCATGGAAAGTGCCTGTGGAGGTGGTGGCTTGGAAATGTGTGAGAAGGGGCTCTGGACATATGGAAAGGCCCAGGGATGGGAAGAGTCTCTGGACTCCAGGATGTAAGTAAGTAAGCTTTTGTTGTTTGGCCATTGGCCATAACAAAATTCATTAAGAAAATAATACAAAATACAAAACATACATGATAAACTTTCAGAGACCATAGGTCTTAGTCAAAGGTAAATGCACATACATTGAATTTAAAATTTGGCTTGTCCTTCTAAGGGGTTATGGTGCCAACATTTGTCCCCTGCTTAAACATCCCCTTAAATAATAAGTATATTCATCATTAGTCCACAGATTAGTGGAAGGAAGGAAGGGATAGGAAGGAAATGTATTAATTTGTTTGGTCATTGGCCATAACAAAAAAGTAACAAAGCAAGTACAATACTAAATTGCTTATCAGCATGGAGCTTAAAACAAGAAAAGCAAGGATAATTAAGACAATAATATCCATAGATATAGAAAAAGAAGAGAATAAAAATTAAATTTGTAATTGCGTTGCGTTTGTCTTACCCTTCCTGGGCTTTATGTCGGCAGCATTTGGCCCCTGCATTAACTTGATGATATCCCCATTGCTAAAGGCCAGTCAATTACAACCAAGTTGGAGGTATGCTTGTGTTTATTGTTTATTACCATTAACTGGAGGAGTATAAATCAAAACGGATATTAAATGCGGGAAACATAGAGATGTACCCTAAATTATTAATTGTTCACATTTTATCTTCTAACATCTCCGGGCTCCTCTTGTCTTATTAATTGAGCCTTTTTCCTTCTTATTTCTTCTTGCCATGAAAAAAATGCTATAGACCTAGTAACAGTCTGATTTGTGTTAGCCAATAAATGACTTTTTCCAATTAATGTCTCAATGTTCTTTCCCTTCCAATAAAGGTTTGACATATTTGTTCCTCAATGTGTCGTCGTGCAGGCAGTCAAAAATATAATGCACAATGTCTTCAATCTTGTTTTGCGAGCAGCTGCAAAATCGCAAATTGTGCGGCATACCAGCAAGTCTCCCTTCTACAACAGCAGAAGGGAATAGCTGGAATCTCAATCTGGTAAGAGTAGCTCTAGCGGCTGGGTTCTCCACATAGGACAAGTAATCTTCAAAGCAAAAGTTACTTTTAAGCTCCGGGTACCTAAGAGCTTTTTTGCATGCCTTAACTTGGGGCAGCCCGTCTTGAGTAAAGACGTCATTAATTCTACAGGTTAGCAGGGGTTGCACTTTAATCGACAGTCACTCTGTCGATGAGCTAGTCCAGCATTGGAACAGCTTGCTGGGGGAGGTCATTGACAGGGTGACTCCGAGATGCCCTCTGCCTCTGTCTCATCACCGCAGTGCCCCTTGGTTCACTGAGGGACTGCGGTGTATGAAGCAAGTAGGCAGGAGGCTAGAGCAATGCTGGCGTCGGACTCGCTCTGACTCCGACCGACTTCTCCATAGGGCCCATTTGCGGTCCTATGTTGAGGCTGTGAGGACAGCGAAGCTGTTTCAAGTGGTGTGGGGGCTGGCCAGTTCGGCCTCCCTCCGCCTGGATGGGGACTTGTCCCAGGCCCGCTGTGAGGAATTTGTCACCTGCTTCGCGGACAAGATCGCTCGGATTAAGATGGACTTTGATGCTGGGTTGGGGGCAGTAGGTGGAGAGCGTGAGGTGACAGAGGTCCCGTCTGGTCCAACTTTGTGGGGGGAGTTTCAGGAAGTGATGCCAGCCGATGCGGTGGATGTCCTGGGGTCTGTGAGAGCCACCAGTTGTGAACTTGATCCTTGCCAGTCCTGGTTGGTGAAAGCCTCTAGGGAGACATTGGGGACGGTGCTGGCGAGCATGGTTAATGCGTCCCTGCAGCAAGGGAGGTTGTCGCCCAGCCTCAAGGAGGCTGTGGTGCGCCCCATATTAAAAAAAAATAATCATTGGATGTGGATGTACTCGCCAGCTACTGACCTGTCTCTAACCTTCCCTTTTTAGGGAAGGTTATTGAGTGGGCGGTGGCAATTCAGCTCCAGGCGCATCTGGACAGCATCGGTTTCCTAGACCCTTTTCAATCTGGGTTCCGTCCCGGCTATGGCACTGAGATGGTGTTGGTGGCCTTGGTCGACGATCTCCGCCGGGAGATGGATGCAGGATGTTCTACATTTCTCATCCTGCTAGATTATTATTATTATTAACAAACATTTATATAGCGCCAGCAGTGTACATGGCACTTTACAAAGTAATAAAATAGACACGGTCCCTGCCCCTAGGGCTTACAATCTGAGAGACAGGAGCTGGGGGAGAGACTTAGGAAGGGGAACAGAGGGAGAGACAAGGGGTCTAACATTCATGAAGATGCGAGGTCTCAAGTGCACGTACTTGGCTTGGTTACGATGAGAATGACAGCAGGCAGGTCCATGTTGCAAGGATAAGGGTAAACCGATCGTAGGTATAGGAATAGTGGCTCAGCAGGATAAAGAGTCAGACAGAGCAGAGCGAAAGAGGTGAGTTTTAAGGAGAGATTTGAAGGTATGAAGGGAGGGGGCAAGGCGGATGTGGACAGGGAGGGAGTTCCAGGCATGGGGGGCAGCAAGTGAGAAGGGACGAAGGCGCTTAGGGGAGCAGGGAAGGCGTGGAAGGGTGAGAGAAGGGACAGAGGAGGAGCGAAGTGCACGGGCTGGAGTATGGAGGGCGATAAGTGCAGAGAGGTAGGGGGGAGCAAGGTTGTGAAGAGCTTTATAGGTGAAGACTAGGAGCTTGTGCAGGATTCGTTCAGGAAGGGGAAGCCAGTGAAGCGAAGAGAGGAGGGGCTGCACATGGTCGAAGCGACTGGCGAGGTAGATGACCCTGGCAGCAGAGTTTTGGACAGAGATGAGGGGAGAAAGGTGAGACCGGGGAAGGCCAGTGAGAAGGAGGTTACAGTAATCGAGGCGAGAGATGACCAGAGCATGAACAAGAGTTTTGGCAGACGAGACAGAGAGAAAAGGGCGAATCTTAGCAATGTTATGGAGGGAGAAGCGACAGGATTTAGCAACAGAGTCAATGTAGGGTTTAAAAGAAAGGGCTGAGTCAAAGATGAAGCCTAGGCTACGGGCTTGGGGGACAGGCAGGATGGTGACTCCATCAATAGTTATTGACAGTGAGGAAGGAGAGGAAGGATGAGGGGGGAAGATAAGGAGTTCAGTTTTAGCCATGTTGAGTTTGAGTTGACGTTGAGACATCCAGGTAGAGATGTCAGAGAGACAGTTGATGAGACGAGCTTGAACAGAGGGAGAGAGAGAGGGAGTAGAGAGATAGAGTTGAGTGTCATCAGCATAGAGGTGGTATTGGAAGCCATGGGAGGCAATGAGTTTGCCTAAGGATGAGGTATAGATCGAGAAGAGGAGAGGGCCAAGAACAGAGCCTTGAGGAACACCAACTGAGAGGGGGAAGGAGGAGGAGGCGGAGTTGGAGAGAGACACATTAAAGGAGCGGTCAGAGAGGTAGGAGGAGAACCAGTTATGGACAGAGCCACAAAAGCCAAGGGAGTGAAGGGAATCCAGCAAGAGTGAGTGGTCAACAGTATCGAAGGCAGCAGAGAGATCAAGGAGGACAAGAATGGAATAGAGACGTTTAGATTTAGCCACCAGAAGATCGTTGGTGATCTTAGCGAGAGCAGTTTCAGTAGAATGAAGGGGGCGGAAGCCAGATTGGAGGGGGTCAAGGGAGGAGTTGGAGGATAGGAAGTCAAGGCAGCGGGAGTAGACAACACGTTCAAGCAGCTTGGAAGCAAAAGGAAGGAGTGAGACAGGACGATAGCTAGAAGGGTCAGAGGGGTCAAGAGTGGACTTTTTGAGAATAGGAGAGACTGTGGCATGTTTGAAGGCAGAAGGGAAAGAGCCAGTAGAGAGGGAGAGGTTGATGATGTGCAGGAAGGAAGGGGCGACAGTGGGAGTAATGGAGGTGAGGAGGCGGGAAGGAATGGGATCAAGGGGGCAAGTGGAAGGGTTGGAGGAGGAGAGCAGAGAGGAGATTTCCTTAAGGGAGGCAGGGGAGAAGGAGGACATGAGAGAAGGAGGGGGAGGAGGGAGAGGGGTGGGAGTGGGAAGAGAGGAGTGGGAAGCGATGTCGAGGCGGATCTTGTCTATCTTGGAGGTGAAGAAGGAGGCAAGATCCTGAGCAGAAAGGGAAGAAGGAGGGGGAGGACAGGGAGGCTTGAGGAGGGAGTCAAAGGTAGAGAACAGGCGGCGAGGGTCCCGAGAACAGGACTCAATGCGGGAGGCATAGTAGTGTTGTCTAGCAAGGGAGATAGCAGAAGTAAGGGTGGAGAGACAGAATTTGAAGTGAAGGAAGTCAGCGTGAGAATGGGATTTGCGCCAGAGTCGTTCAGCAGCACGAGTGCAAGAACGGAGGTGGCGGATACTAGGGGTTAGCCAAGGACGGGGGTTGTGGGAGAAGGCAGGGCGGGAAGAGAGAGGGGCATGGGAGTCAAGTGCTAGATCTCTCAGCCGCTTTTGATACCATGGACCATGGGCTGCTGCTGAGACGGCTGCATGACCTGGAGGGTCTGGACTGGACTGTTTTTGAATGGTTCCGTTCATTCCTCTCGGGGAGAAGCCAGCGGGTGGTGCAGGGAGCTGAAACATCTTGCCCCCGGCCCTTGTCCTGCAGCATTCCGTTCTGTCTCCACTATTATTTAATGTGTATATGCAGCCCTTGGGGGAGGTTGTGAGAGGGTTCAGGGTGCGATGTCACCAATAATGCTGATGATACTCAGCTGTACCTCTCTTTCAGCTGACCCAGACCCTGCTGTCTCGTTGCTGTCCCAGTGTTTGGAGGCCGTGGCGGAGTGAATGTGGCAGAGCAGACTGAGGCTCAACCCCGATAAGACGGAGGTGATGGTGGTGGGGAGGGCGAGGGAGGTGTCAGCCCCCCTGATTGGGGGAGGTTCGCCCTCCTATAGCTCAGCAGGTTTGGAGTCTGGGGGTGGTGGTGGACTTGGATCTCTGCCTGGATTGACAGGTGGAGGTGGTGGTGAAGGCCGCCTTCCACCAGTTGTATCTGGTGCAGAGACTGCGTCCATACATATTCAGGCCGGACCTGGCCTCCCTCATCCATGCCTTTGTCACCTTGAGACTGGACTACTGCAACGCGCTCTACATGGGGCTGCCCTTGTTCCTGGTTCAGAGGCTGCAGCTAGTGCAGAATGCGGCGGCCCATCTCCTGACAGGGACAGGTTGTCGGGAGCATATAACACCTGTGCTCTGGACTCTGCACTGGTTGCCAATAATATGCTGAGCCAGGTTCAACGTATTGGTAATGATCTAGAAGGCCCTTCACGGTCTTGGCCCCTCGTACTGGACCACCTCGCTCTCCGTGCCCCGGAGCGGCTCCTTCAGTCTGCCGGGGGTGCCTTCCTGGAGGTCCCCTGTGTTAAGCAGGGGGCCACAATGGAGAGGGCATTCTCGGTGGCTGGGCCGCATCTTTGGAATTCCCTCCCGGAGGAAGCTCGCCTAGCCCCAAGCCTTTTAACATTCCGGCGGACGTGTAAAACTCTTCGCCCAGGCCTTTGGGGAGTGAGGGCGGGTGGTAGGGTTTTTAGCAATTCCCTGCCCTTATTTTATTTTATTTTTATTTCCTCTTTTGCCCTAATGGTGTTTTTTAAATTGTTGATGTTTTTAAAAAATTGTTTTATGAATGTTTTTAGTTGTACGTCACCCCGAGATGCCATAGGCATATGGGGCAACTCACAAATATATAATAATAATAATAATTAATTCGAGGACTAGACTTAAACTCTTCCGTTGGCAAACCCTAAGCACTTATCAGCCCCTCCATTTTTTGGACCCATGTAGTCCTCCTTTTGAGGCCTTCCTGTTCCCTGTAACACATTTTAGTTAATCTTACATCATCCATACTCTGCAGCTGGGACCAATATCTAAAGATAGCTAACCTAATCTTAAGTTCCACGGGGAACAAACCCAGCTCTGCCCTTACCATACTCGAGGGTGCAGAACAGGGAACCCCCAAAACCCTTTTGCAAATGTTGAGTTCTGTCACTTCTAGACCAGTAACATGAGCATGGCCCCAAATCTCTGCTCCGTAAATCATTTGAGGAGTCAGTTTTTGATTTATTAATGACACAACAGCCTTTACTAGCTTGGCCTCCACAGTTCTCCAAAATCGTAGGATTCCATTGGCAGTACGGTCCACTTTTAGCTTTACAGCCTCAATATGCCTTGCCCAATTACCCAAATAGTTAAACAGAACACCTAAATACCTGTAGCTCTTGACCTGCTCAATTTCATGAGACCCAATTTGCCATTTACTAGGAAAATAATAGTTGGCAAATACTAAGACCTTGGTCTTTGAATAATTAATTTCCAAATGATTAGAAACACAATTGTGCAGGTCCTCTAATAGTCTGTGCATACCTACTTTGGTCAAAGAAAACAACACCATGTCATCTGCGTATAACAGAACTGAGATAGATCTCTGTAGATGGTGGATGGTTCTGATCTTTTGACAAATGGCTCACTATGTCATTGACAAAGAAGTTGAACAGAAAAGGGGCCAGTACGCAGCCCTGTTTTACCCCATTTGAAGTGGTAATGGTATCCGACAGGAGACCTTTGTCGTTAAGTTTAACTCTCATATCGGTGTTGGTATAAAGCAGTTGAACATGTCTTAAAAGCCTGCGATCTAAGTTGGTCCTCCTAAATTTGTCCCACAATAGGTTCCTGTCAATAGAGTCGAAGGCTGCTTTTAATTCCACAAAAACTGCATAGAGTTTCATTCATTTTGTTGTAACACATTTAAAGACTAAATGATCCAAGATAAAGCACTGATCTATGGTGGAGTGGCTGGCCCTGAAGCCGGCTTGTTTCTCGGCCAATATTTGGTTGGTTTCAGCCCAGTGTTCCAACCTATGTAGCAGTGCTCCAGCATAAACCTTGGTTATGATGTCAATAAGACTTATAGGCCTATAATTGCCAGGGAGTGACTTATCACCCTTTTTGAAGATAGGAATTATCATGCTGGAGTTCCAATCCGGGGGAATATGGCCAGAATGGTTTATAAATATAAAAAAATTACATAGAATTGGAACCCACCAGTCAGAGCATTGACAGAAAAGCTCCCCAGGAAGTGCATCTTCACCGGGTGCTTTATGGTTAGGTATTCTCGTCAGTAAAACCCTCAGCTCATTTTCAGAAATAGGGGGCCAGCAGGGGAGATCCAGCAGATCACACACCAAGTTGTAATCTACATCCTTATACCTATTAAATATGTTACCAAAATATTGGAACCAGGCTAAGTTAGAAATACTGTAGACAGTTGATAAGGCATGGTCATTTGATCCAAAATCAACTAATCTCCAGAAGATCCTCGCATCTTTATTTGCGATAGCCTCTCCCAATCTTTCCCAAAGGTGGTGTTGGTGGCTTAGTTTTTTCTCTGCCAAAAGCCTCTTGTAATGTGCCTTTGCTTTAATTAAGGCACTTAGAAGAGTAGAGTCTTGAGAATCTTTAACTCTTTTAGCTTTCATGTTCAAGTCTGATTTTGCTCTCTTGCACTCACTATCATACCACGGGGACCTATTGTGATCATTGTTAATTGGCTGGGGAGGGAAAACCAATTCCCTAAGTTGATTTACAATGTTTAAGAATGAGGGCATTAGGTCATCACAGGTGGGGTCTAATTTCAAAAATTCTTCCCTAATGATAGTCCAATCATTGGACTGTAAGAGCTTTCTGCTGGCCTTTGCTATTTTATTATTCCAGCGAGGAATCTTAAAGCCTCGATCTGTTAATTGGGCTAAACCTGCCGTAGCAGAAGTAGTTAGGAAAGGGCCATAATTGGGGTTAATGGACAAATGGAGAGGCTAGTGGTCACTGACACCGAAGGGGAGTACCTGGCAGTTTAATGAATCATCCAAGAATAGAGAAGGTACTCACACATAGTCAACAACACTAGCTCCACTTGGTGAAATATAGGTCCAATCCCCAAGGGGGTCCGAAATAGTTCTACCATTTAGTACTTTGTAATTTATTTTATATAGGAACTGCAAAAACTGCAGCCCAGCTGCATTTAATTTGGCATCCCTATAATGCCTAATCGGGAAGAGGAAATCATCCTTCTCTTCTAGCACCATGAGCTGGGCAGTGGCTGCATTGGAGTTCCCAATCCTTGCATTAATGTCCCCCAAAATATTAATTAGGGGGTCATGAAGTTCATCACCCAGGGCGTGGAGAAAATCTCCCAGTTGCAGCCAAAAGCTTACTCTCTTGTAGATGCCCTTGCAAGGGGGTAAGTAAATATTAATTATAACTAATGGAACTGGTAGACTCCCTAAGATATAAAGTGCAAGGGAATTCTTAGGTGCATTAGCTAATAAGTGTCCCTGCGCTTGGCACCCCAGTGCAACAAAGGTGACCAGGCCACCAACCTGTCTACCAAATTTTGCCACCTTGGTGGCAGGGATTGACCATGCTGTAAAACCCGGGAGTTGGAGATCAATAGTGCTGTCAGCCCATGTTTCTTGGATACATACAATAAAGTGGTTGGCCACCAAGTTAATGAAGTCCTGATTTGGATGCCCAGCCCGCAATGTTCCAAGAACGATTTTAAATGGAACAGTAGCCTCAGTGTCTCCAGCCATAGATAGGGGAAACTGTCATACTTGGAACCCTGCTGTCGCCCCATCAGTTACCACAAATTCGGTAATATCTACTCCCACTGAATTGTCGCTAACCAGCCGACTGGCCTTAGAATGGCCCACTTTATTGTGCTGTTGCTGGATATCCATAATGTCACCTATTGTGCTAGCATGCCCTTGAAGGAGATTTTCTCTTCCTTCCTTGGTTGGATTGATGGCTGCTGTAATTGTACTTATCAACTCCCACCCACCCCCTCCCTGGTACCTACTATCGAGGCGGAGAAGTCTGGCGAATTCCTCCCCAGTTTTGCCTGAAGCGAGCTCAGCCTCTGTGTCAGGCTCCGGGGTATGGAGCCGTGGGGGAAACCAAGGAGGGAGAAGGAAGGTCAGAACTATCAGGCTCCAGGGGACAGAGCCAGGGAGGGGGAAACAAAGTAGGAGGAATCAAGGCCCAGACACAGGGGCGGAAAGGGTGGCCCCAAGGCGACCCTCTGAAACCTCTGTCGCTCTCTTGCCCCCGAGAGATTATGTACTCAGCAGCGTTACCAGGCACGCTGGGCTAAGAAGGTACGCAACTCATCATCGAGGTCAGGGTCCGGATACAAGGGTGGAACCCACCACAGTCCCTGGCGGGTTAACCAATACCCTGGAAGCACGGGGGAAGCTCAGCATAGGCTCTCACGGGTCAAGGGGAAGGGACAAAGCATAAGCTCACACGGAGCAGGGGGACAGAGACCAAGCATAGGGTACGCACAAGACAGGAGGACAAGCAAACATGAGGCACGCACAAGACAAGACGGAGGAAACAAGCAAGCAAGGGGAATGCACAAGACAGGGAGGAAACAAGCAAGCAAGGGGCACGTACGACACAGGGGGAACAAGCAAGCAAGGGGCACGTACAACGCAGGGGGAACAAGCAAGCAAGGGGCACGCACAACGCAGGGGGAACAAGCAATCCAGGGGCACGCACAACACAGGGGGAACAAGCCACAGTCTTACCACATGAGAGGGGACACACACAAGAATTACACACACAACAGACAGTTCAAGTATAACCAACAAGAATGGGAAGGGGGTAAGAGACGTTGCTCCACCAGCTTCCTGTGGCCACACCAAGGCTTAAATACTTCCTGTGGCCAATCAGGAAGCTGGGAGGCAGGGCTAAAGCAACTGGCTACAGCTGGGAGGGGGCATGACACACAGGGAGCAAGCACACAAGGGAGACAGAAGGGGGAAAACCCAACACCCTCAC
>QEPC01004754.1:951371-963023 GCA_003113815.1 Sphenodon punctatus
CTCTCACTGCGATTGGGGATCAAGAGGGAGAAACAAGCTACAAACACACCTATTTATACTTAATGGTGAAGGTGGGACATGTCTCTCTGGGAAAGCCCTAGCCAATGAAATTGGGCATGTGGGTGTCATCAGGGTCCGAGGGTTGATCATGCCGCTGGATCTCATGATACCTTGTATTCCGGGTGGTGGAAACATGATACAATGATCAGATAACCACAAAGATTCCATGGACCACGGAAAGGGCAGTTGGCGCCGCTTATTATTGGAAGCTGCAAAAGTTTTGCTTCCGTTCACCAGTTCCAATGCCGCGGTACCATTAGCGACAAACCGCAGCCGCAGCCCTCGGAAAGCTGCCTCTGCCGAACCGTGCCACGATGTGCAGAATAGGCGTTTCTGTCGGCAACAGCTGCCACAGCAGCATGCCACTACAGCCCTACTCCTATAAAGGTGAATTCACCCAATGGATCCAAATACCCTGTACCATTCAGGATAGAGAGATTTAGGCCCACCACCAGCTGGGCAAACCTTATGCCGGAGGAGTTAAGTTTAAGATCTTTAGAAACCCTTGCTTGCATGCACACTGCATGTGAGTTTTCAGACAGCTCCCCCATATGCAGGGCTAAGATACTAACTCCTGATCCTATCCTGGCATTGAAATCTCCCATGACTAAACACGGGGTGTTGGGATATTTAATCAACAGCTCACTTATAACCTTCTCTAAATCTGCCCATAGCTGACTTCTAAATGTACCCGCATTGGCCAGGGGTATATAAACCCCTAATAGCAAGAACTTAACTGCCCCGTGCTTTAACAACAATCCCAACATAAAGGGAGGATGTATAAATTCTGCCTCTATTCTCAAATGGTCATTATCCACTACCAGGCAAGTTAAACCTCCACTCGCTCTGCCTCTGGTAGCGAGAAAGACTGCCGGTAAGGAAACTACAGCGTAGCCCTCAAACTCTATATGGTCCACTGCCCAGGTCTCCTGCAACAGTAGGACCTGGTGCTGTCTAATAAAGGCAACAAAATCTTGATCTTTATGGGCATACCAGCCTGAGACGTTCCAAGAACAGACCAAAAGTGGCTAGCATACTGCTGGGATGGTCATGCCTGGCACAAACCCTGCTGGCTCAGGGCTTGAGGTGTGGAGGGAACCCGCTGGTTTACAGGGGCAGAAACTCTCTGGACTGCTCCCAACAAGGCCCCCAAATCTTTCCCCCCCTCCTGGGCCACATCCAAATCCTCACTCAGGTCCTCAGTCACCTGACATGATTGTCCCTGTTGAATACACTCCAATTGCAGTATAGAGATATCTAATCGCAGAGATGGAGTGGGTACTAGGGGCTCGAAGCAGAAGCTCTCGCTGGTCTCCACAACTAGGCTTCCTATTTCCTCCGATAGAGCTACCAACTCTCTTGCTGACTTTACTACTGCCTGTTCCTCAGCCTCTACTATCCTTGCCTGGGTAGATAAACAGGCACTTGCCTGCATTGCCATATTCCGCAATCTTTCCCCTGTGGGAGGAAGAATACTATTACTTGTTGCTTCTTCTGGGTGGGGCGCAATGGTCCCAATCCTCCTCCCAGGGCGGTCCTCCAGGCAGAGTTCATCCCGCTGGGGACCCTGGGAGCTGGGCTCCACTAAAGGAGAGGCCACCCCCACCCTGTACTCCCCAAGAGAAAAAAAGGGGAATGTTAGACAAGAGATGGGAGATGAGACTTAAATTATGAAAATATATAATTAAACATTGGGTTCTCCCTTGTGATGGTAATACCCGGAAATTGCCAATATGATGCCTGGGGACAAAATTGTCTAGAATGGAAGACAAGTGAAGCTGGATATCCTTTTTGGATTTCCAAGATGAAAAAATTCCATTAGGTAGCGGCCTAATGTGAAATGAAAGTGCTCTCTGGATCAATCTTGAGCTCTCATCCCTAGATCCCCTAGGATTTAGTTGCACCTCTAGCCGGTTAACAGAGGGTCTGGCAAAAGATCTTTTAGCCTGAGATGCCCCTGGTGGCGGGCTCACCTCTATACCCTCTAAAGTAGAGGGAACCTGTATCAGGGTATTAGCCCCTTGCTCTATCGTCCTCAATGCACTCCACGTTTCCAATTTGAAATTAAGATTCCTCATTTCACTAGCAAGATCATTTACTATCCCCCACTGTAGTTCCTGCTCTTTAAGCAAATCAATAATGGTGGACAACTGAGCGGCCATTTTCTGGAGCATAGTACTGGAAGATATATCTAATTGACTCGGCTGGTTTGCCCCCCTTTCCTGTAGGGAATCCTTAAAGTTCAAATGAGGTGTCATAAGGGGGGGGCGCACTGGACATACGCGTAGACTAGCTGCACTGGGGAACGACTCCGTCCCTCCCGGAGCCAAATTCTAAAAAGAAACGCGGTTCTCAGTTCCAAAAAACATTAAAAGAAACTTTTCCGATGAGCGGAAGAACCCGCCGCAAACTTCAACAAAAAAGGCAGGGAGGTCAGTGACACGATTCAAGCCTTCTGCAAGGCGCAAGGAAGAGACCCCCTGCAGCAAATCGCGGCAGCAGGCAAGATGGTGGATAAGTGGGAAAACGTAGCACCCGACAGGGAAGAGGAGGAGGGAGAAGCTATTCCTTATCTAGTAAGCTTAACGAAAATGCTAACGCAGCAAGACGAGGTGGCCAAAGTCGACAGAAACACTATCAAGGAGGGACTGGCTAAGGTAATAGCTGTAACGGACACCATGAATAAAAAAATTGACTCCATGTCGCAGAGGGTTACTGAGGTGGAGAACAGACTAGGCATGCAAGAAGACGTTGCAGAGAAACTTGTGGGTCAAATTAAAAAAAATGGAAAGCCAAGTCTCCAATTTACTCTATAAAATAGAAGATCTAGAGAACAGGAATAGGAGAAGTGATATCAAAATTATTGGGGTGCCAGAACAAGAAGAAACTGCAGTGGGGCATGAACTGGTGGCTGACATCATAAAACAGGCCTTCCCTGCCAATGCTGAACTACACAATATTGAAATTGAGAGGGCCCATCGAGCCCTTAGACCCAAACCACGAGAACAGGACCCACCACGAGCCATAATATTCAAATGCCTGAGATTTGCAGACAAAGAAGCAATACTGGCCATGGCCAGGAAAACCAGAGATCTTAAATACAAAGGGAAAAAAAAATTCTTTTACCAGGACCTTGCCACAGAGACGCTTAATAAAAGAAAAGAATGGAGAGACCATTTATCCTTGTTCTACAAAAATGGTTTGAAAGCCCGGCTCCTGTTTCCAGCTAAGTTTGCCTTTTACTATAAAGACAGGCTTCGAGTCTTCGCTCAAGTTTCCCAACTGGAAACATACATGCAAACATCTATGACTGAGCTGCCATGGACACAGCAAAAAGCTGGAAGGGATTAGATAGCTCTCATCTCTACAAAGACCATGAGCCCAGCGCTAGCAGGGCTAGAAACCACTAAGTAAACTATAGAGCTAAGAAACCAAAATAGACAAATTCTGGAGAGATGGTAAAAGACTGCAGACTTCAAACTGAATTTTACGGCCACCAAGAAAATTTTATAAGTAAGAGGTGAATTGTAACAGAGATTACCATTTCTATATGTATAAGATAAAATCAAAACTTAGAATATAGGAATAATTGTAAAAGATTGCATCTCAACTTTAGTAAAAGTTTGTTACCATAATAGCTAATTTAATAGTCAACGGATAAGGTAGAACACACTGATTACAAACTGGGGACAGGGATAGGAATTTAAAGAAATTGAAACTCCCCAGCAATTCTAACTGCTGCCAGAAGATGGCGCAAGTGGCTAACAATTCATGGTGGGGAGGCAGAAACAAGGTGGAAAAGGTAACAATAAAGCATAGTATAAAGCAAGACTGGGAACACAAAGGTGGAATACAGACACAAGAGACGCACCGGGAGGGAAGGGAAGAGAGTACTACAAGGTGCAGGACCATTGGAAATCCCCCCAACAGAGAGAGAGAGAGAGAGACTCTGCTGTAGCTCAAGTTAGGAGTGTTTGCTGATATTTCAGCATAATTTAAATGTTGCTCTTATCTGTATTAAATGTTGTTTTCTGTTTATTCATGTCGTTACACTCTGCGCTGCTCCTAGGGGCGAAGGATCTGGCCTATCACAAAACTAAATCAGGAATAAGTCCCAAGAAATTTAAACTCAGGCTGATAATAAACGCCTTGATAAAGAACGAGAACAATATAGAGCCCTTAAGAATTAAAGAGAAAGGGAAGGTAACAATACCTGAGACATGGGGGCCACCGGGAAAGGCCCAAAATATATATACACAAGTCTAAAAAAAAAGAAAAGAAAATAGAGCCATGGCAGAACTAAGAATATGCTCAATAAATGTGAAAGGACTAAATAACCCCATAAAACGGAAATATTTTTGGCAATTTGTTGGGCAAAGGGGCACGGATATCCTGGTGGCGCAAGAGACACATCTTCTCAGCAAAGATAACTTTAGAGCCCGAAACAAAAAATATAATGAAATCTATTTTGCTAATGCAAAACAAAAAAAGGCGGGAGTCTTGATCACAATTTCTAACTCCCTAAATTTCACCCTGCGAAAATTTTTTTGCGATAAAGAGGGTAGTTGGATAATAATGATTGGAGAAATCCAGGGACACGCACACACGATAGTGGGAGTATATGCCCCAAATAAAAATACATATACATACTTTAAAGATATAACATCCATAATTCAGAAGGAAAAAAGGGGAAATTAATCCTATGTGGTGATTTCAATGTCCCCTTATCACCACTGGATAAATCAAATGCCACGTTGATGAAAAAAAGTCACAAAAAAATAATATGCCTGTTTGAACAGGAAAACTTAATCAGTGTGTGGAGAACCCAAAATCCCAGCCGGAGGGAATACTCCTTTTATTCTAACAAACACATGACTTTCTCTCTAATAGATCACATTGTAATTGAGAAAAGGGAATATAACTCTGATATGCACAGTGAAATCTTACAAACAACCTTTACCGATCATCATGCTATTTGGTGTAAATTTGGTAAAAGCACAGAAAAAAAAGAGACAAACAGTGGATGGAGACTAAACAAATCAATTTTATTAGTTCCAACAATCAAAGAACACATACAGAAAGAGATTGAGGAGTATTTTAAAAATAATACAAGTAGGGAAGTCTCTCCAATTGTGATTTGGGACGCCATGAAGGCGGTAATTCGTGGCTCCTATATCTCGGCTGCAGCCTATAAGTGGAGAGAAAAAAATAAAGAAATAAAAAAACTGCAATTAACCGCCCTACAAGAAATACAAAAAGTCAGACCTAAGAAATCCAGGGGAAAAAGGATAACTGAAATCAGAGGCCTCATAGAAGCCTTGAACTCAGAACAAATTATTAAAAAATTGAGATACATTAAACAATTCTACTTCTCCAGAGCCAACAAAGCTGATAAAACATTGGCCTGGCTGGTTAAAAAAGAGAGAGACAGAAACACTATCTCCCATATTAGAGACAAAACGGGTAAGGTGAATCTGACAGACAACGACATGAAACGCAGGTTTCTCCAATTCAACACAGAACTCTATCAATCCACCAATGATTGATAGAACTCTATCAATCCACTATATGATAGATCATATAGAAAAAATTTTGGGCTAACTCAAAATGCCCCAACTGACTAAGACACAGAGGGAATACTTAAACGCCCCAATAATGAAGGAAGAAATTAAGGTCACAATCAAAGAGCTCCCCAATGACAAGGCTTCTGGGCCAGATGGGTTCCCTTTTGAATTCTATAAACTATACAGTAATTAAATTGCCCACGCTATGGAAGAAGTCTTCCAACACATAATCAAAGGGGATAACCTCCCCCCTTCCTTCTACAAGGCCAATATTGCGTTATGCCATAAGAGCGGCAAAAGCAAAGAGGAATGCTCCGGATACAGGCCCATCTCTCTACTGAATTCGGACTCAAAAATGTACACAAAACCTTTACAACTTTGCATCAAAGATTTGGTCTCCCCGGATCAAACTGGTTTCATACACAATAGAATGGGCATAGATAATATTAGAAAAGTCATAAATGTGATGTTTAAAATTCAGTCAGACAAAACTCCAGCAGCTGTGATTTCCTTTGATGCGGACAAGGCCTTTGACTGCCTAGAATACATTTTTCTGATCAAAACAATGGAAAAGATGGGATTTCAAGGTAATTTTTTTAAATGGGTAAAGCTCATACAAAAAAACCCAAACACTAGAATTATTGTCAACGGTGCCCTCACTGATAAGTTCTCACTACAGAGAGGAACACGACAGGGATGCCCACTCTCACCATTACTTTTCAACATAGGGTTGGAACCGCTTGCTCTGGCTATAAAACAAAACGTTAAGATCTCAGGTGTGACAGTGGGGACACAACAATGGAAGATCACGCTCTATGCAGATGATACAATGCTGTTTTTGACCAATCTAGAGCAGTCAATTCCAGAGATGGTCGCATTGCTGGAGAGATTCGGCAAGGTATCGGGCTTCAAAGTTAATATAACTAAATCCCAAATGTTCCTATTACAGGATCAAAAAATGTCAGAGGAGGAGAGGGACCGTGCCACCCTGTTTCAAGTCAACAAATCGGCCCTAAAATACCTAGGCATTAATTTATCTAGGAACATAGCAGATTTATATAAAAACAACTATGTCCCCTTATTAGAGAAGATGAGAAATCTAAGTTCTCCCTGGAAAGGAATCGGTTGTACATGGATGGGCAAACTAAACTTGATTAAAATGATACTGATCCCCAAAATATTATATATGCTAATAGCCCTTCCAATACAAATACCAGATAATTTCTTTAATAAACTGAATAAAATCATAAACAAGGTCATCTGGAACAAAAGCAAGCCCCGAATCAGACGAACCATACTGCAGACCCCAATCAAGCTAGGTGGCCTGAACCTGCCTAACGCCAAGTACTATTACTGGGCCTCGGCTATCCGAGGAATTAAAATGTGGTATGAAGATGGCAGTGAACCCGCATGGGTGGAATTAGAAAAGCAAGTTATAAGTCCGAACACCTTTAAAAATATACTAACATGCGACCAGCCCCAAAATGAGCCAAACGTGAAGGCCCGGCAAACACCCATTTATAGGTACTGCTGTCAACATATGGAAGAGATGTCAAAATAAACTAGAGCTGGTGCAGGGCAAATTTCCATATAAACAAGTAAAATGTGAGGCCCTATCCCTAAGTAAGAGGGAGAAAGAAACGATGGAACGGTGGGTAAAAAAAGGCTTATGACAGGCTAGACATTTTTTTGTAGGTGAAGACATAATTACATATGACACGTTACAAATTAAATGTGAAGAGCCAGTGGATAGATGGTTATATCTAAAAATACATAGTTACCTCACGTGCCCAGCAAATAAAACACACTTCACCCGGCCCCCCATATCCTGGAAGCTGAACTATTTAATTCCACACCACAGCGTAAGGTGATCTCAAGACTATACCGGGCTATATGCAGTATATTCCATCATCCAGATGCAGGATACCTAGAAAAATGGGCGACAACCTAGGCATAGTATTTACCAAGGAGATAATGGTGCAGACATGGACACATACACAAAAACGTGCCAAATCCCTCATGGTCAAAGAACCCCAAATTAAACTAGCCTTCAGATTTTACCTAACTCCACTTTCTATACACAAAGCTAATAGGAAATACAGTGAACTGTGCTGGCGGGGATGTGGGCAGGTGGGCTCTTACATCCACCAGTGGTGGGAATGTGGGGTCATTGAAAAGTTTTGGAAGGACATCTGGAGCCAGGTGGAGAAACACACTCCTCCAGGTGCCATTCTCCCCACAGGTTGCGTTGCTGGGTCTGTGGCCCAAGGACCTAGAAAAAAACCCAATGTACCAGCATGTAAGATGATGTATCTGGCTGCCATACACTGCATTGTTTGCAAATGGAAGACACCGGAAGGCCCCTCGAGATCGGATTGGCTCCATAGATTATGGTTCATTCTAACAATGGACAGGATCACTGCCGGAATCCATGATAAACTTGAGGACTTCTATACAACATGGACTCCAGGTTGGAACCTGATCACAGAACACATCGAAGTTGAAAAGGCCAACCTCACCATAAACTTACAATCGATCTAAGAAAGTTTCACCACAGGCCCACTGACAGGGGTCCAGCTTTAGAGAGCAAGTTGGAGTGGAAACAGTGTTGTTATTTGTGTATTTCTCTTTCTTTCTTTTTCTCCTTTCTTTGCTTCTGAATCTATGTAAATCTGTTTTTCCTTAATAAAAATTTAAAAACTAAAAAAAAAAAAAGTGGTGTCATAAGGAACCTATCTTCCACTACCTCTGAACAGGGCAGGGTAACTACAGGTAAAGCTGTAAGCTGGGACTGAGAAAGGGAACTAGCCTCTTGAAGTGGGGCAGAAATGGAGCCCAAAGGAGATTTCTTCCCCTTTCCACTTAAGGTGACCCTGGGCATTGGGACACAATCCTCAAGGACCCTCTGCCTTGAATGGCCCTTAGGGACATCCCTGCGCTCACCTGTATGGTTTCTGGTCAACATGACCCAAACTCAAATCAGGGGGAAGAAATACCCCAGCTACAGTGTAAGTAGAATAAAGGACCCACCCCGAGCCCAACGTAATATCTCACTTCCCAGTAACCAGTTGAGGGAAGGTAAAACTACCACCCCAGGAAACACAAGGCTCGCCCCTCGCTGCCTCCTAGTCGGTAACCCCAAAAGCTACAAGCGTTCCACCGGGGTTCCCCAGCCCAGGGCAGAGGTACAGGCAAGTCTGTCCTCACCCAAGTGCCACTAAGTCTCGTGGAGGCAGGGGCTCCCAGGTGTCACACAATGAGCCTGCGCAGATCACTCAGGCAGGCAACAGATGGGGATCCCCAAGCTCTGCTCAGTACCGCCGGGCCCACGAGAACTTCAAGCGTTGAGCCTAGTGCCTTCGGCTTCCATTTGATCTTCATCCACGCTCTGCTCTCATTAATCCTAGTCACCAGCTTGTATGCAGCGGCCAGCCCACTCTCCTGGGCTGTCCAAAGGGCACTCCAAAGTGCTTGCACCCTTTTGCGCATGCCCTCAAGGTGCATGCCTACGGCACCACCATAGGCTGACCTGTCCTTTTGTTCTTTCCCAGATCGGGACTCTGTCCCCTTCACCGGCTCTAGCCCTGCCAAGCCTCAGGTGCCAGGTGAGTGTTTCTAAAGCTGCTGCCCTGCTGCTATGTTCCCTGGGCGAGCTCAGGCTTTCCTATGTGCCACTGTAGGCTGACCTGTCCTTTTGTTCTTTCCCAGGTCAGGACTCCGCCCCCTTCACCAGCTCTAGCTCCGCCAAGCCGCAGCTGCCAGGTGAGTGTTTCTAATGCTGCTGCCCCGCTGCTATGTTCTCTGGATGAGCTCGGGCTTTCCTATCTCCTGGATCTATGAACAAAAGTCTTGACACACTTCATTAGTGCTTGGCATTAAGACAGCACAGCTTTATCGGTCACATTGATGATCATTTCAATTGTGGTGGTATAGGTTTATGGGCCTTCCCATCAGGATTTATAATGAGGTGATATACCAGTCTTTTGATGCAAGATGATTCCATACGCAGAAGGGTTAAAAGCAAAGTTCCTTAACCAATTGAGGTTTGCTGTATGACATTTATTAAAATGACGTTTTATTTTCTTACTGTTCCTTGCAAACTGAAAATGGTCTGAACAGCAAAAGGTTTTGCTGGATCCTCAGGGCCTTGTCAGCCCCCTCAGGCCTGGAAAATGGGCCTGCCCACCATTGCTACCAGGCAAAGGAATCCAAACCATGGGATAAATTCTTTTCAGAAGGTCTTTCTGTTCTAATTGAAAACTTTTGCACATACTATGATTTTTTCCTTTAGGACAGAGACACAAGAACTAATGCAGTCAACTAAACCCACCTAAGTAACTACATAAATTGTATTTAAAATGCAAAGCCTAACAATGGTGTAGGCTTGAACATACTGCCAGGCCACAAAATGCAAGGCATGAAACCTGAAGTCAGTCAGGCATTCAGGCATCAGGGATCAGCTTTAAGCAGGCTGAGAGACCCAAAAACAGAGTTGCAATTAACTTACACAAAATAAAAGTGTTCAATTATTTTTGTTCAATTATTATTTTTCTTATACCCCCCTTTTTGCTCAAGTGGACCAGAGTGTGAGCCACGCGAGCAAAAATAGAGGAAAAACACTTGGAAAAAGTACAACAAATACTCTGGATCAACATTTTGGCCCACTAATGTAGGAGCGTGTGAAAAGCATGCACCTCCCAGGAGTAGTACCATACCAGTGACATACTAGGCAACCAGTAAGTGTACTTGGTGTTTATGACCTAAACTCTGAACATGAAATTGCTGCTGGCCTTTTTGTGGTAATTGCAAGCAGTAAACAGGGATTACAAAGTTATTTGGGCACTAAGAGTTTAATTCAGTTGCAGTGGTTCAGAGATTCGCATCCCAAATCAAGTTCAGTTGAGATATCCTTGACACTTAGTGTCTGAAAGGTCTTGGCTGCTGCCTTTAATCAAAGCAAACTGTGTCTTTTGCTGGCTGTAAGACATCTGCTTTTCTTCCCCTCCTCCCCCTCAAGATATCTTCCCGAGCTGTTCAAGAAGATATGGTTGTGTGGGGGGAGGTGTCCCATTGTGGGCACTGGGAATGCAATAGGATTCTATAGTACTGCTTCCTTTTTTCCCCCTCATTAACTTTTCATGTGAACACCAAATCATTAAAACTGTTACAAATAATACTTTCAGTTTTGTTTTGGTCTCATAGCTGGCGGCTGCTTATTTTCCCCCCAAACATTTTGCCATGCTGTCAAAATCAGTAATCAGTTAATTTAAAGGGAACTACATACTTGATTATGGGGAAGGGGCTGTTCCACTTTCCAATTAACTATTTATTAAACTAGTAAAAGCAAAAACAAAAATTTTTAGTTTTAAAGCAAACCGCTTGGGCTATTTATTTAATTCTCTCTGTTTGTGAACTCTTAATTAGTCACAGCTGCAAAGGGCTCCTATTACAACAAATTTTTTTACCACTTATTACACTAACTTAACCTAATTGACTAAAACACATTTTTCAATGCAGACAATATCAAACCAAAGCTTTTTTTAGCCACTTCACTAAATCTTTCTGTTACTTTTTTCTTCTTAACTTTTTGCTTTGTCCCCACGCAGGGCAGACATGCTAACATTCCACTACCATCTTATAAAGACATGCTTTTTTCACTTAACAAAAGTAATTGGAAACTTTCTTTGAAGACTACTTAATTAATAGGGATGGGAATCCCGGATCTACCGGTATCCGATAATGCCGGTATCGGGCGTACCGGCATTATCGGATTCGGCCCGGTAATCCGGCCCCCGGTACCGGATTTCAGTGTACCGGTTTTTTTGCATTGCAGCCATTTTTAAATGGCTGCAATGTAAAAAAAAATTAAAGCCCCAGCCAAACTGTTTAAAAGAAAAAAAACCCTCCCCGAGTCCAGGCTGCGCGGGTGGAAGGGGGGACACCCCCCACCCACCCTGCCCAGCCTGGCTTTTTGTTGTAAAAAAGATAGAACAGCAACAGAGTGAGACCCCGAGGCGAGCCCCCCCCC
>QEPC01004754.1:988312-998333 GCA_003113815.1 Sphenodon punctatus
ATATATATATATATATATATATATATATATATATATACATACACACACATACACACACACACACACACACACACCCCATCCCCATTGAGCCCTGCTGGCATGTCAGAGCAGGCTACATGTGAAGCTGTGTCCCTCCTCCTGAGTTCGGGCTTTGGGATGGTCTCAGGTGTGCCCTCTCCACCAGTATTGCTGCTCTGTGACCTCCTAGCTCCCTGTCCTACTTACCTTCCCTCTCAGGACCCATTGCTTCCTGTTCTGGCCACCTGGGAACACAGTATAGTGGTCCATTAGAGCCCTCATTCAGTGCTCCTGAGCAGCCAGTGTCGACCACCTCCTCAGCTTTGCCACCCCTTCCTCCACATTACCCTGTTGCAATGACCTAACAGGGTCCTGGGGTTCCTCTGCCATGCTGGTGTCCATGGCCTGTGGTCCCTCCATCTGCACCCTCACGTGTGCCTGTTGCTGTTGGTCTTGCTGGATGAGGGGCAGATGGATGGTTGTGATATTTGTTTCCAGATCCACGGACACCAGTGCCAACTGCAGGATGGCAGAGTCGTTACCCTCCTCTTGTGGTGCGCCTTCATGAAGGGGGTTGTTAGGTGCTGCAGGTTGGGTCACGGGGGGAGGGGTGTCCACCCATTTTCTCCCCCTGGCAAAGGCACTACCACAGGTGCAGGAGGCAACGATCTCTCCATCTATGCAGAGGAACCAATCCAGTTCATTGAAAAAGGGCTCTGTACACTGACCATGTCCAGACCTGATATTTCCATCAAGACAGAACTTGTAGCCATGCTTCAAGTCCTTTGGCATGGTTCAGCACTGGGCCATGTCCCTATTGTATTCCAGCTGCACCATTTGCTTGGATATACATTGGTAAACTGCGGAGCCAACCCTAAAATTGCACACTTACATGATCACCTGCTGTAAATGCTGCAATTCATTCCTGCAAGGGAAAAGTTCCTTCAACCCATTTCAATTGTTATTAAAATGGATTAGAGAGAGACACCACACTCTGAAAAACAACAAAAAATAACTTTATTTATATAGGCCGGGGCCACCCTCCCTCCCAGTAACACACAGAACCCTTCAGAGAAACATTAAAGTGCAGTAAAATAAAAACCAATCAATTTTAAACCCAACTAAAACAGTTAAAAGGGCAGGAACAAATATATGAACAACTTGAACCAGCAGACCATGGGACTCAAGGCTAAAAAGGGCTTTCCAAGGGTTAACACTTGTAATGAAAGTGTGCCCTACGTTCTTTTGTGCAGCAAATAGTTCAATTGTCCTATGATTAAAGTCTGGGATTTCTTTAATCATCCGCTTCTCTATGGACAGCATTGCTAATGCATTTAGTCTTTCCTCTGACATTGTGTTTCTGAGGAAAGTTTTCTGGAGAGTGGAGAAGAATCGCTCAGATTCTAATGTCATTGGAGTAGTCACAACAATTCTCAGTAATTTCACTGTTTCTGCAAAGCAAACTTGCAGATTCTTGTCCAGAAGCATGTGCAGCAATGTGGAAGCATCCTTCATTTCTCTGAATTCTTCCCCCTCATACAAGATGGAAAGCTCTGTCTTCAGTCTTTCTTTCTGAAGCACTGGGTAGGCTTCTACTGCCTCAGTTAATGCTTGGCCGGGAAAGGTCTGCTGATGTGCTTCAAACAAAGTCCTCCTCAGGCCATGGATTGTATTGTGGCCCCTGCGGTCAGCTGGGGAAGCCTGACTCAAAGTCCCCCAGGTTTCCCGGGTGGCGACGATGGGGAGAACTTTCTCGGTGGCTGCTCCTAGGCTGTGGAATTCCCTCCCAATGGAGGCCTGCTTGGCCCTGGACCTCCTGTCTTTCTGAAGACACTGTAAGACCTGGCTGTTCCTCCGGGCCTTTGGAGACGGAGAAGGGTAGGGTGCATTGAGGAGGGGGGCTCTGCCCTTTTAGCATATTTTTAGCATTTTAATGAATTTTAAATTGTATAATTTGTGTTTCTTTTATTATTGTTGTTATTACTGTTGTAAGCTGCCCTGAGCTGCTCTGTGAGGGGGAGGGTGCGGGGTAAAAGAGTAGCTAAATAAATAAATAAATAAAATAAATAAACAATAACGTTGCACTCACCAGGTTTTTAATGAATGCAAAATGTTCTCTGGAATGTGAAATTATGATGTTGCATACTTCAACTGCAACTTGATCCTAGGCGTCTATGGTTCTACCTCTGGGGAGCCGAGATTGTTCTGGTAACTCAGAGCATAGGTCTTTAATGGAGTCTCTGACTCTATTGATGCTCCTAATAAAATCCGATGTAGATCTCCGAATTGCTACCAAGTCAATGCCTCTTTGCTGAAGTTCACTAAAGAGGACACATGAGGCATTATTCTGTGGAACAGAAACAAGAAATACAGAAACTCCCCATCTTCTTCCAGCTGAATAAATCCCCTGGTCTCATGAACAGCACTGGTATCGTAATTCCAAGATCTTATTTCCTGGAAACATTCGATGAGAACCTCTCGGCACTCAAAATATCACATTCACCATCAGGATGTTGAAATTCCATCGCATTGCAGCTGCTCTGGGGAGCCTCCTTTTTACCACTGTGTCCAGAACTTCAGTCCTTTTTGGAGAACATGAGAAGAAAGATGGGAAGTCAGACAGAGCTACGAAAAATACCTTCACTGCCTTTATTTGGGACACTGCTTGCTGCATTACCAAGTTTAATTGATGGGCATAACAATGAACATAATGGGCATTTGGGCATTTATCCCAGATCTTCTTTTGGACTCCCCCATGCTGGTCACGCATCATGCTCGCATCATCATAACTTTGTGCTATGAGTTTCTGCTTGTCCACGTCCTCTGTAAAAACCGCATCTAGTTGCTGAAGTAAAACTGCAACAACTGTTTCGGCATGAGAGTGGCAGCTGTGTGAATCCATAGAAGCATTCAACAGTTGAGCCATTGCCATCAATGTACCAGTAAATCAGTACACTTTGGGTGTGTGTAGACACATCTGTGGCGTCGTCAGCCTGGATGGTCACAAATTCAGTGGTTTTTAACTGCTGAATAATAAAATCCCTAGCCACTGTAAGCATACAGTCAAGCAGTTCATTCTGAATGGTTTTTGAATGGCCCCTGAAGACTGTTGCACTCCGAAAGTGCTTTTCCATCGCAAAATCAATGGTAGCCACCAAGTTGACCAGGCCCCGAAATACCCCTGGATTCAAAGATTCCTCAGTTTCATCGTGGCCTTGAAGTGCTAACTCAAAAGCACCACAAAACCTTATTCAATCAATTCTTTTTCCAAGTATGTACCTGTTATGTTCAGCTTCCTGGTTATGCCTTCATATAGACAGACGGTAGCCTTCACCTATTTGTTCTGCGATGTTTGTGGTGTCCAACAATGCCAACTTTAGGCAGCTCTCAATGTGAGTTTTGCATTCTTCATGCTTCTTGCCCTTTTCACCAAGATGCTTTATGTCTGTCATTTCTTTCTTTGTCCATGGCTTTTCACCCCCAAACAATAAACAGGGAAAGCAGAACAATGCATTTCTGGTAGCACAGCCATATAGCCAGTCCTTTCGCTCATACCACGCTCTGCTAAACCTTTGTGTATAGTCTTTGCCTTTCTCATGTGCAGCTTGCTCAATATGTATATCTGGACGATCAGGTTCCAGCTCCTTCAAACGACACTTGTCAGCCATATCCAGTCTTGAAAATGGGGTTTTGAGGAGTGCATCTAAGGTGTTCATTTTCAGTAGCTGTCTTTGCTGCTTATTCACATCACAAGTACAGAAAGGGCACAATGCAGAGAGCTCCAAGGGGCCATGCCAAAGTATGAATGAACTAAGCAATAAAACCAATGGGGGCTCAAGGACGACAGTATAAAAAATATCTAGCCATAGATTTCTTTTACATCAAGCTTGAAAAAAGAAAATAAAAAGGCCACCCCTTAAAGCCAGCAAGACACCACAGTGCAAAATCAAGACTGTGGGACTGCGGAGATGGGAGTTGGGTAATTTTATCACAGACCTTTTTAGAAAATTGGATTTTACAGGTTTATAGTTATTTATTGTAATATTTTGATGTTTTTATGTATTTTATTGGTTGTTATCTGCTCCGGGTCACTGTGACGACAGGAGCAAGTTATCAAATATAAGAAATAGATAAATAAAAATAAATAATAAGACCAGATTTTTAAATTTTACATCAGCTGAGGAAAAAAAAAACAACCCGCACAGGCGTCAAGATATGCCTCACCCCCAGTGCATGCTAAGTGCGAAATGCACGCCATGCAACATTAGTTCCACTAAACCACATTTAAACCCCAAAAGACAAGTTCCTGTTACATCAGATTAAGGATTGAAATGCAAAGCAGGGAGACTTTCTCCCATTAACCGTGATTGAGATTCAAGCCCCAAACCACAAATTTCATTCACATGAAGCTTTAAAAAAAGCCCCAAAACACATGCAGCCACCCTTGTAAAGCACCCCAGTCCAGTAGTTCATGATACTGAGGAGGAGGATTGACAAGCATTCTAAAAAACCATGCAAGACTGGTCCCATTAAAACCACAGATTGAAACCCACAAATCACTGTTCTTTTTACATCAGATTAAGGATTGGAACAAAACACAGATTTCATTCACATCAAGCTTTAAAAAAAGCTCCAAAACACAGGCACCCACCCTTGTAAAGTACCCCAGTCCAGTACTGAGGAGGAGGATGCATCTAAGGGCTCATTCATTCATTAATACTGAGGAGGAGGATGCATCTAAGGGCTCATTCAGACTTGTGTTTAAATTGCACAGCTGCGACGGCGGCATCGTGTGATTTAAAGCACCGCACACTTCCAGGTTGGTGTGAATGCACCAATTCAGTCTAACGTGAACTGTTGGAGTGCGGTTTTAAAAACTGCTCAGAGCAGCTTTCAAAACCGCACTCCAACAGTTTGCGTTAGGCTGAAATGTGCGTGGTCGGTGCATTCACACCAACCCGGAAGTGCACAGTGCCTTAAATCGCCCGATGCCACCGCTGCTGCTGTGTGATTTAAACGCACGTCTGAATTAGCCCTAAATAACCATGCACGACTGGTCTCATTAAAACCACAGATTGAAACCCACAAATCACCGTCCTTTTTACACCAGATTAAGGATTGGAACAAAACACAGATTTCATTCACATCAAGCTTAAAATAAATAATTTATAAACCCCAAACACAGGCAGAGTAAAGGCGTTTTCAGACAAGACACTCTCCACCCACAACCTACCTACTATACATGTTACAAGGCTGCAATGTCGCCCTATATGTGCCCTGTAACATGTATAGTGGGTGGGCAGTGAGTGGACAATGTCTGGTCTGAAACCACCCTAAGACTGTAAGAGACACTGATCTCAGTACATGCTGAGTGATAAGGATTGAATGAAAAACCAAACCACCATGCAGGATTTTTTCCCCTTAGTCCCACTAAATCGTGACTGGGATTCAAACTCCCAAACCACAATATCAACAAGCTTCTCTGAACAGATAAGATTTCTCTTTTACATCAAGCTTGTGAAACTAAGAGAGCCAAGACACAGTAAGTCCCTTCTGAAGCAGTATTCTCACCCTCTGCTGCGTGTGTGTGTGTTGGAGGTGGAGGTGGGGAGGGGATCAGTATTTAAGGACCCGTGAATCACATTTTTTTTTTAAAAAGTCACACAGAAGTCCCTTCTGAAGCAGAGAATGGGACTGGGGTCCCCCCAACACACACACGCAACAGAGGGTGAGAATTTTTCAGGGCAGGGCAGTGAAGCAGATGGCTAGCTGCTTCCCCTATCACAGTCACAAAGCACCCCAATGAACCCCAGAATCAAGAGCCAATAGCTGCTGTGCCTTCAAGGAGTTTGTCAGCCAGCCACTGGTCTCCAACCCCTGCCATTGAGGAGTCCTTTTGTTTTAGGATTTGATCCCCTCCCAGGCTGAGGCTGGGTAAGTAAGTTCTCTCAGTGCAATAGTGCATGGTGCCTGACTTACTGTCTTTTGGCTCTCTTAGTTTCCCAAGTTTGAGCTTTTGGAGAAGGGCAGTGCTTGCTGCTACTAGGTTCAATGAAGCGCTGGATGTCTTGTGTCTGGGATTTTATGGGGGAGAGGTGCTCTGTGAAGTAGTGTACTAAGGCACCGTGACACAGCAGCTATTGGCTCTTGATTCTTGGGTTCATGCTTTATGAGTGACTGTGAGATGGGGAAGCAGCTAGACATCTGCTTCACTGCCCCTGCCCTGAAGTATTCTCACCCTTCACTGCGTGCGTGTGTTGGGGGGACCCCAATCCCATTCCCTGCTTCAGAAGGGACTTCTGTGTGGTTGTTTTTTTTAAAATTGTGATTCATGGGGCATTAAATACTAATTTCCCTTCACCTTCTGCTGTGTGTATGTTGGGGGGAATTACTATTTAAGGCCCCGTGAATCACAATTTTTAAAAAGAAAACCAAATAAACCTACACGGGGCACCCGCACAGTTGACGCCGAGGCGGCATCCCCTCCCCAACCCTCCTAGCTCTGTAGTAGTGAGTGTGAATACCCCGGCAGCCACCCCTTCCCTAGTCATGCATGAGCTGCAGGGCACCCACGCAGTTGACACCAAGGCAGCATCCCCAACTCTCCTAGCTCTGTAGTGAGTGTGACTACCCCAGAAGCCACCCCCTCCCTAGTCATGCATGGGCCCCGTCTCTAGTCCTGGCTACTATCCCCCCCTGGGACAGCTGAGCATATATATATATATATCAGCATATACACTCCGCTGGTCCGGAGGGGGTGGGTGGCAGCCGGTAGGTGCGGAAACCGCCGGAAACCCTGGAACAGGGACTTGAGTCAGGAGCACAGGGGGGAATAGGCCGGAGGGGGCGGCTTCCAGGAGACTCACTCAATAGAGAGCCAGGAGGGGGGGGAGGTAGCTGCAGAAGCCGCTGGAGACCCTGGAGCACATGGGGGTATAGGTGGGGGGGGCTGCTGGGAGAGTCACTCAATAGAGAGCGAGGAAGGGGGGTGGTAGCTGCAGAAGCCGCCAGAGACCCTGGACTGGAGCAGGGACTCAAGTCAGGAGCACATGGGGGAATAGGCGGGGGGGCTTCCGGGAGAGTCACTCAATAGAGAGCCGGGGTGGGGGTAGCTGCGGAAGCTGCTGGAGACCCTGGACTGGAGCAGGGACTCAAGTCAGGAGCACATGGGGGAATAGGCAGGGGGCGGGGGCTGCTGGGAGAGTCACTCAATAGAGAGCCAGGAGTGGGGGGTGGTAGCTGCGGAAGCCACAGGAGACCCTGGAGCAGGGACTCGAGTCAGGAGCACATGGGGGAATAGGCGGGGGGGGCCTGCCGGGAGAGTCACTCAATCAATAGTTAGTCAGGAGGGGTGGTGGTAGCCGGTAGCTGCGGAAGCCGCTGGCAGGCCTGGAGTAGGGACTCCAGAGCACATGTGGGAATAGGCGGGGGGGTTGCTAGGGGAGTCAGTCATGGGAGAGCACGGAGTGGGTGGGAGGCAATAGCTGCGGTCACCGTTTGCCCACCATTCACAACTAAAGAATTGGGACAGTCATAGTAATAATGTTTGCACAAATTATCCAATTATCAACCCAACAGCACAGTTTTCACAAATTATCCAATGATCCCATCATCCAACCAACAGTCATTATCATGAACAACAAAATGAACATAAGCACAAATGGAGCAATAAACATATACATAAACACTAAAAGGCTAGCAGCAATTCTAGCAAACATCATATGTGTACATTTTTTTTTTTTTAAAGGATAATGGAAAATGTAAAGTGTAGCTGTAGCAGAATTACTTTAGCTGCTTTAGCACTAAATTAGCAGGTAAATAAAGCACAGTTTATCAGAATTAGCAGAAAAGTTCAAGCAATTACACAAAACCTTCTTTATGTTGTGTGTAGTCTGCTTATCCAAAATCAATGGTATGAATTAGGAAGGGATAGGACCCTATTTACAATTGTTTTCAATGTGATTCTGAGACTATCATTTGACAAATAGGAGTATACCCACTCAGGCCTCTCTGTAGTGAGTGGCTCCCTCTGGAATGCACCCCCGTCCCGAGTCCCGCGTGGCATATGCTGTTGATGTGCGCTGTGTGCATGTGCTTTGTGTGTTACTTATTTACTTGCTTAGTTTGTGATAATAAAGATGAAATCAACATTCTTCATCAAACATTATGCTTGCTAACCTACATTCTCATCCACTCTTCAGATCAACTCCCTGTCTGATACATTTGGCAGACAATTATCAGGACAACACACTTCAGCAGCATTCTCTCCATTACAGAAGTTAAGTAAGTGTAATAAGGACATTGATTTCATATATTTTTTTAAAAAACAGCCTACTAATCACTAATTGCTTGCCTTATTCCATTAGGTAATGATGAAGAACATTTGGTTCATTGGTGATTCCTACATCACCAGACTAGAGCAATTCTGCCACACAGAACACACCGAGGTCGATTTGAATTTGGAAAATGTTACAGTGCGATGGATCAGATGGGGAGGGGGGGGGATGCGATGGTCTAATGTATTGCCTACTTTAAAGAACGAAAGGCAATTCATTGCCTCCATTTCTTCCCTTCCTTCATGCATTGTTATACACTCTGGTGGTAACGATATTGGAATGCTCAAAGGCGTTGAGCTACTAGAGTACATGAGAAATGATTTAATGGCAATCTGTCGGCTTTTTCCTGGTTGCAAGATTGTTTTCTCTGATCTCATTATTCGCAAGTGCAACAGATATAGCACAAACATGAAGGCTATTAATAAATGTGTTAGAAATGTTAACAAGTCTGTTGGTGCTTTCATTAAAGATATTGACATGGTTTCGGTCTGGCATAGGAACATTGTAGCCACTGATAGCAATATGTTTTTGGATGATGGTGTACATCTTTCAAAATCTGGCATGTCTATGTTCTATAGTAACATTAGATCTGCAATATTACAAAATGTATTGTGATGTGTGTTTTTAGGAATGCATATTGCATAAAAACCATGTTTTAATTTACATTTATTTCTCAATATTTTGTACATTTAAAAGCCCTGGAAACTTTTTAAAATACACTCATTTTTTTCTCAATTTCTTTCTGTAGATTATCAAAAGAAAAAAAGAAATGGCACACGATTCTGCAAAGCGGAAACGTGATGATTCCTTTTCTAAGCTGCGCAATAGAAGTCACTGTCTGAGTCCTACTTTGTCTCTTTGCAATGGGAGAAAAAGGGTACAGGAGACAGAGAACCATCAGAAGAAGCAGCACTCTGAGTCTCGCCCACCGCAATTACAACAATCTTTTCTGGATGCTCCAGCTGTTGCTTCATGCGCCGCACACTCACAGCATCCTCTTGTGTTGCGACCAGAATCCCCACAGCAGTCTGATGTTGTGGAATTGTCTCAGCCGCTGCTGTCAATGCATATTTCACCAGCAAAAATATAATTGCCGCAGCCTGGCAGTTCTAAATGCCACCATTACTTTCTTTCTTCGCATGAGGCACTGGTGGAATATCTTGCGAAATGCACATCGTCCAATGTAGAACAATCATCATTAGAATCAGACAACACTATAGAAAGCCAATTGTCACAGCACGATGATGATGAAATGCTTCAGGTCAAAATCAAACGCGCAACCGACGAATCTCAAAAATATATGCAGTAGGCAGTAACGCACAGACGCGACAACACCCAGTGCCTATTGTCTACTTCAACGAGAGATGCAGAAGAAATAGAAAGTGCTCTGGAAAGTGAGGTGATACTACTGGGTGTGTCTGACAATGCCACTGTGAGTGCTGCGCATTGAGATGCCAACTCAGACAGTGATGTCACCGCAGATGATGTTGACATTATCGATGACGCTGATGACTATGACTATGGGTATTTTCAGACGTTATGAGATCACAGTGAACCACAGTGAATACCCACCTGTGGTCACTGTGGCTCGAACGTCTGTTTGGCGGCTGCCAGATGTTCGCCACGGTCAATACCCGCATGGGGTCAATTTGAACCATGTTTCCTGG
>QEPC01004755.1:2314-14708 GCA_003113815.1 Sphenodon punctatus
GCCCCCACAACCTGTCCTGGTGAAAATAGAGGCCGCTGCGTGACCCTCAAAAAGAGCGGGGCCTGGGACAGCTGCCCCAGGTCACCATATGGTAAGGCTGTCCCTGGTCAGAGTTGATTAAGAGACAGCATGGGTAGCATTTTGTCACAGGCCTCTCTGTTGTAAATCCCTATCCATGACATTTTGCCACCAGAGACTGAAGAATACCATAGAGATGTTGGGTAGAGGGGAGGTAAACTCTACCTGCAATTCTCTATGGTGGGGGGAGGGGGAGACTTCATCCCAGGAAAAGTGTCTACATGAGCACTATTCTGATATTTTTTCCCCAAAATAAATAAAACCTGAAAAATGAGGTTTTATCATTTGGAATAAAACCAGGAATCAGAATTATTTATACCTGGATATTTGTCTGTCCACATGAACACTTAATCCTGAGATTAGAGGTGTATATTCCAAGATAATGCTTGTGTAGAAGCACCCTTTATCTTCTTAGCTTTACCTTGAATGTCTGGAGTATGTCTACCTTCACAAAGAGCCTGAAGATCCTTCTTTGCCTACAGAAGAAGCATAGCAAAATTTTCTCCATTCAACTACTGCCCACCCTCCATAGACAGCTTGATCTTCAAATGGCTTTTCTGGTTCAAATGGGGTTTGGACCAGAGGAGTGCTTTTGTGGATCAGAGTCTAAATCTTCAGTTCTGCAATGTAATTTGAATATATAGCTCCCCATTGACTTCAGAGACTCCTTGTGGCTGCAAGTCCATACAGAATAGTTTGCAGGAACAAAGCCAATTCAGTATAGATGCCCTTAGTTTTGCTTCTGAGCCTACCCAACTTTGAATAGGCTGCCATTCATGGTTGTGAACAGAAATCTATCAACGAATGAATAGACAGAGAGTTTACTCATGTTACATAGGACACCACATAATCTTCAATCGTTAAGACCAACCTCAGTCCTATTTGAACCACTATGCCTTATTAACAGTTCCGCTAGCTACCCAGTGATTCCCAATTGCTATTCCATGGCATTCCCTATCTTGACCTCAAGGAATCTCACGTTACTGTGCTATAGCCTGTCTGCAGGTGCACTCCCAGTTTTTGATGGTGCTGCTGTTATTACTATTGGTGTCTGGCTGCCTCTTACTGTTTCACAAGTCTCTTTTGTAGTTTGTGATGTTTCCGAAATATATTAAATTTCATGAGATGATCCAGCTGGCCTGGAAGCTGAGGAAGGATGACATGGTCTCTAGTGTGCTGTTAGGAGAACATACTTTCAGCAATCTGTGTTTACATGGGGTGTTAGCATCATGTTTATTTCACCCTGGAGATATGGACTAGGAAATTAGGCCAGCAAATATTCATGTTTCAAAAATTCAAGTGTCTGTGGAGCACAGAGACAACTTAGAAACTATAGACAAAATTCTGACATCTATTACACCCCAACTCACTGGACATTAGATTCCCACAATCGTACCATCTCCTGGACTTATTCTCAGAGTTGCCAAATGCTTAAACATGTATATGGTTTTGTATCCTTTACTCCTACCATTCTGGTGTCCTAATTCTTCCACTCCCTTTCACACCCTGAAGCTGAGAACGGCCTTCTGCATTCCCACTCACTGAAAAACAGTGATAAGCAAGAAGATGGCAGACAGAAGGGTCAGGATTATAACCCGAGCAGGTCTCAAACCAAGATCTACAATATGTCTATGCTGATACAAAAGACTCATTCCCACAACTCCATGCTGATTGTTTAAGGAAATTGTAACTAGCCCTCACAACTACCTGGAAGTTGTCCCTGAATGTCTGACCATGCCCCTCCTAATGGCTCCTATATCCCAATGGACTCATATCTCCTAATGGCTCCATGCCCAATGGGCTCCTATCTATTGTAAAACTTCTTGGGTCAGCACCTGCTCTTTGATCAGAGCAAATGGATGGGTTTCTTGGCCAGTTGCCATTATCATGCCCTGCTAGCTTTACACATCCTCCTATCTAGCTGTGCTACCCCACCTTATGGAAAAGAAGCAGGGAATGAGGGGGTCTGTGTGAAGGAAGTCTGTATGACAAGCAATTCCATGCAAAACAATGTGCTCCTCATTGGAGTCTGTGATCAGGAAGAGAGAAAGAGGCCAAAGAATTTAGATCAAGAAAACAGATGCTGTGGATTTTTCTCTGTACATACCAAGGAACCCACAAGAATACAGTTTTGTTCTAGCAAGTTTAATCCCCCTTTATTTCTAGAGACCAGGTGAGCGGTGCCAGGTATGGTTGGGGAAGCTTCAGATCAGACCAGTGACAGAAATGCCAGACTCATCTCTGCTGACAGAACAATATAGTTTTATATTTATTTCAAAACCACATGGAAATCAATTCCAAACAACATAATAACACAAATTATATAAACTTCATGGTAACTTTGCTGAAAGATATTTGACTTGAAAAAAAAATCTCCAAATTGCTTCAGCAAACACAAAGAAATATAAGTACTCCCATACACTTTCTGACATAGATATATACTTATATCCCCTGCTGCAAGAAAAGGGGAGGGGTCCAGTGAAGATGCTAACCCTGGGTCTCATGACCCCAAATATCTGCCTCTGATGGAGACCAGGACTTCAGTTCTTCACCCACAACAGTAGGGATGGGCGAACGCGGTTCGGAAGTTCGGAGNCGGCAGCAGAGCCAAAAGAGCCCCCCGCAGCAGCGAGGCAAGTAGGTGGAAATCCCCAAGCAGGCTCCCAGGCTCAGCCGCTGGGCATGGGGCTTTAAGCCCCCGGCTACTTCCCTTTAAGCCCACTTGGCTGGCCTCTGCATTCCCCCCGTCCCCCCCTCCAAGTGCTCACAGTCAGTTGTCTTCTGTCTTGTCTCCTGCAGGTGACAGCGGCAGCAGCAGCAGCGGAGCACAGGGACCCCTCTCCCCTCTGGTGGAAGAGCCAAAAGATCCCCCCGCAGCAGCGAGGCAGGTAGGTGGCAATCCTCAAGCAGGCTCCCAGGCTCAGCCACTGGGCACAGGGCTTTAAGCCCCCGGCTACTTTTGGGTGGGGGGAGGGGACAGGTCAGCCCACGTGGCTGGCCTCTGCATTCCCCCCTGTCCCCCCCAAGTGCTCACAGTAAGTTGTCTTCTGTCTTCTCTCCTGCAGGTGACAGCGGCAGCAGCGGAGCACAGGGAACCCTCTCCCCACTGGCGGCAGAGCCAAAAGAGCCCCCCGCAGCAGCGAGGCAGGTAGGTGGCAATCCCCAAGCAGGCTCCCAGGCTCAGCCGCTGGGCACGGGGCTTTAAGCCCCCGGTTACTTCCAGGTGGGGGGAGGGGACAGGTCCACCCACGTGGCTGGCCTCTGCGTTCCCCCTATCCTCCCCAAGTGCTCAGAGTCAGTTGTCTTCTGCCTTCTCTCCTGCAGGTGACAGCAGCAGCGGCAGCAGCGGAGC
This sequence comes from Sphenodon punctatus, assembly GCA_003113815.1. Taxonomy (NCBI): domain Eukaryota; kingdom Metazoa; phylum Chordata; class Lepidosauria; order Sphenodontia; family Sphenodontidae; genus Sphenodon; species Sphenodon punctatus. The sequence goes on from QEPC01004755.1 coordinate 5,745, forward strand.
ACAGGGACCCCTCTCCCCACCGGCAGCAGAGCCAAAAGAGCCCCCCGCAGCAGCGAGGCAAGTAGGTGGAAATCCCCAAGCAGGCTCCCAGGCTCAGCCGCTGGGCATGGGGCTTTAAGCCCCCGGCTACTTCCCTTTAAGCCCACTTGGCTGGCCTCTGCATTCCCCCCGTCCCCCCCTCCAAGTGCTCACAGTCAGTTGTCTTCTGTCTTGTCTCCTGCAGGTGACAGCGGCAGCAGCAGCAGCGGAGCACAGGGACCCCTCTCCCCTCTGGTGGAAGAGCCAAAAGATCCCCCCGCAGCAGCGAGGCAGGTAGGTGGCAATCCTCAAGCAGGCTCCCAGGCTCAGCCACTGGGCACAGGGCTTTAAGCCCCCGGCTACTTTTGGGTGGGGGGAGGGGACAGGTCAGCCCACGTGGCTGGCCTCTGCATTCCCCCCTGTCCCCCCCAAGTGCTCACAGTAAGTTGTCTTCTGTCTTCTCTCCTGCAGGTGACAGCGGCAGCAGCGGAGCACAGGGAACCCTCTCCCCACTGGCGGCAGAGCCAAAAGAGCCCCCCGCAGCAGCGAGGCAGGTAGGTGGCAATCCCCAAGCAGGCTCCCAGGCTCAGCCGCTGGGCACGGGGCTTTAAGCCCCCGGTTACTTCCAGGTGGGGGGAGGGGACAGGTCCACCCACGTGGCTGGCCTCTGCGTTCCCCCTATCCTCCCCAAGTGCTCAGAGTCAGTTGTCTTCTGCCTTCTCTCCTGCAGGTGACAGCAGCAGCGGCAGCAGCGGAGCACAGGGACCCCTCTCCCCACCGGCAGCAGAGCCAAAAGAGCCCCCCGCAGCAGCGAGGCAAGTAGGTGGAAATCCCCAAGCAGGCTCCCAGGCTCAGCCGCTGGGCATGGGGCTTTAAGCCCCCGGCTACTTCCCTTTAAGCCCACTTGGCTGGCCTCTGCATTCCCCCCGTCCCCCCCTCCAAGTGCTCACAGTCAGTTGTCTTCTGTCTTGTCTCCTGCAGGTGACAGCGGCAGCAGCAGCAGCGGAGCACAGGGACCCCTCTCCCCTCTGGTGGAAGAGCCAAAAGATCCCCCCGCAGCAGCGAGGCAGGTAGGTGGCAATCCTCAAGCAGGCTCCCAGGCTCAGCCACTGGGCACAGGGCTTTAAGCCCCCGGCTACTTTTGGGTGGGGGGAGGGGACAGGTCAGCCCACGTGGCTGGCCTCTGCATTCCCCCCTGTCCCCCCCAAGTGCTCACAGTAAGTTGTCTTCTGTCTTCTCTCCTGCAGGTGACAGCGGCAGCAGCGGAGCACAGGGAACCCTCTCCCCACTGGCGGCAGAGCCAAAAGAGCCCCCCGCAGCAGCGAGGCAGGTAGGTGGCAATCCCCAAGCAGGCTCCCAGGCTCAGCCGCTGGGCACGGGGCTTTAAGCCCCCGGTTACTTCCAGGTGGGGGGAGGGGACAGGTCCACCCACGTGGCTGGCCTCTGCGTTCCCCCTATCCTCCCCAAGTGCTCAGAGTCAGTTGTCTTCTGCCTTCTCTCCTGCAGGTGACAGCAGCAGCGGCAGCAGCGGAGCACAGGGACCCCTCTCCCCACCGGCAGCAGAGCCAAAAGAGCCCCCCGCAGCAGCGAGGCAAGTAGGTGGAAATCCCCAAGCAGGCTCCCAGGCTCAGCCGCTGGGCATGGGGCTTTAAGCCCCCGGCTACTTCCCTTTAAGCCCACTTGGCTGGCCTCTGCATTCCCCCCGTCCCCCCCTCCAAGTGCTCACAGTCAGTTGTCTTCTGTCTTGTCTCCTGCAGGTGACAGCGGCAGCAGCAGCAGCGGAGCACAGGGACCCCTCTCCCCTCTGGTGGAAGAGCCAAAAGATCCCCCCGCAGCAGCGAGGCAGGTAGGTGGCAATCCTCAAGCAGGCTCCCAGGCTCAGCCACTGGGCACAGGGCTTTAAGCCCCCGGCTACTTTTGGGTGGGGGGAGGGGACAGGTCAGCCCACGTGGCTGGCCTCTGCATTCCCCCCTGTCCCCCCCAAGTGCTCACAGTAAGTTGTCTTCTGTCTTCTCTCCTGCAGGTGACAGCGGCAGCAGCGGAGCACAGGGAACCCTCTCCCCACTGGCGGCAGAGCCAAAAGAGCCCCCCGCAGCAGCGAGGCAGGTAGGTGGCAATCCCCAAGCAGGCTCCCAGGCTCAGCCGCTGGGCACGGGGCTTTAAGCCCCCGGTTACTTCCAGGTGGGGGGAGGGGACAGGTCCACCCACGTGGCTGGCCTCTGCGTTCCCCCTATCCTCCCCAAGTGCTCAGAGTCAGTTGTCTTCTGCCTTCTCTCCTGCAGGTGACAGCAGCAGCGGCAGCAGCGGAGCACAGGGACCCCTCTCCCCACCGGCAGCAGAGCCAAAAGAGCCCCCCGCAGCAGCGAGGCAAGTAGGTGGAAATCCCCAAGCAGGCTCCCAGGCTCAGCCGCTGGGCATGGGGCTTTAAGCCCCCGGCTACTTCCCTTTAAGCCCACTTGGCTGGCCTCTGCATTCCCCCCGTCCCCCCCTCCAAGTGCTCACAGTCAGTTGTCTTCTGTCTTGTCTCCTGCAGGTGACAGCGGCAGCAGCAGCAGCGGAGCACAGGGACCCCTCTCCCCTCTGGTGGAAGAGCCAAAAGATCCCCCCGCAGCAGCGAGGCAGGTAGGTGGCAATCCTCAAGCAGGCTCCCAGGCTCAGCCACTGGGCACAGGGCTTTAAGCCCCCGGCTACTTTTGGGTGGGGGGAGGGGACAGGTCAGCCCACGTGGCTGGCCTCTGCATTCCCCCCTGTCCCCCCCAAGTGCTCACAGTAAGTTGTCTTCTGTCTTCTCTCCTGCAGGTGACAGCGGCAGCAGCGGAGCACAGGGAACCCTCTCCCCACTGGCGGCAGAGCCAAAAGAGCCCCCCGCAGCAGCGAGGCAGGTAGGTGGCAATCCCCAAGCAGGCTCCCAGGCTCAGCCGCTGGGCACGGGGCTTTAAGCCCCCGGTTACTTCCAGGTGGGGGGAGGGGACAGGTCCACCCACGTGGCTGGCCTCTGCGTTCCCCCTATCCTCCCCAAGTGCTCAGAGTCAGTTGTCTTCTGCCTTCTCTCCTGCAGGTGACAGCAGCAGCGGCAGCAGCGGAGCACAGGGACCCCTCTCCCCACCGGCAGCAGAGCCAAAAGAGCCCCCCGCAGCAGCGAGGCAAGTAGGTGGAAATCCCCAAGCAGGCTCCCAGGCTCAGCCGCTGGGCATGGGGCTTTAAGCCCCCGGCTACTTCCCTTTAAGCCCACTTGGCTGGCCTCTGCATTCCCCCCGTCCCCCCCTCCAAGTGCTCACAGTCAGTTGTCTTCTGTCTTGTCTCCTGCAGGTGACAGCGGCAGCAGCAGCAGCGGAGCACAGGGACCCCTCTCCCCTCTGGTGGAAGAGCCAAAAGATCCCCCCGCAGCAGCGAGGCAGGTAGGTGGCAATCCTCAAGCAGGCTCCCAGGCTCAGCCACTGGGCACAGGGCTTTAAGCCCCCGGCTACTTTTGGGTGGGGGGAGGGGACAGGTCAGCCCACGTGGCTGGCCTCTGCATTCCCCCCTGTCCCCCCCAAGTGCTCACAGTAAGTTGTCTTCTGTCTTCTCTCCTGCAGGTGACAGCGGCAGCAGCGGAGCACAGGGAACCCTCTCCCCACTGGCGGCAGAGCCAAAAGAGCCCCCCGCAGCAGCGAGGCAGGTAGGTGGCAATCCCCAAGCAGGCTCCCAGGCTCAGCCGCTGGGCACGGGGCTTTAAGCCCCCGGTTACTTCCAGGTGGGGGGAGGGGACAGGTCCACCCACGTGGCTGGCCTCTGCGTTCCCCCTATCCTCCCCAAGTGCTCAGAGTCAGTTGTCTTCTGCCTTCTCTCCTGCAGGTGACAGCAGCAGCGGCAGCAGCGGAGCACAGGGACCCCTCTCCCCACCGGCAGCAGAGCCAAAAGAGCCCCCCGCAGCAGCGAGGCAAGTAGGTGGAAATCCCCAAGCAGGCTCCCAGGCTCAGCCGCTGGGCATGGGGCTTTAAGCCCCCGGCTACTTCCCTTTAAGCCCACTTGGCTGGCCTCTGCATTCCCCCCGTCCCCCCCTCCAAGTGCTCACAGTCAGTTGTCTTCTGTCTTGTCTCCTGCAGGTGACAGCGGCAGCAGCAGCAGCGGAGCACAGGGACCCCTCTCCCCTCTGGTGGAAGAGCCAAAAGATCCCCCCGCAGCAGCGAGGCAGGTAGGTGGCAATCCTCAAGCAGGCTCCCAGGCTCAGCCACTGGGCACAGGGCTTTAAGCCCCCGGCTACTTTTGGGTGGGGGGAGGGGACAGGTCAGCCCACGTGGCTGGCCTCTGCATTCCCCCCTGTCCCCCCCAAGTGCTCACAGTAAGTTGTCTTCTGTCTTCTCTCCTGCAGGTGACAGCGGCAGCAGCGGAGCACAGGGAACCCTCTCCCCACTGGCGGCAGAGCCAAAAGAGCCCCCCGCAGCAGCGAGGCAGGTAGGTGGCAATCCCCAAGCAGGCTCCCAGGCTCAGCCGCTGGGCACGGGGCTTTAAGCCCCCGGTTACTTCCAGGTGGGGGGAGGGGACAGGTCCACCCACGTGGCTGGCCTCTGCGTTCCCCCTATCCTCCCCAAGTGCTCAGAGTCAGTTGTCTTCTGCCTTCTCTCCTGCAGGTGACAGCAGCAGCGGCAGCAGCGGAGCACAGGGACCCCTCTCCCCACCGGCAGCAGAGCCAAAAGAGCCCCCCGCAGCAGCGAGGCAAGTAGGTGGAAATCCCCAAGCAGGCTCCCAGGCTCAGCCGCTGGGCATGGGGCTTTAAGCCCCCGGCTACTTCCCTTTAAGCCCACTTGGCTGGCCTCTGCATTCCCCCCGTCCCCCCCTCCAAGTGCTCACAGTCAGTTGTCTTCTGTCTTGTCTCCTGCAGGTGACAGCGGCAGCAGCAGCAGCGGAGCACAGGGACCCCTCTCCCCTCTGGTGGAAGAGCCAAAAGATCCCCCCGCAGCAGCGAGGCAGGTAGGTGGCAATCCTCAAGCAGGCTCCCAGGCTCAGCCACTGGGCACAGGGCTTTAAGCCCCCGGCTACTTTTGGGTGGGGGGAGGGGACAGGTCAGCCCACGTGGCTGGCCTCTGCATTCCCCCCTGTCCCCCCCAAGTGCTCACAGTAAGTTGTCTTCTGTCTTCTCTCCTGCAGGTGACAGCGGCAGCAGCGGAGCACAGGGAACCCTCTCCCCACTGGCGGCAGAGCCAAAAGAGCCCCCCGCAGCAGCGAGGCAGGTAGGTGGCAATCCCCAAGCAGGCTCCCAGGCTCAGCCGCTGGGCACGGGGCTTTAAGCCCCCGGTTACTTCCAGGTGGGGGGAGGGGACAGGTCCACCCACGTGGCTGGCCTCTGCGTTCCCCCTATCCTCCCCAAGTGCTCAGAGTCAGTTGTCTTCTGCCTTCTCTCCTGCAGGTGACAGCAGCAGCGGCAGCAGCGGAGCACAGGGACCCCTCTCCCCACCGGCAGCAGAGCCAAAAGAGCCCCCCGCAGCAGCGAGGCAAGTAGGTGGAAATCCCCAAGCAGGCTCCCAGGCTCAGCCGCTGGGCATGGGGCTTTAAGCCCCCGGCTACTTCCCTTTAAGCCCACTTGGCTGGCCTCTGCATTCCCCCCGTCCCCCCCTCCAAGTGCTCACAGTCAGTTGTCTTCTGTCTTGTCTCCTGCAGGTGACAGCGGCAGCAGCAGCAGCGGAGCACAGGGACCCCTCTCCCCTCTGGTGGAAGAGCCAAAAGATCCCCCCGCAGCAGCGAGGCAGGTAGGTGGCAATCCTCAAGCAGGCTCCCAGGCTCAGCCACTGGGCACAGGGCTTTAAGCCCCCGGCTACTTTTGGGTGGGGGGAGGGGACAGGTCAGCCCACGTGGCTGGCCTCTGCATTCCCCCCTGTCCCCCCCAAGTGCTCACAGTAAGTTGTCTTCTGTCTTCTCTCCTGCAGGTGACAGCGGCAGCAGCGGAGCACAGGGAACCCTCTCCCCACTGGCGGCAGAGCCAAAAGAGCCCCCCGCAGCAGCGAGGCAGGTAGGTGGCAATCCCCAAGCAGGCTCCCAGGCTCAGCCGCTGGGCACGGGGCTTTAAGCCCCCGGTTACTTCCAGGTGGGGGGAGGGGACAGGTCCACCCACGTGGCTGGCCTCTGCGTTCCCCCTATCCTCCCCAAGTGCTCAGAGTCAGTTGTCTTCTGCCTTCTCTCCTGCAGGTGACAGCAGCAGCGGCAGCAGCGGAGCACAGGGACCCCTCTCCCCACCGGCAGCAGAGCCAAAAGAGCCCCCCGCAGCAGCGAGGCAAGTAGGTGGAAATCCCCAAGCAGGCTCCCAGGCTCAGCCGCTGGGCATGGGGCTTTAAGCCCCCGGCTACTTCCCTTTAAGCCCACTTGGCTGGCCTCTGCATTCCCCCCGTCCCCCCCTCCAAGTGCTCACAGTCAGTTGTCTTCTGTCTTGTCTCCTGCAGGTGACAGCGGCAGCAGCAGCAGCGGAGCACAGGGACCCCTCTCCCCTCTGGTGGAAGAGCCAAAAGATCCCCCCGCAGCAGCGAGGCAGGTAGGTGGCAATCCTCAAGCAGGCTCCCAGGCTCAGCCACTGGGCACAGGGCTTTAAGCCCCCGGCTACTTTTGGGTGGGGGGAGGGGACAGGTCAGCCCACGTGGCTGGCCTCTGCATTCCCCCCTGTCCCCCCCAAGTGCTCACAGTAAGTTGTCTTCTGTCTTCTCTCCTGCAGGTGACAGCGGCAGCAGCGGAGCACAGGGAACCCTCTCCCCACTGGCGGCAGAGCCAAAAGAGCCCCCCGCAGCAGCGAGGCAGGTAGGTGGCAATCCCCAAGCAGGCTCCCAGGCTCAGCCGCTGGGCACGGGGCTTTAAGCCCCCGGCTACTTCCGGGTGGGGGGAGGGGACAGGTCCACCCACGTGGCTGGCCTCTGCGTTCCCCCTATCCTCCCCAAGTGCTCACAGTCAGTTGTCTTCTGTCTTCTCTCCTGCAGGTGACAGCAGCAGCGGAGCACAGGGACCCCTCTCCCCGCTGGCGGCAGAGCCAAAAGAGCCCCCCGCAGCAGCGAGGCAGGTAGATGACAATCTCCAAGCAGGCTCCCAGGCTCAGCCGCTGGGCACGGGGCTTTAAGCCCCCAGCTACTTCCGGGTGGGGGGAGGGGACAGGTCAGCCCATGTGGCTGGCCTCTGCATTCCCCCCCGTCCCCCCAAAGTTCTCACAGTCAATTGTCTTCTGTCATTTCTCCTGCAGGTGACAGCGGCAGCGGCAGCAGCGGAGCACATGGACCCCTCTCCCAGCCGCCGGCAGAGCCAAAAGAGCCCCCCGCAGCAGCGAGGCAGGTAGGTGGCAATCCCCAAGCAGGCTGAATATGGGTTCAGTATGCTAGCTACTTAATTCTTATTAACTCGGGTACTGACCATGATGTGCCCTTCCAGGTCAGCACTCCCAAACTGAAATTCCCCATCCAACATCACCCTGGTTCTGGTCAAAGGGGAACAGGCCCAACCGTGGGCTTGAGTAAGGAGGTGAGTACCCGCAAAGCCAGCAGAAAGTGCATGTACTTACTGACCCCACCTGGTACCCCTTCCAGGGTAATGGCCCCAGTGTGTGCTGAGCTCCCCCTTGCACTGGGTGTCACCTCCCAATCTCTTAAGGTGATGACTCATATTATCCTATTCTTACCTATTTAGTCTACTATAGCATACTGGACCCCCACCAAGTGCGACAATTACCCATTATTGTCTCTTAAATCAGTTATTCCAATTACCAAATTGTCCAATTACCAAATTGTCCAATTACCTTAATTGTGTAACTGCATTCAAATTCTTATTGCTTGTCTGTTTAAAGGTTCAATTGGTAATTATTATAATTAGATTATTTCCGATTTCCCTGCTTTTAAACAACCTATTTAACCTATTATGTACCATTAAATGGGCGAAACAAACAACCCTTCAATAAGGCTAGTTGCCAAAATTCCCCTTCGACTCCGTAATGGCACCCGTTAAAAACCACAGTGCTAGAGGTGAGGTGGGTGGGGCTGACTTCCCCGTGCTTCATGCCGAATGCCGCTTCCTCGCAGCCCGAACGGCTCTGCCCTACCTACATAGGGCAGCTCCGCTCATTTCTTCACAGCACTGCGTCTCTGCTCACGCGCTACACAAAGACGAGTTGCCATAGCAACTCCTTCCATGGCATTGGTGCTTTACCGCGCAGCCACCAGGCCCTTCCCACAAGCTCCATCCTGCGTCACCTGACGGGGGCTCACCAATTACCCCATCGCCGCCATTGCGGCAGTGAAGGGGACTTTTGCAAAAAACTTCATATACATTTTTAGCTGTAACTTCTTTGCCTCGCATTTAAAGTAGATGAAACTTTACATATTTATACCCCTTCACATATTGACTATCTATGCCAACATTCAGAAGGATTGGATAATAGGTATGGGTGAATGCGGTTCGGTAGTTCGGAGTTCGGCCCAATCTCAGTCTGTTCGGACGACCAAACCCGAACCCGAACCCACCAAACCGAACCTGATTCTGAACTCCAAAACGACCAAGCAGTTTGGTCAGTTCGGATCTCGTTTGGCTGAGTTCGGGTGGCAAAAACATGTAACTGGAAGGCCAAACGTGACAGGGAGGGGGAATCAGCTGAGGAGCAGACTTCCAGGCATCAGGGGTGGAGAGGCTTGGAATAGCAGCCAGCCTGCCCAATCACCATCCCATTTCTCCTCAGACGACTGACTTCTCAGTCTGCGATTGGCCACAGACTAGGCTGCATGGAGCCAATGGGGCTTGCGGTGAGGTGGGCACAGCAAGTAACAAAACTCATTGCCCTCCCCCCTGCCAACACCTTCTGAGCTAGTCACTGTTCCTGTACAGCAGGCGTTTCAGAAGGCTCCCTCTCCCAGCAGTTTTGTTCTCCTCAATCCATTGCAATCCTCCTCCTATTTCACCCATCCAACCCATCTACCTCCATATTATCATTTATTTAGCTTAGATTAG
>QEPC01004755.1:35495-52016 GCA_003113815.1 Sphenodon punctatus
CTCTCCACCCCTGGTGCCAGGATGTCTGTTCCTCAGCTGAGTCAGCTGACTCCCCCTCCCTGCCACATTTGGCCTTCCAGTGACCTGACAGTGACAACACGTTTTAGCCACCCGAACTGAACCGAACCCGATCCGAACTGACCAAATTGTTTGGTCATTTCGACGTTCGGAATTGAGTTCAGTTCGGTCTGTTCGTGTTCGGATTCGTGTTTGTGTTCGGTCATCCGAATAGGCCGAGTTCAGGCCAAACTCCAAACTTCCAAGCCGCGTTCGCCCATCCCTAGTCAGACAAAGGTGAGGTCAAATCACAAAAGCTCTCTTCAGTAATTTCCAGGAAGTCACCCCATATGCATGGGTACATATCTTTGGTGTGTCTGTTGCAGAATATAATTCTGTCCCTGGTGGCCAACTCCATCATGTTGATATAACAGTCTTCTATTCTTGAGCCTTATTAAAAAACTTGTCGGCTAAATGCCTGACCAAATACAACAGTTTTTGTGTTTCTTCTAAAAGTTGCTCAGGATTGGGCTTTCATGAACTACTAGAGAAGGTTCCCTAGAATTGTGGAGCAACTGCCAAGAACACTTCTTTACATGTTTGTACCATACAGAATTGGTACTCCACTACACCTACCAAGAAGACATTCTCAGCCGACGTTAGAGGTCACAACAGATAGATAGATAATAAACTTTAATGTTTAGCAAATGCCGTAACACAACAAAACATAAAATACATATACAACACAGCATAACATAAAGATAAATAAATAAATAACCATAAAATGAGAAAGGTATATAAAGGAAACAAAAATCTCCCCTATTGGGACTGCTTACCTCGCAATACACTATACAAAAAATATGCCACCCTCTGGGATAGCACTTCATCTTGACCCGCAAGATATATTAGCCATGTAACACCATTACCAGAGGAGACAGAAACAGAGGCCAACCATTTGACCCGTAAATCAGATCAGTGAGGGCAGTAGACGAGGAGATGCTCAAGGGAATCGATCGGGCCGAGGGCAGAACCTGCACAATCACATACACAAAAAGAGGGGTCTAGTCCCCCAAACCGTCCCTCAGTAACAGTCGTGGGGAATATGTTCATGTGAGCCAGCGAAAGGCACCTGCGGACCGCATGGGGCAGCTGAAATTGGAGATAAGGGAGGGGGGCCTGGGGACTGCCATATAAAGGCAAGAAGTCCACCAGGGAGATCTTACTCCGAAATAAAGCCATTTCCTCCTGGGAGCTGATATCCTGGATTCTCTGCTTTACCAGTCTCTTGGCAGAAGCAAATTCACACAGAGCTAGATCAGGTGGAAAAATGCCAATACAGACAAGTTTCTCCTGGACCTGCTTTGCCCAGCCATTATGAAAATCATCTTTAAACGCCGGTTGCGCAAGCAGGGCAGTCAGACCGTACTGCAGTTTAAGCCAATAACACAAGGCCATTGACCAGATCTGAGCCTCCAAAGGGAGGATCCCACACTCCATGCGAACTGCACAGGAGGGGGCATGGTTAGGAAGGGTCACAACAAACTTAGGGATGGAGATGATCTTTTAGATAACATGGATTAGCCAGTAATTTTATTATTATTATTATTATTATTATTATTATTATTATTTTAAAAATACCCCATCAACAACAAACAAACAGCAAACTGCAAACTTCAAAAAATGTACCTTTTTGAATGAGGACAATTAATTCAATTCAGATTCCACTGTTTGAAAAGGGTACATCTGAATTTTGCTACAAATGCTTGCTTCAGATTTAGTTCAGATGTTCAGGTGCACAAAAGCAAGGGGCAACTTCAGTAATAACTTATACTTAGGAAGCTGTGAGCCAACACACACATAGGGGTGTTCAATTCATTTTCATTATTATGACAATGAAAATGAACATTTTCATTTTTTTCTCTATTGTTATAACCAAAAAAATAACAACAAAAACAAAAATTTAAATACATTTTCATTTATGAAATTACAGGAAAAACTGAAAAACATATTTCTGGCTATAACATTCTTGCTCTTATTCAATTCTTATGAAACTTAGGAATATTGTACCTCCAATAGACAGCATTATGTATACCAAATATCAGAAATATTCAGTAAAGGAACCAATTTTAGAAGCAATTAAATGTTGTTATTTAAAGAAAAACTGCATACACATTCCTGACTACAACGTCTTTATCTTCCATCCAATTTTCATGGAACCTGAAAATATTATGTCCCTCCCTAAGAGTAGAAAGTCTGTCCAATTTCAGAAAGATTGAATAAAAGTTCCTGATGTTATAAGCCATTAACTTAAAAATGCATTTCTGGCTGTAATATTTTTGTATTCCATCCTGTTTACACAAGATTTGGCATTAATATATCCCTCACCTTTCCTGTCATTTCTGATAAACTACAGGACAATTTTATAAAGGGTCCCAATTTTATAAGCAATTGAATTTGTCCCCTTGAAGTCCATTATTATTCAGATAAATAGCAGCACATGCAGTGCCTGTGAGAGGCAAGCACTTGGCATGTCTGGGGGAGGGAGGATGTAGGTGGGATGATAGGGAGCAATCCAACAGACTGACAGACACATTCACTGGCCAGTTACTGCATGCTTCCAGCTTTACAAGACCAATCGGTGGTGGCTTCAAGGCGGGCATAGAAGAGACATAACTGGGAATTTGAGGATAGCATCTCAGAAATCAGGATATATGGTTTACAAATCCTGGCTGGCCAATTGTCATCACAATCACATCCTGCAGCACTGTGACAGAGGATATAAAATAATCTCTATTGGCTCTAGTCTAAACGGATGCTTCCAACTTCCCAGTAACAAGTGGGGGAGAGATGTTGGAGTAGTCACAACACATAATTAGGATATTTGGTTGACATTTATGCTGGTCAATTGGCATCACAAACCGATCTTATACCACAGTGACGTAAGAGAATCCCTGGCATAGGTTCATTCTCTGCATATGCTGTGCAGGCTTATAAAATTGGGACCCTTTATAAAATCTTTATAATATTAGGCATAGCATGTTCTGAAGGTATGATAAACAGTCCTGATAATTTTCTTGAACACTGGTTGAACTACAAAGATGTTACAGTCAGACATACATTTATATGTTGAATGGTTATACCACCAGGACCCTTTATCCAATTCTTCTTAAAGTTAGCAAAGTTAGTAACCATGGGTAGGGGTATACACTTGCCAATATTATCCACATTAGGTGGTAGACAAAGAAGTTACAACCAGGAATGTATATGCAGATGTTTGAAAAATAACATAATTCAACTGATTATAAAATTGGATTCCTTTATCCAATCCTTCTCTCATTTGGTACACTTAATGCCTTCCAACGGATGTATAATCTCTACATGTTTTATCCATATATAATGAAAAACAAAAAAGGTAAAGCTGAAAATGTATTTTCCATTGAAACCAATGGAAATCAAAAACAAAAGCAAAAAACTAAACAAAATGTTGATATTTATGAAAATGAATAATGACATGGGTCCCTGGTGCACACCTCTAACACGTCTTAGCTGGAGTTGGCCACATTCCCTAGTCACGGGTTAAGTTACAAGTACAAGGGCAGCCAGAGTTCCCAACACTACAAGCAAAACACCAAAATCTTCATAGGTCTCAACCAAAAGACACAGTTTACACATGCGTTGTCTAGACCCCAAAATCCAATGTTATAAACTGATATTCTAGTTGCTGTTGGATGTCTTGTGGGTCTCATTCCTACAACTGATTAGTCAGGCACCAATCAGAATCTGAGCAAAGTAGCAACAGGACCAGGTCAGGCAGAAGTCAGATTAAGTTTGGGACCAGGTGGGGGGTCAGGTCAGGAGAAGATCTAACAAAATTAGGCCTACAACTGAATTAGAAATTTTAGTTGATTTATCGATTAAGCTTTTTTCCAATTAATCAATTTATTTATCCATTCAAATTTTGCATAGATTTGAATAAATGTACATAGGTAAGGTATACATAGATTTGCATAGATTTGCCTATTTTGCGTGTGTTGGGTAAACTTGCCTTCTGCTGGAACGCGTCCTCTTGAGCTATGGACTCAGAACTATGGACTGTTAGAAGGTCCTGGCAGCTAACCGATTAATGGGGGGAGGGGTGTGTGTGAAAAAATGTAATCAGCTTTAGACAAATTAATCAATGCATTGGTTCTTTTAATCGATTAATGGTTGCAACACTAAACAAAATTGAATGTTGTTTGAGGGTGCAATTCAAGGGTCAAAGGTCACAGAACAGGTTGGAGGGCTGAACCACGATCAAGTCAAACTGAAGTAGCCAAATCAGAGGAGAATCCAGGGAAATGTGTCCAAGAATGAGTCAGGGAGTCAGTGCTAGGAGAACAGTCTGAAATGGGGCAGGAAGCAGGGATGGAGACAAGCTGACTAAGAATGGACCAGGAAGTCAGGCAAGAAATGCAGCTGGAGAATGGTGGACTGGGGGCAGATCAAGAAAACAGGCTGACAGAAAGTCGGGTTGGAGACAGGTGGGTGGGGTTGGAGTAGGAAGGCAGGCTTACAGGAAGTGGAGCTGGAGACAGGCAGAATGTAAACAGAGGAGGAAGGTTGAGTGGCAGAATGCAAGGCTGGAGACAGGCGGACAAAGAGGCTGAAAATTACAGTAGGAAGCAGGCTTGGCTAAGAAGAAGGCAAACGAGCAGGTAGATAGATACAAGACCTACTCCACCTGAGTTCCTGTTCCTGTCAGATGGAGTTTAAAAGAGAGGTAACTAATAGGGCTGTAGCGGAATTTCGCAGCGGTAGCTATTTCCGACGGAAACATTGTTTCTGCAATTAGTGGAACGGCATGGCAGAGGCTTTAATTCCGCGGTTTCATTCCGCGGTTCCGCGGTTCCGCTTATTTAATTCCGCAACTTAGTGGAATCGCGGAAACATGACATTTTCGCTATTTCCGCAATTCCGCCAGCGCCAAAAAATCGCGGAATAGTGGTTTTCCGCGATTTCCGCGATTTTTCCGCGATTCCGCGATTTGTGGAATTCCGGCGGAATTAGCAGAATATCCGTAGAAATGTCGCGGTGTGGCGGGGGCAATTCCGAAATAGCGGAACGGAATCGCGGCGCGGTAAAAGCTGCTGCCGCATCAGCCCTAGTAACTAATCACTCAGGATCTCATTGGGCAGGGAGTCCCACTAGAATCCTGTTTCTCTGATCAGTACCTGTATTTCTCTGCTTAGCTAGTATAACTGAGTTGCAAAGTGACCAAGTCTTCTGCCTCTGGAATTTGCTGACCAGGATTCCAGACTGAGTGGGTCTCCAAGATTCTTACAGGGTATGGGTACCCTTACCCAATCCTTTATTTCCTAGGGATTAAATTAGTAGGGCCTTAATTATTCACTACTATTTCAGAATAGTAGAGTTTTGGTTTCAGGTTTCCGGGAGCTACTCAGTAATACTGGCGAATACTCTGAAATATTCGGTACTCGGTAAAATACTTTATATTCTACTGAGCATGTTACCAGGTCCCATTATGTGTCATCCTGTTCTTATGTGATCAAACATGGGGCGGAGGGGTGCTGAGAGTAGGAAGGGGGCAGCAGAAAAATGTCTAGGAGGCAAGTCAGGCAGGAAGGGGGCATTGGGCAGGAAACTCACTGTGAGGAGGAATGCGGCCTGTGAAGTTGAAGTAGAAGAAGCTGATACACTGCTGTGGCATGGAGCCACTGCCACCACCACTGGCTCTTTGGGAGAATGCTGGATTGCATATACCAGCATGCTCCTGGAGAAAGATGGCAGCCTGATCTCCTCCAGCATTAGAACAGCTGTGACTGTTTGCAAGCCATGACCTACCAGTTGCTGGGGGGACCTGCAGCACTGGGGAGACCTCACAGGACTTCACAGGGCGGCAGGGTTCGGTGACTCAGCAGTGCAAGATTAGGTAAGCATTTCTTAATCAATAAATTACTGAGTACTGTGTTGATTTTCTAGGTTGTTTGTACTTGGTAAAACTGAGTCGAATACCACAATCCTTGGGTGAAACTGAATAGTACCAAGTTTAAGCCCTAATATTTCCTTTTATTCCAAGCAGCAGTATGCAGTATGTGATGCTCAAACACTTCTAAGTAGGGGACACCCAGTGTCCCTGGAAGGTATCAAGACCTTCAGCCTTCCCACTGTCAGCCACCTGCGGTGGCACCGAGGCCGTAGAGGCCCCCCGAGATGGGCTGGGTTCCCCCTTGGAACTTTGGAGTCTGACTGCCCAGGGGAGAGCCCCAACTTCCCCCCACCAGACCACAAGGAACACGTATTCCAGTCACAAACCTCAGCACAGGAAAAAAATCCAGCAGCAGGTACAGGAAGCAGAAAGCCAGCAGAAGCAATCAGCAGTGGGAGCAGGGCCCGCACCTGTACAGCGCTCTGAAAGGCTCATGGAGCAATGAAGAAGGAAGGAGGGGCTTAGGAATAAAAGGAAATGAGTGCGTAGCCTCCTTGCCGGTAATCAGAGTCTGAGAGGCTGGCCCTACTGTGTGAAAGCTAAGTGTGCTTACTTGTTTGCTCTTGTACCACTTGTGTTTAATCCCTATTGCTTTCCTGTGTGGAGAGTAGAAGTGTTTTGCTCTCGTTGTTTCCCTGTCTTTGAGTGAGTGACTGGTGAAATCGGAGTGTGTGGAGTGTGTTGCCTCCCCCCTCCCTGGGATTATTCCTTCTCATGGACCGTGAAAGCCCTGCCCTTGCCCTTTACTCCAAGGACCCCTTTCCCTTCCTCCCTTTCACCCTCCACAGCATGATTCTTCCCTCTCCCCACCTATCCCGGAGTATTTGTGCTAGACTGTACCTACCCCTTTGCCAGTGGTTCTTCGAGAGCTCTGATGCTTATGATGATAGAGGCCTGACTTCTGTGAAGTCATTAGGCCATAATTCTGTCCTGAAGGAATATTTAACCCTGCATGCAACCTATCAGAGACTTATGGAGCGTGTGTTTGGCTTGGATCCCTATTCCTTCCCCTATCTCCCCCTTCCCACTGACACCCACTCATCCTATTCTGACCTGTAGAGTAAAAATTGAATTTACAAATGGCTTATGAATGTGAGCATTTAATTTTGAAGCAATCACATTCAAATTTTAAAATGTCTCCAAACAGTACTGCCAAAACTAATTAGGTACCGAATGAATAGTGAAGCAAAGAAAAAAACATGAAGATGAGAATTTTGCAGTGGTAATGAAGATGACTTGGATAATCATTTGTGGGAACAAATATGCAAAATGGCCTTGCAAATATGAAATTAAAGCTGTAACTGGGGACCCAAAGATTTGGGCACCCCAATGAAACAGGGGTGCCCAACTTGACCCGGCCCTGTTCAGGCACCACTGATGCCCTAACAGGACCGGACGGGCTGCTTGAACACACCGGCTGGTCTTTTAAAGTGACAGGCCCCAGCTGAGAGCGCTGCAGAGCTCATCTCCACAGAGGTCCCAGCCAGGGTTTTGTAAGTTTCAAAGGCTGCTTCCCTATCCCCAGGACCTCTCCCCGAGAGGTGTGCATGTTGTTTTCATTATATCAATAATGAAAACCAAAAATTGTCATTTTTGTTTTCATTATTGCAATAAAGAAAATGACCAAAATAATAATGAAATCAATAATGAGAACAAAAATCTTTATTGATTTCGTTATTGTCTGGCAGGTGTTTTTTGGAGGGAAATGTGGAGAGGGGAGGAGGGAGCAGACATCTCGGAGCCAGAAACAGTGTTGAACTCTTGAACTGGGAGGGGAAGGACCTGATGGATGTATCTCTGGCCAATGAGCAGCGCAAGCAGATCCCAGCAGTTGATTGGCACCCCGTGATCCCTCAATGCCCCCGCCTCCCAGAATCAATCAGGAGGGCTCTGGGGGAGGGCAATGAAATCCTTAATATTGTAGGGCTGGACTGCTTCACTCTGTGTAACCTCTCTTGCTTGTCAGGGTGCATTTGCAGAAATGTAAAACCCCACTTCTTATATGCAAGAAATATTTTTGTTGTTTTTAAACATAGAAATGTAATTTAGAAAATGATTAACAAGAAATTATTGTGATATTACATTAAGAGTTATAAACCAATATCCCCTCCACACTTGTCAGAAACTTTCACCAATTTTCTATCTCCCCTCTATACACACACACACACACACACCCTTCTTGTGTGACATACTTTATGGACAGTCCCTTTAAATTTGCAACTTTTAAATGTCACCAGATGTCCTTTCATTCTTATGCTCTGAGAACACAGGGCAACAGTTATGCTAGAGGACTGTCTACCTTTTCAAGTAGCCCATAAGTATTTCTCTAGATGAGTTTAAAGAGAAATGTAGTGATGGGAACACCTTGCAGACTTCAGAGGTGAAGTTCAGTTCAGATAAGCCACAGCTCTGATAGATCCCATATTTGGAAAAGTGAGATATTTCCAATAGCTTTGTCAAGTAACTGGGAAATAAAGAAAAGGACAACAAACGATCAGAAGAACCTGCTAACAGATGCTGTCCTGATAGAGTGGATGGAGCAATGTGTACACACATGCCCCTTTGTGTGATTTCAGATCTGTGAAGCAGAGGGATCTTGTATTACTACACAGCAATGACCACAGAGCGGATATCTATGCTAAGGCACAGATAGGAGCAGGAAACTAGGAGTTAAAGGTTAGCCAAGGGGTAATAAAGAAGCTGGTTCTCTGTTCATGAGTGCTGTGTCTGTGTGCAGTTATTCTGATGCTCAAGCTGAACTTTTATATATCCCTGTAGAGAAAGGGAGATCTAGCAGTACAGGCACTTTCCGTTTTATGATGGGAAGCGGGCCTATTGGGTAAAGAGCAGATGTTTTATGCATTCTGAGGGACTTGTTAATATTGTTCACACTTCTTGCAGACAGACAGCTTGCTACAGCTTCAATATAGAGAGGATTCTGATATGGCAGAGTACTGAGAACCCTCTTCCTGTTGTATTGCCCCTAAGCAACAAAAGGATGGCATAAAAGGGAGTGTAGTCTTATCATCATCATTGTTCAATCTCTGTGTTGTTGCAGACAACAGGCCACAGTGAAAGGCCAGAGGTCCATTGTGCAGCAATATACAGGCACATAAGACGTTTTCATACAGGACACTTTCCACCCATTATACATGTTGTAGGGCACCCATAGGACAACACTGCAGCCCAGCAACATGTATAGTGGGTGGGTGGGTGGGTAGTGAGTGGAGAGTGTCTTGTATGAAAACACCCATAAAGAGCTAAACTAAAATATGTAGCCACTTCTATCCGGTTTCTGGATGGGTATAATAGGGTGTCTTTAGAGGTACCTAGGGTGACCAAACCTGGACCTGCTCTGGGGGTGGCCAGTCTTGCATCTATTTCATGCAGCTCCACCTGTTCCATGTTTAAATGGATCGAGCAGCTGCTGCTGCCCACAATCCTCCCATGCAGCACTCCCCTCCCCAACACCTTAGAGTTGCGGGCAGATTGCCCGATGCTCAGCTGCTGCCTGCAGCTCTATGGCATTGCTCGAGACAGCCCCCGGCCAGGAGTGGAGCTGCAGTGGCTTTCCACCAAGTAAACAGACCGTGGACCTGCCTCCAACTGGTGCCCCAGGTTAGGGAGGCCCGCTCTGCTGATGGTTCTTCATGATGTTCCAGAGTACTATTGGGGCTTGAGCACAGCAGGCGGTGCCTGCCCTGACTCTGTTCCATCAGCACATCTGGTGGCTAGGACTGAAGCGGCAAGCTGCTGCAGTAACCTTTTCCAATGGAAAAAGCTCGTCCGCAATGAGTGGCATGATGTGATAGAGATGTTCGTTCTGCTACTTTCATTCCACTACTTCCAAAGACTGCGAAAATAGTGGAATAAAGTTTTTTCTGACAGTTTCTATCTTCCGCAATTTCCACCAGCGCTGCGAAGTAGCGAAAAATGCTTGTTCCGACAGTTTCTGCGATTGTTCCGACAGTTTCCGTGATTATTCCAACAGTTTCCAAATTAGCGGAATGTCAGAAGAATTAGTGGAATGTCGGCGAAAAAGCTGCGGAACGTCATGGGCAATTCTGAAATGGCGGAATGAAATAGCAGAATGGAAAAAGGAGTTAACGCTTCAGCCCTACTGGTGGCCCACCTTTATATGGATGGGCTGCCTGGGTGTGAGCTAGAGCAGAGCCATGGATGCCATTCATTTAAAAGCACTCATTGTATTAATAGTATATGATACCCAGTCAAATACCAATTGGTATCTGGTTTAATATCTGGGAGTTACCTGTTAATCAGATTACCATTTATTGCATTGTTGCTTACCGCATTACCGCTTAATTACTGTTTGACTTTCATTAATTGTTTAATTATTATTATTATTATTATTATTATTATTATTATTATTATTATCCCTCCTGAGGTGTGTATCCATAATGTTTTCTATTAGTTATCAAAACAAATGGAGCCCCATTTTTTTTTACAAATGGATTAATAAGCATAAGATTGTCATTTGCTTTCATTCATTTTTGTTTAAAAATAAAAAACCTCTGCACATATGCAAAATGGCCAATGAGGCCATTCTACACATACACGCCATTTTCCAAAATGGTGCTGGCAGCATAGGTGCCATTTTGGAAAAGAGCAGGTACAGACTAGCTTCCCTTTTCTAAAATGGTGCTAATGCTGCTGGCACCGTGTTAGAAAAGGATGCACATGTGAAGAATGGTGTTGGTGGCCATATTGCTCATGCACAGTGATTTTTTTATGATTTTTTTTTAATTAAAAAAAGATAAACAAAAACCACTCAAAAACGGCAGGGTTGTTTATGAACCTCCCTCCAAAATAAGGTGTGTTTTTTTGTAAATAAAAACAAAAACAGTAAGAGTCCTTCTGCACACCCCTACCTCATACTTTTGTCTGGACTGATCCAGCTATGTGGTAATCCAGTAATGCGGAAAACAGTAATATCCAGTAGTCAGCTTTGGAGGTTAATATCTGCAGTTACCAGATTGTTATAGAATAATCGTCAAGTTATCCAGAATAACTGATATTTACTGCAGATATTTCCCCCCTATCCATTTCTGTTCTAATAGGGAACCGATTAAAGCCCATATGTAAACTTCTTGTGGTCTACAGTTCTGTCACTCACCTCTCATTTTCATTTTATTTCATTTCTTCTTGTTCAGAACAACAACAAAAACCTTAATAACAAATACCCCATACTTGGTAAAAAAAAAAAAATAGCTATTCAGTCTGTACATAAATTTTATGAAATCACTGGGAGACAAAATTATAAAACATATTGTAAACGTTTACAGCTTCACTACTGACTCAGAATTTGAGGTACAACAAATTAATGACACCAGAGGTATTTGTGATTAAAAAAAACAACACATTGTGCCACTGTTCATAGTTGGAGCAAAAACATTGGTGGCTTTGAGTGGAGCACCAAACATAGAGGAAGATTGATATCATGTGGGAGAAAGGTCAAGAAAGAATGTATTAAGTCCCCCTAAATAAGTGCACTTCATGAAAGAATTACACTTCCAATTGATGAGAAACTTATTATAAAAGAACAAAGGCAAATGAATATGTGAACTTTTTTCAGCTGTATCCTAATTCTGTACATTAGGGCAGGATCAGTTTCTCTAACGATCTTTTGTAACCCTTCTTCAAAGGGTAAATATAAAATCAGTGATGACAGAAACTTGCACAATTTGGAGAGCCATTTGAGTTTGAATTAGAAGCCTAGAGTGTGAATCCAGCTGCAAATCTGAACAAGCCATATCATGAAAAAAAAAATTTTTTCTGAGATTGAGGCTCTCAGTATTATGAGCATAGCTGGTCTTCCAAAGCTTTGGTTTGTTAGATTCTAGTTTCATTTAGGTGTATAATGTCAAAATATCCCAATAGGAATTTTGAATTTCACAAGTGTCCATCACATGGGATTTGAACCAGGATCTGCTGGCACCTTCAACACATTACTATAGATCCAATGGAGTGATGAGGCAGACGTTCCAGTCCTTATATCTCACTAGCACTGGGGGTTCTGATTGGCCAGGCCTGTTCTGCACTCTGAGTGGTAGAACTCTGTATATGACTTCCTTAGGGGCACCATCAGTGTTATCAGTTACCAATAGGGGTGTACAGAGGGTACCCCTGCCATTTTAATTTTAGTTTACAGAAACCTGGTCTTTTTCAGGGAGTTTCGTAAATGACCCTACCGTTCTCATTTTTTAATAAAAATAAATTTTTAAAACATCACTGCGCATGCACAAAATGGTCACCAGGGCTGTTCTGCACATGCATCCCCTTTTCAAAAATGGCTGCCGGGACCGTTTTGGGAAAGGGTTGTGCATTTACACAATAGCCTGGTGGCCATTTGTGTATGAACAGCGATTTCTTAAAATTAATTTTTGATAAAAATGGTGAGGAGATGGAAATGGTAGGGTCATTTACAAACCAGGTGTGCTTCCCAAATGAATGGCTTTGTGTAAATGAAAATGAAAAGGGTAGGGGTGCCTTCTGCACACCTCTAATATATAACTGCAAAAAGTATGGATCACAAGCCACATTTGGAAGATTATACTCATGTTTAACTCAAACATAACCACAATAAAGCTGACCCCAAGCTCCACGGACTGATGCACAGAGTACTCGTGGCACGTGCACACATACGTGCATGTAAGGTACATGCACACTCAGCACGGGACCTAAAGTGCATGTGCAAATCACATGGCAGCACCTGCGCGTGGCAGTGCACATGGGCCTTGGGATCAGCACCAGTGAACTCAATGAGGCATTTCCTTACGTTTTTTGTGATGTGATATTCAAAAGCACTCTGTTGACCTACTGCTCCCTATTCCAATGACAAAAAACTCTCCCAGACTTCAGTAAGAAAAGTCTTAGACCTTTGCAATATTAGGCCTTTTGCTTAAACCATTAGGGGGGCTCTGTAGACATGGTATGAATATGGATGCAATTTTATAAAGTGATTAAGTATATTTACATTTCTGTACCTTTGTAACTTGCCTGTTGTGACATTCTATAATAGGATTAAAAAAAAACCAAACTAGAGAGAAACATTATCACTTTGTATGAAATTCCATAGGCCTTGTCAATGTAAAAAATAATACATGCATAATATGTAAAGGCATTTGCTAAATAGTTAATTTAACAATGATAAATACTAGTCAAACAGAATGGTGATTGTCTTTCATCTATGATTCAGACAGGATTTCATACAGGTGAGTCCACTATGTTAAAAATAAAGGATATATTTATGTACTTATCTATTTATTTTTAAAGTAGATGGTTCTTAAATCAAAAGAGGACAAGTCAGAGAAGATAAAGGAGAAAGAGTGACCTCTCCTGGCAAAAAGAAGATAGCTTGCTTATTTCCACTAGAGGTAAAGGAATTAGGAAGGAATGTAGTGTCATTGAACTAGTTAAAACTTGGACTGAGCAAAGAAGTTTGAGGTTTGTTTGGCAATCCCCTAAGAAAATTCTGCTTGTTTGTCTGGTTTTCAGAGTTTAATAATGATGTGCAGGAAATAGGAATCTAATATATTTTTGTAAAGTTTAATGAGTGGAATTATTAATAAAAGATAGATAAAAATGCTGGCAAGATGCTTTCTAGCGGGGTTTGCACTATCATTTGGCCTAATTATTTTTGATGTTTTGCCCGTCAAATGATGAACGTGCAGTTTGCAAAATGTCAGGAATAATTAGAACAAATGAAATCACAGTGTAGACCTCAGAGAAGCTTCTCATAGCCATTAGGAAGTGTTCTGCTTAGAGTTTGCATTTGAAAAAGGCTATGGAGGTGAGAGATTATAAGATATGAAATGTAAACAATCATCTTGAGATTAGATCTGCAAGAGGACAGACAGAGATTTGGGCACCCACAATGAATATGTGTTGCCTGAATCGACTCAAGCTCGATCAGATACCATCAATGCCCAAACAGGACCCGATGGGCTGCCCGATCGTGCTGGCTGGCCTTTGAAAGCAACAGGCCCCATCTGGGAGCTCTGGAGAACCAAGCTCCTCGGCAGTTCCGTACAGGCCCTGTCAATTTCAAAGGTTGCTTCCCCCCTAGAGCACCTCTCAGCTGAGAGGAGCTCTAAGGGGAAAAGCAGCCTTTGAAAGTAAAAGGCTCCATCCAGAACTGCTGTGGAATCACTGCAGAGAGGTGCAGACCATGGCCTGTCATTTTCAAAGGCTGTTTCCCCCGCCTAAGCACCTCTCAGCAGGAACTGTGGGGGTAGGGGGTGTGCTGGCCAGCCTTTGAAACTGACAGTTTGGGTAATGATCATATTTTCGGGCATCAGACACCCAATTGGTCACTGGGTTCCATAGGGTGCAAAAAATTGCGAGCATTACCCATGGGTACTAATTTTAGTGCCCGTTTCAGCTCTACTTGAAATGTAAAGAGCTGGACAGGGCTGAACATGTAAAGGGCTGTTATTAAATCAAAATGTTTGATATAAATGATAATAGTAGAGTCAAAATGGATTATCCAGGTAGGAATTGTCTCCAGTGGATCTGTCTGGTCTGGAGAAATGGAGACCAGCCCCAATTTGGTCCCCTTTCTGCTAAGTTCTGTATCAGCAGACCCAGATCCCGCTCCCCTGCTCAGGGCCATTTTGCGCAAGCACAATGAACCAAAGACCATTGGTACATGCACAAATATAGCTCTGTGTAGGAAGTGGAGGAGGCTCCTGTTGGCCATGCCCAATCATAATGGATCTGTGGTAATCTGGTTTCACAAGTTCATTGTGCTGGATTTTATGGAGCCCATTCAATTTCTGTAGAAAATCTCTATGGCTTCAGTATGACTGATCAATTTCAGCCATAGACAATACCACATGTTAACAACAAACAAGCACAAGTCTACTATCACCATTTTCGAAAGGAGCAGTCTAAACTGACTGCTTTACCTAGTCAGTGGTTCCTAATTTTTTTAACATCTGTGACCCCATTTTGAGACTTAAAGATATTTATTTATTTATTTAACAAATTTATATCCCGCTCTCTCCCATCACAGGCGGCCCAGAGCGGCTAACAATAATACATATAAATATAATTAAAACAATTCAACTATAAAATAAATAAATCACAACAAAACAATCAAAACAACAACCCAATATCACCCTCCCCAATCCCCACCCCCCCCAACCCTACCCTTCTCCCTCACCAAATGCCTGACGGAACTGCCAGGTCTAGCAGTTTCTACAGAAGGCCAGGAGGTCCGCGGCCAACCGTGCTTCCACCAGGAGGGAATTCCAGAAGCACGGCCACCAAGAACGCCCTATTCTGTATGCCCCCCCGGGAAACCCGGGGGACCTCCAACAAGGTGCCCCTGGACGACTGCAGGGGCCGATTTAGAACACAGGGGGTGAGGCCATCTTGCAAATAAGCTGGGCCCAGACGCTGTAAGGCTTTATAGGTTAAAACCAACATTTTGAATTGGGCCCAGAAGACTATTGGCAGCCAGTGCAGAGACCAGAGCACTGGTGTAATGTGCTCCTGATGGCCCAACCCCAGCAGGAGCTGGGCCTCTGCATTCTGCAACAGATGCAGCTTCCAAGCCATCACCATAGGTAGATCCACATGCTTACATATGTCATGGCCCCGCTGTCATCCTGCCCGGAAGTGGGGAAGGCTTCCCCATGCTGGGGCAGGTCCAGTGACAGGAACAGACATTACTGTGGCCTGTCCTATGTAGTGCCTCGCCACACACCCCACCATGCCAGGCAGGCATGGCTAGCTTCTATGGCAACCCCCAATGCTGGTCATTCAAACAGACGCGCCCACCCAGTTCTCCTAACTCAGGCCCGGCTGGGTGGCTCATGAAGTTAGACCATGGGATAATTTCATTCCAGGCCCATGTTTATGGCCTGGCTGACACCCCCCACTGGGGATTGAACAAGGTCCCCATCTGATGGGCCAGATCAAATATGCAGGGAATGATGCTGGCCCAAGTGGGCCCAAGCAGGCCTGCCAGGCCAGCAATATGTTGGTTAGCACTTAGCAATGAAGT
Source organism: Sphenodon punctatus (assembly GCA_003113815.1). NCBI lineage: Eukaryota > Metazoa > Chordata > Lepidosauria > Sphenodontia > Sphenodontidae > Sphenodon > Sphenodon punctatus. Next base: position 51,509 of record QEPC01004755.1, read on the forward strand.
ATATGAAATATCATTCAGGATCATGACCCCATCCACAAACAGCATGATCCCACTTGGTGTCCTGATCCGCAGTTTTGGAACCTCTGTGATAAACTAAATTAAAAGAATTCTTAACCAAAACAGTGGTTTGATTAATAAATGATATTATTATCTGTTGTTTTTATTGTATTTTCACTGTTCAAAGTATATTACAATCCTTATCTAGCTTACCCTTGCAACCACCATGTGAGAAAGAATATTATTATTCCCATTTTAGATCGGTAACTAAGGCAGAGAAATTGTGACTTGCCCAAATCCACTTCATGAGTTAATGGTTAAGACGGGATTAAAATGTATTATTATTATTATTAACAAACATTTATATAGTGCAAGCAGTGTACCTGGCACTTTACAAAGTAATAAAATAGACAGGGTCCCTGCCCCTAGGGCTTACAATCTGAGAGACAGGAGCTGGGGGAGAGACTTAGGAAGGGGAACAGAGGGAGAGACAAGGGGTCTAACATTCATG
>QEPC01004755.1:64446-81016 GCA_003113815.1 Sphenodon punctatus
GCAAGATCCTGAGCAGAAAGGGAAGAGGGAGGAGGAGGACAGGGGGGCTTGAGGCAGGACTCAATGCGGGAGGCATAGTAGTGTTGTCTAGCAAGGGAGATAGCAGAAGTAAGGGTGGAGAGACAGAATTTGAAGTGAAGTGAAGGAAGTCACAAGTGAAGTGAAGTCACAATTTGAAGTGAAGGAAGCTACATTGGATATTGGGCCCCCAGCCAGTATGGCCCCCGGGACAAATGTCCCTGTTTGTCCAATGGAAGAAGCCGTGAAGACTGAGAAGGCTCCTCACCCCAGGTGGTCTTCCCGGCTATTGAACAAATGTTCCAGTGGCTGGAGCTGAGGAGGGGGCAGGGAGAGGGCAATGGTCATGTGAACATGGGACCACACATCCCCACCCCCCACACTTCTCAGCACGGCTCCGCCTTTTCCCTGACGGGTGGATGTGGCAGTCTATGAGGCCACTTCACCCATCTAGAACTGCTCTTTCCACCAGCGTGATGATAGCCAGAGATGGTAGACGTGATGGCGCGCTCTACCGCAGTTCAGCGGTGCCTACCCCAGACAGTAGAAGGGCTTAACACGGGATGTGCATTTGCCAGCAGCCCAGCACAAATCATAGGTTAGCCCTGCCATGGACTGGGATTACTTCTGTTCTCGCCCATGGTGAACATCTCGCTGGGTGGGAGCAGACGTGCCACCACCACCTGTGGCCACACTGGGCTAAGCATGGCCACGGGTGGGGGTGTCACATCTGAAAATACACACAGGGAAAGTAGGAATTAGAGGAACACATCTAGGTCCATGATACAACTAGGGTTGCCACTTTCCCTGAAGTTTTTTGACCCAGTGTGATTGAAGGGGGGTGGGGGAGGGAGGTATTCCCTAGATCGTTCAGGCACTGCTGGATAATCTGAGGAAATTGGGACTTCACGTGGAGCCTGGAAATTACACTGAAAATCTCTGGAGCAAAACTAGAGGGATGCAACAGTCTAACTGAGGTATAATTATCTAGCCATGTAGGCATCACATTGTCTAAGTATTTCCTGCTTTCTGTAGCTAATCTGAGTTCTGTGGTTGCAGGTTATGACACCTCCCAGGACAATGTGGACTCTAAGTTATCATTGATCCATATCTTCACAAAAGCAGCTTGCTGCCATGACTAAGCTGGAAGAGGAGTACTATTCAGTGGAAGGGGATGACCAAAAATCCCCCCCAAAAAACAAGAAACCAGTAGGAGAAATCAGGTCATAGGAGAAACAACATGGAATGTTTAAAAAATACAGACAGAAAGTGATCATTGGAACTTCCCAGAAAAATGTGCTTCTTTGTCAGTAGAAATGACTTCAGAGGCAATCTTTTCAGTGATCTAATCCACCTTTTAAAAAAAAATCAATTATTTTCTTTCTTTTTCCCTTTTTTAAAAGAAATAGATAAAATCATCTATTATGAACCAAACTCTCCCTGTTTGAAATAAAATAAAATAAATAGATGCAAAAAAGGGAAATTACTGGAAATCCATCCAGTATTGTCCTGTCACCTCATAAAAATCTGAGCCCAGCTTACAAATGGGCTAATTCAATTTTTTAGAGTTCCATTTGGGTAAAATGGGGGGGGGAAATCCTCTTTAACACAAATCACTTAGGTGTTCTTTTTATTGCTGGAGAGAAGAAAGCTTACATTTAATTCACTGAAGACATCTGAAATGACACATTTAAGGAGTGAACCTCTCTGGAGGTCTGCTTTATTCAGGCTACATTTGGTACGTCACTGAAAAGCTGGAAGATAAGCTAGCCGCACCTGTATGTGAGGCACAGATTCCCCTCTCTCTGAATGTTAGTTTAAAAAAAAAAAAAAGTAAAAGAGAACTATATGGTAGGGCTGTGCATTCAGGTTTAGATTTAAAAAACCACATAAAGCCGAAAAAGTCCTTTCAGGCTTCCATATTTGAAACACGAATCATAGAATCTTAGAGTTAGAAGGCACCTCAGAGGTCATCTAGTCGAACCCCTGCTCAATGCAGTAAATCCACACCTACCTGGAATCATAGAACATAAGAGTTGGAAGGGACCAACTAGGGTCGTTTTTAAACAAGACACTCCCACGCGTGGACACCCAGTGTCCACATGTGGGAGCATCTCATTTGAATGTGGACATGCCCAGGCTCATGCTTCCATAAACCCATGCATCTCCACCCATTTGCACCCACCTATACCCATCCCCTATGCACAGAGCAACTGTCAAAAAGGCAGGTTGCTTCATGCATGGAGGTTGGTGTAGATTGGTGTGCGCGCATCTGCAACCTCCCCCATGCATGGCCCATGCAGCAACACTCCACCTGCCTGCCACAGATTGAACTGGTCTGCCCCACCATCACCCATTTAAAAATGTCCTGTGAGTCCAACATTTCCCTAAAAACATAACATCTGAGGTCTCAAATTGGACCTCAAAAATTGCAGCACATATCCAGCATGGAGCTAGGCTGCTCTCTGACTCTCAGCTTAGCTGCCTGCTTGGGGAGCCTGTAGTGAACCCTCCCTACCTGAAGGGGCTGCTGCTTTCTCAGAACTGCAGTCTCCAGCACTTCAGTCAGACCCAGCCCAGACTAGAAGACCCCAGCCCAGCCAGGGAGAAATGGTGTGTCCTTGACAGCCTCATTTCCCCCTCCACAAGACAATGACACCCCCCCTTACCCAGATCCATGCCCCATTCTCCCCACTTTCCACAAGCCAATGACTCCCTTCTGAGACAAAAACCAACACCCAACCACCTGGCCCTCCACCGATCGAACATGTTCACCGTTTATTCAGACAGCCACTCCACCAGTTAAAGGAAGGCCACATCCCTCCGCATGATGTGGAAACATGGCAAACTAAGGACAAGTGAATCCATCCATTCCAAACCAGACTCTACGTGGGTGGAGGAGAAGGAGTATAGGTGGGTGCAAATGGGTGCAGTTCCATACCCTTTATCATTTTTGTTGCTCTTCTCTGTACTTTTTCAAGTTCTATTATGGCTGTTTTTGAACAGACATGGCTGAGGGGCAGGTCCATGGGCGATAGGTGGATTAACCATGCACTGCCCACCCACCATGGCTTAATAGGGAGGGATTCAAATGGACACTAGCCACAGAAGTCACAGAAGGTCACAGGACCACAGCCCGGTTCAGGGGCCACCCAGGCAGACCATAGTGGGTCCATATATTTCTTCATGCTGCCATCCCTGCCACAGCACAGGAACTGGCATTGCCAGCTGCCATGTCTGCCTCTCATGGCAGGAGCAGGGCACAGAGGGTGCATTGGGGGCAGGGCCACCTGGCTGCATGCTTGTCCATTCCCCCACCAAGGGGTGTGGGGGAGTATTCACCAGCTGGTCCAATTGGACACACATCAGTTCTGTGTCCCACCTGACCCTGCCAGGGCCGTCCTCCTTCCCAAGTGTGTAGCTGGGAACCCAGGCATGCTGGCTGCAGGTTTGGTTTCACCCACTGCCCTTCTCCATCCTACCCCTATCATTTTGCATATACCCTCAACACAAAAAACTTGTTGGTTCTAATCTGGGCAGGTGTCATATTCAAAGGGAGGCGGGCACCCAAGCCATCCATTCCAAAGGTTATAACATTATAAGTTTAGAAACCATTGTCTGGAATCAGGTGATTCTCCTGTACTTGATTTGATTATTTGGAACCCAGCTACAACCAGTCACTACAGGAGAAATTATTTTCCATCTAAAACATCTAACTGGTCTGGGGCATAGAAAGTTGGTATAGGGCAAATGGGGAATGCAGCTGCAACAAGGAGCGTGAGCCCTACTGAGACTAAACCACCTGCCCCTATTTATAGCTGCACCTTTGCAACTGACCATAATCAATGAGAAAGTATCAGACAACACAGTCTGTTAGAGGGGAGGACAAGGATTCGAGAGAACTGGGTCCTATTCCACATTCTAACACAAAATTCTTGCCTGATCATGGACAAGAGGCTTAGGGTGCTTTTAGATGTGATGGCGCGGAGTGTTGTCACACTTTAATCCTGTTGAAAGTGAAGCCCTCACTCCATGCAGGATTCAGCCCAGACAAGAGTGATGGTGGTTCAGGCTGGGAAGGGGGCAGGGGGAGGGCAGGGCAATGCATGAACATGCATCTGCATGGCCCCACACCTGTGCTGCTCAGAGCAGTCAGCCACCCTCCCTGATAGGTGGCCACGCTGGCCTATGAGACCGCCATTACTGCCCCAAAGCACCACAGACCCAGATCAGGGTAAGAGTAAGTGGGCCATCAAACATGCTGGCTCACTTTACTCAAGTCCAGGGTCCATTGCATTGGCCATGGCAGCACTTAGCCCGAGCTATTCCTCAGGGATGGTCCCAAGACTTAACCCAGGCTAAGCATCGCCACAGTCCATGCGAACCTGGGTTCTGGAATGGAGTCACCAACACTTGACAAAGTGTAGCAATCCATGCTATTGTCACATCTGAAAACACCCATACTCATGAGGCTTAATTTGGATCTGTAAAACAGAAAATACCTGTTTTTGCAAACAACTGTGCGACTACATTCATTAATAATTATGAAGTTTGTCAGGATCCTCAGATGGAAGATGGAGTCTTCTCTACAGAAACTGGATGTGTGCATGTTATCAGAGAGACAGTGTAGCCTAGTAGATAAAATGTTAGACTTGGACCTGGGAAAACAACATTCAAATCTCTTCTTAGCCATGAACTCATTGGGTGGCCTTGGGCAAGTCATTATCTCTCAATCTCAGTTCCCCATTTGTAATATGGGAAGAACAATGGCTAATTTCACAGGGGTTGCAAAGATAAACTGGATTAGGTCTGTAAATCTCTTGAACACAGAAAGTGTTATAAACGTTAATAATACGGGCAGATTACTGCTATTTTATCAGTCATTCCAACAATAATATTTTATATTTCCTATATTTTTAATCTGGTCTTTGACAACTACCACAGTTAAATGGTCAAAAGCAAGTGTCCAATAATCATAAATTTGCACTCAAACAGAGGTCTAATTTATCAGCAAATTCAGTACTTTAAGAAAATAATAATAACTCTGAAACATTATGCAAGTTTAGCATAAAAAGAGTTTATTTTTAAAGATAGCATATCCGCTTAAGGTTACATAGAATTCAAACGAACTATATTTTTTCAGACTGATTCCACGCCAAGTTTCCCAATAAATTCCTAAGGTTTTATTTAATCAAGAACAAGTTCCATTGAGTCACAGAGGTCACAGTTTAGAGGGATTACCTGACCTAGACTTTGTATAAAGCAGATGGCTCTGCTTTATGGCAATTAGTAAGCAGGAACTGTGGTATCTGGTTATATCTTCTGATTCTTTGTTTATATGAAGTTATGTGAAACTGGAACCTCTTTGAAAGTCAAGCTGTGTGGAAACCATTTAAGACTATTTCATTTCTAATTACAGGCTTGATAAAGACATTTTCATGCAAGAGTAGGATCAGGGTAAGGACTGTCAAACTTCTGAAAACCCCTAGGTTGGAAGGTGGTCTGATTGTTTGAAAGGCTATCACTGTCCAAGATAACCTTGACATGAGGAACAGGAATCTCATTTTAAAAGGGAATGTATGCCTTAGCTACAAAGTTTAAGTAATGTCAGTGTTTGCCTAGATGTGCTGTCTTTGATTCTGCTTGGGATGGACAGCTCTGGTTTTTGCAACCTTTACTTTTCTTTGTTTATTAAGTTATCCAGTACCCAAGAGAGAGCTATAAAGCTCTATTTTCTATTCCATTAAGTTCCCTAGTTGTTCACAAGTGTATGATCATCATATACACTGTACTTTGGCCTTATTTACATGAGACGCACCCACTCATGAACACCCAGAAATCTGGGTGTTCATGAGTGGGTGAATCCTATATGAAGGACACAGTGGGTGTTCACATGTTGAGTGTGTGTGTGCACTTCTGGCAAACACTCATCCCCATGCACCCCCCACTCATCAACTAGGGATATGTGAACAGAACGGGGTTCAGATGTTCAGCGATTCAGCCCAAAAACTTAGTTCAGGTTTGTGGGTTCAGTCCTGTGGAGTTCAGACCCCCCTGAACGTTCAGAAAATTTGGCCACCGGGAGGATTGGGACACTCCAGGGGTGCCTGTGTGTGCATGGCAGGTCATCAAAGACACAGCAGAAGCAGCAACATCAGAGACCAGGAAGGCTTCAGACTTGGCACCCTGTGTCCTCTGAGCAGGCAGGCTCAGCACTTGGACCCTGGGAGTGACCGTGGAGCATGGCTGGCTGGCTGAGACCCAGAAGCAGAAGCAGAGGCCAGCAAGGCTTGGGGCTTGGTGGCTGGCCTGGCACCCCTACTTGGCTGGGCATTGCAGGCTGCCAGGCATCAGCGGAGCAGTGGAAGAGAACCAGCTAGCATTTGGTGTCTGGCACCCCTACTGGGCCGGGCATTGCAGGCTGCCAGGCATCGGCAGAGCAGTAGCAGAGACCTGACCAGGGCTTGGTAGCTGGCACCGTTACTTGACTGGGCATTGCAGGCTGCCTGGATTTTTGGTGAGCACTCTGTGCGTAGCCATGAGTGGGTGCTCTGTAGTATGGCAACTGCCACTGATGCATTATGTGGTATGGTCAGTATGGCACCCCTACTTGGCCGGGCGTTGCAGGCTGGCATCGTACATGACCAATCTCAAGACGCTCTACTGCAAATTGGGCAAGTCTTGCCCAGTGGTGAATCTCATGGACACCCAGCCCCCTCCTGCCGGTGCACTTATCCAAGCTATGTCTGTCTACAAGAGCAAGGAGAAAATGACTGACATGCAGTACCAGCAGAAGACATTAAATTGCCCGGGCATAGAGCACAGCAGAGTTGGCATCAGCAGAGGCAGGAGCAGTGGACATTTGATTGCCATGGCACAGTACCCGTGGCACAGCAGTGGCAGCCTCAGCATCAGCAGAAATAAGATTGCCAGGCCACAGTACTCATGGTACAGCAGCAGCAGCAGCAGCGGACATTGGATTGCCAGGGGACAGTATCTGCGGCTGGCACCCATCCTTGGCTGGGCATTGCAGGCTGCCAGGCATCAGCGAAGCAGCAGCAGAAGCCCGGCCAGGGCTTGGTTTCTGGCACCACTACTCAGCCAGGCATTGAAGGCTGCCAGGCATCAGCAGAGCAGCGGTAGAAGCCCGGAAAGGGCTTGGTGGCTGGCACCCCTACTTGGCCAGACATTGTAGGCTACCAGGCATCAGCGGAGCAGCATCAGAGGCCCGGCCAGGGCTTGGTGGCTGGCACCCCTATTTGGCCGGGCATTGCAGGAAATGGAGGACACTGGCAGGAGGCGATGTCGAACCACACCCCTAGTGCCACGCAGGCTAGGAAGGCAGGCTGCCAGGCACTTTGGCATGAGCAGGAGACAGATTGAGGCAGGGTTCGAGCTTTGCCCACAGGGGGAGCAGCCAGGCACTTTGGCATGAGCAGAAGGCAGACTGAGGCAGGGTTTGAGCCAGGCACTTTGGCATGAGCATCAAAAGGCAGGCTGAGGTAGGGTTCGAGCTTGGCAACCAGGGAAGGCAGACAGGCATCATGGCATGAGAGGCATGAGAGCCAGTAGGGAAGGCAAGCTGAGGCAGAGTTTGAGCTTTGCCCACAGGGCGGGCAGACAGGCACTTTGGCATGAGCAGAAGGCAGACTCTTCCCACACTCTCAGGGGAAGAGGGTAAGGTCTGGGATAAAAGTGCAGGAAGGAGCTGTGAAGGGGGGGTCCTTACCCAGACTTGCAAGGGAGAAGGTAGGGCCATGCACTCTCAAGTGCTCCCCAGGGGGGGCTAACCCTGACAGGGGGAAAGGGGGGGGAGATCACTCACACGCCACTCACTCACCACTCACTCTGTCAATCACCCAGGACACACGGAGGAGGTAGTCAGGAAGAAGGGAAATCCACACAGTCACAGTCGTCGGTATCAGCTCTGCTAGGTTCAGTCACAAGGAAGGTAAGGGAACAAGCGCAAAGGGGCCGGTTTCTAACAATCACCAGTGTCGCTCCAACTGTGGCGCTGGTGTTTATGTGGAAGGCCCCACCCCCATGCGTATCCGCAAACGCTCCAAGCGTCATGGCAATGTCGGGGGCATGTCCTGGGGTGAGCCAGGGATTGGGGATGGAGCCTCCTGGCCGGATATTGTGGGGGGCATGGCCGAGGGTCCCGTGATGTCTGCCGGTGGGTGCGGCAATGGGGGGGACTAGCCCCGCTGCTCCCTGCCTCGTTCCTGCTTCCTGGAGCCCCTGGGGTGTCGGCCTGCTGGTGGCTGGTGGCAGAGGCTGACAATACCACCCCGTCGAGGCCGCCGGCACCCGGGGCTGGGTTTTGAAGGGTGGCAAAGGTGAAATAGCCGGATGAGGCGGGGTGCGGAAACGTTGCCGGCAGGTTCCCAGGAGCAATCCGATGGTCCAAACCCGACCCAATCGATCAAAAAATGGAGGTGACCCCAGCGGATTTTGGAGTCCAGGATTGCCTTTACTTCATATTCTGAGCCGGTGGCCGATTGTACGAGGGGATCCGGGGTTTCTACTGTCATCATTCTGGGGCGTGGTACGGCCCCTTTTAGGAGGAATACATGAAAGGTGGGATGAACACGTGAGCGAGGGGGCAACTGTAATGTGTAGGTCACATCATTTAGTTGTCGTAGCACAGGAAAGGGCCCGATGTAATGGTGGTCTAGCTTGGGGGATGGTCGAGAAGAAGGGTAGCAGCACCGGTCGATCCAGACGAGGTCTCCCGGTTTCAGCTGTTCTCCTGGTAGTCTATGATGGTCGGCCTGCGCTTTATACTGTTGTCATGATTGGATTAGCATTTGACGTGCAACCGCCTGGGCATGTCAAATTCGCTGTACGAGTGCTCCTGCGGCGGGTACCGTTGGGGCAAGAGATTCGATGGCCCCCCCGCGGGTGAAATCCATAAGTAACAAAGAAAGGGGAGGTACCCAGCGAGGCGTTGGGCACATTGTTATACGCAAATTCCGCGAAAGGGAGCCATGAGTGCCAATCGTCCTGGAGGTAGTTTATGTAAGACCGTAGGTATTGCTCCATGTTTTGGTTAGCTCTTTCCACCTGTCCATTTGCCTGCGGGTGATATGCGGTGGTGGGCTTAAGCGTGACTCGTAAGGCTTGAAACAAAGCTCTCCAGAAACGTGATGTGAACTGGGTTCCTCGGTCGCTTACAATTTCCTGCGGACAGCCATGGAGTTTCAATACATGACGGATAAAGAGCAGCGCTGTTCGCTTGGCGGAGGGTAGTCCCTTACACGTGACGAAGTGGGCGAGTTTGGTGAAGTGGTCCACCACCACCAGTACTGTGGTATATTGCCGAGAAGGGGGCAGGTCTACTACAAAATCAAGACCCACACATTGCCAGGGTCCTAAAGGAGGGGGAACCAACTGGAGAAGTCCCGCCGGGGCTCGATGGGGCATTTTTGTTCGAGCGCAGGTGGCACAACTTGTCACGTACTGGGCTACGTCTTGCTGCAGGGTTGGCCACCAGAAGGACCGGCAAATTAGTTGTGTGGTTCGTTCAATACCTGGATGTCCTGCTGTAGGGGCATCGTGGTGGACCCACAATATTTTTTGCTGACAGGAGGGGGGAACCACTACTAGTTGAGGTTGTTCTGGCACCCCTGCTTGTCGGTGGGGTGATGGTGCTGTAACTTTGGGAAGTTCTTGCGAGGCTGCCGTTCGAATCTCTTGTAGAGTAGTGTATGTACTGGCGAACGTACGGGGTCGTAGAATGGGTTCGGAGCCAGTAGGGGGGTTGGGACAGTGTTCATGATAGCGAGATAGAGCGTCTGCTAGTAGGTGCAGTTTCCCAGGCCGATAACGGATATGAAAATCAAATCTTGTGAAAAATAAGGCCCAGCGGGCATGTCGGGCATTTGAAATATGTGTAGTCTGGAGGAAGCTCAGGTTCCGGTGGTCCATCACCACGGTTACTGGGTGTTGGGAGCCCTCCAAATATTGGCGCCATACTTCAAAGGTGACCTTGATCGCCAAGAGCTCTCAATCTAGGATGTTATAGTTCCTTTTGGCTGGGGTCAATTGTCTTGAGTAATAGGCACAGGGAAGTAGGGGTTTGGGTGGTTCATGTTCCTGTAGTAGTACTACTCCTATGGCTCTCCCAGAAGCATCAGCTTCCACAAAAAAGGGTTTGGTGGGGTCGAGGTGTTGTAACAGGGGGGCTGTCATTAAGGCCTCCTTCAGATAGGAGAAGCTGTAGTGTTGTTTTGGGCCCCAATCGTATGGTTGATTTTTCTTCAGCAACAAAGTCAAGGGAGCAGTTATCTCTGCATAGTTGGGGATGTACTGCCTGTAGTAGTTAGCGCTCCTGAGGAACCACTGCAATGGTTTCACTGCTTTAGGAGCCGGCCATTTTTTCAACACCTCGACCTTTTGGGGGTCCATTTGAATTCCGTGGGGGCTTATGATAAACCCCAAGAAGCTAAGAGAGCGAAGGTGAAAAAGCACTTCTCTCTTTTACAATACAGTTTATTAACTCTGAGCCGTCACAGCACTTTGCGAACATGTCTGACGTTATCGTTCAAGTTGAGTGAGTAAATCAAAATATCATCTAGATAGGCGATGACATATACATTGAGAATGTCTTGAAAAACCTCATTAATGAGGTGCTGGAAGGCGGCTGGGGCATTTGCAAGGCCGAAGGGCATTACGAGGTATTCGAACAACCCGTAGCGGGTGCGGAACGCCATCTTCCACTCGTCGCCTGGGCGCATACGGAGCAGGTTATAGGCCCCTCAAAGGTCCAGCTTTATAAACACTTGGGCTCCTTGCAGGCGATCTAGAAGCTCGGGGATCAGGGTAAGCGGATAACGGTTTTTAATGGTAATCTGATTCAAATCCCTGTAATCTACACAGGGTCGAAGACCCCCGCCCTTTTTAGGAACGAAAAATATGGGGGCACCTGCTGGTGAGGTGGAGGGTCGGATAAAGCCTTGCAGAAGATTCTCGTCCAGGTACTGCTGCAGTACCTGTAATTCGGGTTCGGCTAACACGTAGATGCATCCAAAAGGTGGGTCCTTCCCAGGCATCAAATCAATCAGGCAGTCGTATGGCCAATGTGGGGGTAATTCAGTGGCACAAACCTTACAGAACACATCCTGAAAGGTTCTATACTCCCTAGGAAGGGATAGGTCCACGGGTTCACTCGGAGGGCCACATGTGGCTTGAGCCGTTTGCCAGGGTTTTGGGAGGCGACATTTCTGGGTGCAGTGAGGGGACAGGAAACGTGCTTGTCTACCGGACCATAGGATCGTCGGGTTATGCTGACACAGCCACGGGCTCCCCAAGATGACTTGAAAATGAGGGGTACAAACAAGGTCAAATATGATTTGTTCCCCGTGGTCTCCTATGGTGCAGGTTAGGGGTGCAGTGCATGTGGTAATAGGTCCTGATACCAGGGGGGACCCATCAATAGTATGGATGGGTTCCGGCACGACCTTCCGCTGGGTGGGGAGTTGCCACGCCTTGGCCAAGGTGCTGTCGATGAAGTTTCCCGAGGCGCCCGAATCAATGAGGCCCCAGCACACCACGGACCAATGAGGGTTGATCATTAATGTTATGGGAATCAGCAAGTGAGAGCCCAAAGGCTTCTTATCCAGGGGCTTGGAGGCAGTAGTTAAGACCGAGATGGCCCCTGCCCATCCCGGCCTTTGGCATTTCCCATCCTCCTATGATCCGGGGGCAACTCGGGGCATTCCCCAATAAAGTGGGACAGGTTCCCACAATAAAAACAAGCTCGGGCGCTGTGGCGTCGGTCTCGCTCTTCTTTTGATAAGGCCCCGCGAGACGCCCCAACTTGCATGGGTTCGGGTTCGGGTAGTCGGCTGGCTTCGGATAGTCGAGGAGGAGGGAGTGAAAAAACCGGCCTTGCCTGGAACGGTCGGGATTCCTGGCGCCTTTCTCTTTTCCTCTAAGCCAAGCGGTCTTCAATTTGTAGTACCAAGTTGGCGAGGGCTTCCCAGGTAGCCGGGATCTCTACAAACGCTAACTGGTCTTTGATTTCTTCACACAACCCTTTCTTGAACATCACGCGAAGGACATTGTTTGGCCACTGAAGTTCCACTGCCAGCTGTTGGAACTGAGTAATATACTCCAGAGTGGGGGTGCATCCCTGGCGAAGGCCCATGATTGTGGTCTGGGCATCACAGACGCGGTGCGGGTTGTCAAAAAGGAACGTAAATTCTTTTAGGAAGTCAGCGTAGTTTGACAATAAGGGGCTGTTACTTCATAGCAGGGTAGTGGCCCATTCAAGGGCAGTACCCCCTAGGTTGCCAATAATAAAAGCCACTTTAAGAGCATCCGTGGGGTACGTGTGGGGCTGAAGGGTGAAGGTGAGTTGGCATAAGGCAAGGAAGGCCTGGAACTCCCGTCGGTCCCCTATAAATTTTTCCAGTTTGGGTCCCTTGGGTTCTCTAGCTCCTGCTGCCATAAGGGGGACAGCGGGTGGAGGGGGTCCTATCAGGGCCGCAGCTGCCACGGGGGCAGCAGGGCCAGGTGCCGCAGTGGCAGCTCCTTGAAGTTGATTCACCATGGACGTCAGGACCCCTTGCTGGGCCTGGACATCCTTCAGTTCCATGGCCAAGAACTGAATCGCCTGAGTTAAGCAACTCAGTTCCTTTGCCACGTCCACGGTGGGCACTACCCATGCAGGGGGGGCTGTGGTGCTAGCAGCGGCTGGTGATTTGTCACCAGGGAGGGGGGAGGACACAGAAGGGCTACCACTCACACTTCTCAAGCACCCGGTACGACTGGCGGCGGCTCTCCCGGCTAGGCAACAGAGGGGTTGTATTGTGTCTGTCAAGATAGAGTGTTGGCCGTCACCTCTAATGAAAGAGAACAGGATGCTATCATCATTGGGCGCCTGGATTGCGAGAGGCCACACGGTACCCCCCCCACATACCCTATCCCACACTCTCAAGGGAAGAGGGTAAGGTCTGGGATAAAAGTGCAGGAAGGAGCTGTGAAGGGGGGGTCCTTACCCAGACTTGCAAGGGAGAAGGTAGGGCCACACACTCTCAAGTGCTCCCCGGGGGGGGCTAACCCTGACAGGGGGAAAGGGGGGAGATCACTCACATGCCACTCACTCACCACTCACTCCGTCACTCACCCAGGACACGCCGAGGAGGTAGTCAAGAAGAAGGGAAATGCACACAGTCACAGTCGTCGGTATCAGCTCTGCTAGGTTCAGTCACAAGGAAGGTAAGGGAACAAGTGCAAGGGGGCCGGTTTCTAACAATCACCAGCGTCACTCCAACTGCGGCACTGGTGTTTATGTGGAAGGCCCCGCCCCCGTGTGTGCCCGAAAACGCTCCGAGCGTCACGGCAACATTGGGGGTGTGGCCTGGGGCGAGCAGGGGATTGAGAATGGAGCCTCCTGACCGGACGTTGTGGGGGGCGTGGCCGAGGGTCCCGTGATGTCTGCCGGTGGGTGCGGCAATCGGGAGGACTAGCCCCGCCGCTCCCTGCCTCGTTCCTGCTTCCTGGAGTCCCTGGGGGTGTCGGCCTGCTGGTGGCTGGTGGTGGAGGCTGACACTAATCTAATCTAAATAAATGAAACTATGAGGTAAATGTGTGGAAATGGGTGAAATAGGAGGAGAATGGCAATGGATTGGGAGGAACACAATCTGCTGGGAGAGGGCGAGTTCTGATAACACCTGCTGACTGGATCAGTGGCTAGCTCAGAACAAATTGGAATGGGGGGAGGGCAAATACTTTTGTTACTTGCTGCACCCGCCTTACCACAAGCCCCATTAGCTCTGTGCAGCCTAGCCCCTGGCGTATCGCAGACTGCCAAGCCAGTAGTCTGAGGAAAAGAGGGATGGTGATTGGGTAAGCTGGCTGCTAGTCCAAGCCTCTCTCCACCCCTGGGGCCAGGAAGTCTGCTCCTCAGCTGCACCCCACCCCCACCCCCTGGGCCTGCCAGCCAGGTTTTTCCCACCCAAATGCACCTGAACTGTTTGGGGGATTCCACGTTCCATTCGGGCATCTGGTTCGAGCCTCTGAACCAACTGAGTTTGGGCCAAACTCCAAACATCCAAACTGCACTCGCACATCCCTATCATCAAGACGCATGGAGGAATCAGTGAAAACAGAGATTGCTCCATGCGTGTTGATGAGTTGATGCTTGTGCACCCATATGTATAGTCCGCTCACCCACCATACACACACTGGTGCAAAAACGGACGCCCACCCTGAAGAGCCCATGTAAAAATGGCCCTTGCTATAGCAGTATTAGAGAGCCATGATTTACATTACCTGTTATAACCAAATTCATGTTATGATGAAGAGGCATAAATTTTGGTTCTTTGGGTGAAATAAATGGCCACAGTGGATGCTAACTTAAAAAAAAAATAATGTATTTTATTGATGATTAAATAGTCTGGGAGAGATGCTTCACACTATGCTATAACTGAATTCATGCTATGATGCTGCATGTTATTTTGAGCTTGCACTGTATTACATATACATATTTGCTTATTATACTCAAGCAGATATTATAAGTGTGAAAGGTTTATGATAATGGTGCATATTGTTAACATTGTTGAATGTTAAGCTTCTTAAAAGGCTCCGTTAAAAATGGTTGAAAGTTAAAGTTATAATTTTTCCCATTTCTGGTATCCTATATTTCAGAGTCTGTTGGTCTGGAGGGTGAAAAGGAAATGAACTTATTTGAACTTTCACCCCAAATTAAATCTTTAAAAAAATATACATTGTTAAAGTATCAATATCATTAATAACTGAAATTTTCTGCACTGCACAGTTCTTTCCAATGGTTGGTTCATTCATTCATTCATTCATTCATTCATTCACATGCTGCCCTTCCCATGACAACTAAGGATGGCTTACAATCAATAAAACCATTAAACCGTATAACCCATTACCCTCCCCAGAACCACTGCTCCTAACCTCCTCAAAACAACCCCCAAATGCACACAACCCACAACCACAACCAACCCCAATCTCTATCCCCACCAGTCAAATGCCATGCCTTACCAAACAAAAATGTTTTGCATTTGGTCAAAAATACAGATTACAACATGCTGTACAGTTAATGTTGTATAGTTAATTAGTTACTGTAGAGACCTGCCATTCCAGACACCCTGGGTATACCCAAACCATCGATACCTTGGGGGACACTCAATACATGCACATTGCAGCCAATCAGAGATCCCTAGGCGAGCATGCTGGGAATTTTTCAAAGACTCTTAGAGCCTCACTGCATGCTGGTCTGTGGATGGCCTTAATGTAATAATGTGCATGTCTTGGAGATTCTTGGCACTGTCTGAAAGATTCTAGAGCTTAGATCTTTTCCACATAGCTCTGGAAATGGTTCCAGACAAGGTGGGATGACCACAATCTCTGGTTCACCGACTGCAATAAGTACAACATCCAAGCTGTGGTGAATCCGAGCGATTTTCTCTGCAAAATAATCTCCAAACATGTCACAGCAGGCATTAGATACCTCCGATTCCAGACGGAAGGAGGGAGAACTGACCAACCCCCTCACCACCCAGAAAATCTCTGCTGGACGAGATTTTCAGAGGCTATATGGGCAGCAAAAAACTCCTTACAACGTAGGCACATAAAGTGGCTCTATGTTGAAATCTGTCAGCTTCAGCATCTGAACGGCATCACCGTTGCTCCAACCGCCGCCCTTACAACTTCAGCAACCTCAGGCCCTCTGTAAACCATGGAGGTCTGAGGAGCCATCGCTGGGGGAGTTTCCTATGTGTAGTTTCATGCTTTGTTTGTGAATTTGCCTGTTCTGTATAATAAACTTTATCATCTTTTTAGTGCTAACTTATTCTGCAGTTTTAAGAGCAAACAAAATAGGTGTGGACTTTGGCAAATACTATTTATAAAAGTTATCATAGGATGCAGCAAAAAGCACTGTTTAGGATCACAGAGGCTCTTAGTGGGGCATTGCTACTGTTCGGAGCTCGAATGAATGAAAGAAATAGCTGTTTCACTTCTGACACCATGTTATGCATACCATATGAAGGCCTGAATGTCAGAAAACATTTCCTGTTGAGAAAAAAACAAGTTTTATTGTTCTGGCAAATACTAGGACTTAAGCTTTTAATATATATTAAACCTCTGCTGCATCTTCTCTAGAGCTTAAACCAGTCTGCTTTTTTATATTTGTGAAAATA
The DNA here is from genome assembly GCA_003113815.1 of Sphenodon punctatus. Lineage (NCBI taxonomy): Eukaryota > Metazoa > Chordata > Lepidosauria > Sphenodontia > Sphenodontidae > Sphenodon > Sphenodon punctatus. The sequence continues at coordinate 80,643 of QEPC01004755.1, forward strand.
ATTCAGCACTTTGTTCACTTCAGCAGTGTTGTCTGGAAGGTTTTGTGAATCTTTTTACCAATCAGATTCACATTCCAAAGTTCATAAAGGCGTAGGCAGTGGCGGCTGGTGGGTTTGGATGTTGGAGGGGCACTGGGGCAGTAAGGCTGGCGGGCCTAGGGGCGGAGCCAGGGGGATGGTGGGTGGAGCCAGGAGGACGGTGGACCACTGGTATGGCATAATCCAGCAGCAATAAAATCTATGGGGGTTGAAGGACAACAGTACAAAAAATATCTAGCCATAGATTTCTTTTAAATAAAGCTTAAAAAAAAGAAAAAGGCCACCCCTTAAAACCACCATGCAAAACCAAGACTGGGACAGACTCTAGGAGGAGG
>QEPC01004755.1:96944-116082 GCA_003113815.1 Sphenodon punctatus
TAGATGGAATATGACCACCAAGCTAAAAAAATAAATATTTAAAAAATCAACTTTGTATTGCAGAATGTGAACAATATGTAATAAATAATCTCATAGAATTATATATACAAAACTCTCAAAGAAGTTGCTAATCCAGTGATCTAGTATAAAATAAGCTAAGTGGAATATAAAAAATCTCATTGGGTATTTTCAGATGTTACGAGAACATGCTCAACCACAGACAATACCCTGTGGTGGGGAATGGTCCCGTAATGTCTGTTTGAGTCCCTCCAGAAGTTCACCACAGCGAACCTCCAGCGGGAATCAAAATAACCATGCTTTCAGCCCTCGTCCAGGGACCATGGCTGAAAGCGTGGTTAGCTGAACCACAGCCCGGACCACGGGTTGGAATCAGACACAGCGGCCTGATTGGCCTCTGCGCCCTCCCATCTCCCGGATGGCAGGCGGCCGGGGGAGCATGGGGGGGCAGGGCTCTGTGGCTGTACGTTGCACCACGCAGCCCCCCCCCCCGATTCCCCACCAGGATTGGCCGGCACGTCTGATGGCCATGATGGCAGGATTCCAGCAGGGAATCAAATGGGTGATTCCGTGACGGTGTGAAAGCCGCCCCGTCACGCCTGAAAATACCCATTACATCTATATTATACAAAGTAAAACTGTAAAATATACATAATAAATATTAGCCCACACAAAGTTGCCAAGGAAAAAGGGGAGCTTTCAATTCTCCAAAGAAAACTTACTAAATGAGTGTGTACACCCAATAAATATCCTAGAAAAAAATGTCTCATAAGATTAAAAAAAAAAAATAGAGGGGAGCAGGGAGGTAAAAATCAACCATGTGTATAAATCTTTAATCATTGCAACTGAGGATAAACTCTGAAAATATAAAGAAAAAATCTTACCCACAAAATTCAAATGGAAGAAACTCTAAAGTCTCTGCTCCCAACAAAAGGAAGATTCAAACAGCAATGACCAATCTAGAAATGCTGGAGACCGGGTATCATATATAATGCAGAGATGATGCCAACAACAGAACCAACAATATTAAAGATTATTTGGTACATGCTAAGATAAATCTAGATTCCACCACACAATATCGGTGGTTTAATACTGCTTCCACAAACAATAAGGGTCATTTTCCCTGTGAATCAGGAATATGCTGCAGGCAAACTTGCAAAATGCATTCATTTGTTAACCCAGGTGATGGAAGGAGATTTTTTTCTTAAGTATTTTACTACCTGTGCTTCATCATATCTAGGGTATGTTATTCAATTTCCACAAATGAATCTCAAAATTAATCATCGGCTGCAGCCACAGGAGCTGTGATCCCAGGGTGGCTCCACCAGCGATGCCTGCACACTGTGGGGCCAGCACTGGGAGCAGGGCAGACGGTTACCCTACTTGCCTCCCTCCCACCCCCTGCGAGGAAACCAAGTGGCTGGGCCGCTGTGTGATAGAGTTCCTGCAACAGCAGGGGTGGGCCGGGGCACCAGCTACATACATGGAAGTCTGGACCCGCTGGCCTCCCTCCCCCAACCCAACCAAAATCCTACCCCAGCCATGACATGGCTATGGGCGACAGTGCATGCCAGTCAAACCCCCACTGCAAAGCTCACTGCATGACAGGAAAGAAGGGGCCTGGGCACACAGGCTCCCATGCCTTGGGCAGTCTTTCCCCATTTGAGGCAAGACTGGACTGCTAAGTATGCAACATGTATTACATAGTAGACAGTTGCTTGCCCTGCCACACAGCAGGGGGGACATCTGGTGGCCACCAGCCACACAATGGACTGCATTGCATGGTCCAGCTGCCCAGAGTGGGTTAAGATTGTCCAAGTCATGGTAGCTAAGATAAATCTAGTGGGTTAAGGGATGCTGCCCAAGACATAATAGCCTGCCCAAGGTCTCTTGTGTGGCTGCACCCTACATTACCATTGCAAAATTCACAACTTAATTTATTTGTTTACTTCATGTTCAGTATTCCAGGTACTTTGGTACTTGCTTCATCTCTGCAGAAAAGTAGACAAAGTATTGGATACTGGAGCCCCAAGGTAGCCAAAATAAATACCAAACACAAAGCACCAAAAAAATGAAATAACCAAGATACTGAACACAAAATAACTGAAACAAACAAATTGAATGGCAAACAAAGCAGGAAGCAAACACTTTGTCCAATTCATTATTCATACCAAATATTCATTTCAGCTCTAGACTGGATTCTTATATTTTATCCCCAGCTCATTCATTTATCCCTAAGAGATATATTTCAGTGTCAAAACTAAATTTCTGTGCAGCTAGCTGCAGTTTCAGGAAGCAAACAAGATTTAACTCAGTCTTAGTCCATTTCAGGCTGGTGTGTGAATTTTCTCATTTTCAGTTCTGGCCGTAACATGCTTGTAATGTCATTTCTGTTCACTGGATTTTTATAATAAGAAGGCCGGGAACCACACAGTGAGATCATTCTGCATATAGGTTTCTGAATTTACTCTAAATAAGAGGAGACATCAGGCCTCACACAGACATCTCTTTTCATCTTGAATGCAGTCACAAAACAGCAACTCCAAATAGGATAAGCTTTGTGGAAACTGTCAGCCAGATACTTTTCTGCCTATAGAGACATCAGACATTCCCTTACAGCTACCCTGACAATGCGAGTGGAAAAGGAAGCAAGAGGTCATTATTCAAACGATACTGCAAACATGAGTCATTCATTATCCATTGCCTCATATGCTGCTCAAATCTCTGTCAAATGTCAAACGCTTAAAGATGGACCCACCTCAATGTGTTGAATGTAGGATGAATGCTCAAACAAATAGCAAAATGCAGGACATTTGTTTCAACACCTGAGTTTGTTTCCTAGTGGGGGGTAACTTTAAACTAACACTAAATCATTCCTGCAAGAGCAGCAGAGGCTTTTGGTAAAAACATATGTGATGGCAGAGCACCACCATCGTGAACTGATCCAGACCGGGGTGTCACTCACACCCCACTTAGGATCAGGTCGGGCCATAAAACAAACGTTGCATAGCCTGGCCAGGTGAGGGGGCAGGGCACCACACAAATGGTGGCCAGTCGGCCCCACCCCTATGCTGCACCCGGCAGCCCACCTCCCACACCATGATGGCCGGCCATGGTGGTCAATGATGGCCACCATGGCCACCCACCATGGTGACTATTCCAGACCAGGTCAGGAAAAGCGGGCTACCACACATGATAGCCTGCTGTAGCCTGGTCAGGCAAGCTGTCCCCCAGGTGTGGTATCAGCTAGCCCCAGCTGTGATTCTGGATATGTCCAGAGTCACAGCCTGGGCTAGCCACCACCATGTTCAGGAACACTCTTGACCAAACGTCTGGATAGCCCTTAACAAATGTGACAGTGGCCTGTGGGCCAAAATGAGCCACAGCAGGCACTGTCATGTTTGTTAACAACATCCTTGGAAACAAGGACGAGTGAGCTATTTAGAAAGATAGAAACATACTTCTAAAAGTCCAATGCTAGACCTAGAAATGTTTGGAGATTTCCACTGACTTTTAGGTTCTGGATGGGATCAGCAACTGGGGTGTTCAGCCATCTTGAGAAAGATTTTCCTAGTGACATATCCTGATCTATTAGAAAGAAGAAATAGCAAAAGTTTGTAAGGAATCTACCTCACTGGGTAAAAACACACATGAGAGTGGCCCACTTTGGCCAGTCCCAGCCCGTGTGTTTACTGTTTACACACCTCTAGTTGTTCGCCTGGGTCTGCCTCAGGGCAAGTAGACAGCTAGCCCGGGCTACATTCTTAGAAAATCTCCAAAGATGCAGCCCAGGCCAACGTGGGACAAAGTGGACTAGCACGTGTGTTCAGCTGCACCACTCTCACCTTGGGGCAGCAGCTACCATGGTTGAGCACAATGGCTGGTTGCCATGGCTACCCATCATGGCGGTGTGTGTGGCACTCGGAACGGGGGTGGTGGACACACAATTCTTTTTAGCTCCCTGTCCTACCTAGTGTGTGGGTGGCAGGATGGCTCTCCAGGTGTAGGCACATTTGTTCTGTGTCCCTCCATGACCTAGGCCACTTCAGCTGCAGTTTCCCACCATGGACTGGACCGGGGAGCCGCCACGCTACCCATACATCTGTTTTTACCCACTGATTGCCAATTTGCCATCTAGTACTGCAGTTTCATATCAATATAGCACACTTTGTGGGAGACTCTGGTCAAACATGGGGACTTCTACCAGTTAGATAAAGCTTTTTGATGCTAATACCAACCTGAACCTGAATTGTCCACATTTTCTCACACATTAAACTAATGCCATATAATTGCCCTAAGAAAACTAACACAGAAGGGATATGAGAAGAGTTCTAAGAAATCAGAGTGATATTAAAGAATATACCAGTAGAAGTTGGGGGGAGGGGGATGACCTGAAATGAATATGCCAGTATGTAATCATGAGGATTGCTTGCATATGAATTAAAATGAATGAATATTTAAATAATTATACACCTTATGTTATTTGCATACTCATTAAGAACATAAGAATATAAGAAGTGCCATACTGGGTCAGACTAAGGTCCAGTATGGACCTTAGTCCATACTGGACTAAGGTCCAACTAGTTGGACTGGGACCAACTAGCCCGGCATCCTGTCTCCGACAGTGGCCAATCACGGTGGCTTGGGAGAATCTCCCAACAGGTCACAATGGGGGCTCCATTCCCTGTTGTTTTCCCCCAGCTCCCGTCATGTTCCCTGATCCTGTCTGGTTAATGGACCTATCTTCCAGAAACTTGTCCAAATATCTTTTAAACTCAGCTATAGTACTGGCCCTTACCACAGCCCCTGGCAGTAGATTCCACAACCCAATTATATGCCAAGTGAAAAAAATATTTTCTTTTATTTGTTTTAAACTTGCCACCCATGAGTTTCATGAAGTGTCCCCTAGTTCTAGTACTAGCTGAGAGGGTAAATAATTGCTCCTTGTTTATTAGTTCCACACCACTCATGATTTTATAGACCTCTCCTCTCAGTCATATCTCCTCTCAGTCGTCTCTTCTCCAAGCTGAAGAGCCCCAACCAAGCCTCTCCTCAGGAGCCCTTCCATGCCCTTGATTATTTTTGCTGCCCTTCTCTGCACCTTTTCTAGTTCAGCTATGTCTTTTTTGAGATGGGGCAACCAGAACTGCACACAATATTTGAGGTGCAGTCACACCATTAATTTGTATAGAGGCATTATGACATCCTCAGTTTTATTCTCTATCCCCTTCTGAATAATTCCTAATGTTCTGTTTGCTTTTTTGACTGCTGCTACGCACTGCGCTGTGGATTTCATTGTATTGTCCACAGTCACCCCCAGATCCTTTTGTTGAGTGGTAACTCCTAGCTTAGTACTCAGCGTTGTGTATGCATAGTTTGGATTATTTTTCCCTACGTGCAGCACTTTGCACTTGTCCACATTAAATCTCATTTGCCATTTAGATGCCCAGGCACCCAGTTTCATAAGATCTTGTTACAGTTCCTCACAGTCTGCTCGTGTTTTAGCTACCTTGAATAACTTGGGGTATTTTCAGATGTGACGCCGTCCCGATTCACCACAGTGAATCCCTGCTGGGGGTGAACAGAACAACCACCCCCGGGGGCCATTAAAAGCCCTGAACAGATGTGCTGGGAGATCCCAGTGGGGAATCGGGGAGGGGGCGGGGCCACCCGGCGCAACGTGCGGCTGCACGGCCCCACCCCCCCACGCTCCCACGCTGCCCACCCTCTGGGGAGATGGGTGGGTGCCGCAGCCAATGTGGCTGCAGTGCCCACTCGCTTTGACCATGGCCCGGAATCCTGCCGGGGATTCCGGGCCATGATCGCCGGCCAGACATTACTTTTTATTGCTTCCCACCGGGAATCACTTTGACCACACTTTCGGGGCTCGTCCTGCGGGAAGCCTGGGAAGTATGGTTGAAATTGACCCCATGTGGGACTCGGCCATGGTGAACATCTGGCGGCTGCCAAACAGACATTCAGGGCGCTTTGGTCCTGCAGCGAAATTGGCCGTGGTTCACTGTGGTTGACTGTGATCTCATAACATCTGAAAATACCCTTGGTGTCATTTGCAAATTTGATCACCTCACTCTTAACACCCTTTTCCAAATCATTAATTAATACATTAAACAGCACCTTTCCCAATACAGATCCCTGAGGCACACCACTTTTTACATCTCTCCATTGTGAAAACTGACCATTTAGTCCAACCCTTTACTTTCTATCTTTTAACCAGTTTCTGATCCATAGTAAGACACTACCTCCTATCCCATGACTTTTTAACTTTCTCAAGAGTCTTTCATGAGGGACCTTATCAAAATTGGCTACTGATTAATTTGGTTATTTTGGCTTTGGTTTGAATTTTAATTACTTCAGTACCTTCTCTTCACTAATTATTCATTTTATTTGTTATTATTCAGCACTATTGTACTAGGGTGTGCAATTTCATATTGCTTATTTAATGATTATACAAATGAAGCCCCATTCATTTTCATAACTGGTAGTGAAAACAAATGAATAAGCAAACAACATTAATTTGAGTTCATTTGTTTTCATTTTTATTTTTCCATTTTAATTTATTAAAAATAAAAACAATAAAAATCACTGTGCATGCACAAAATGGCCACATTATTTTATTTTAATAAAATTAATAAAAAAATAAATGAAAACAGTAGAGTCATTTATGAAACCCAGAAAATCTAATGGGTTTTTGGAAACAAAAATTATTCATGTGCTTTCTGCTCACCCCAACATTGTACACCATACTGCTGTGCACCAGTACTATTGCACTATTGCTATTGGCACAATCCCAGCATCACACATGTGTGTTCCATGCTCCCACTTTGCAGGAAGCAGCCCACCAACCATGGTTATGCAGCACAACAATGCCTCTCATGGATGGAGTATTCATTTAAATCTTGGATGCAGTAGCCCAGGGTTCAGATCCCATCAGAAACATGATCTCAATAGGTAGCCTTGGACAAGTCACCACAGCCCATTTAAAATAAGACACACCTACTTGTGCCCATGCAGTGGCCATGGGTGGGCGTCCCCTGTTTGAAAGCGGCAGCGGGTGGGTGGGCATGCGTGTGCACTCCCATGTAACACGCACCTCCACCCATCTCCACCCATCGCCCGCACACAGAGAAACTGGTGAAGACGAAGGTTGCTCCATGGGTGTGTGCCCATGTGCAACTGACCCCCGCCCACACACAAACTGCCTCCAACAATGACATGCCCATAGATGCCCCCGCACGCCCTCCAAGCCTTGGCCTGTTTAAGAAGGACCTAAATCTCCATCTCAGTTCCCCATCTGTAAAATGTGATTAATGATAACCTGCCTCAGAGGGCTGTTCTGAGGCTGAGATAGATAAGGATTGTAAAATGTTTTAAACACTGAAAATGCTTTAATAATTATGATGATTATTATTAACAACAACAACAACAACACAACTTCCATGCACACAGCCCCCTTGCACACCCTGGACAAATGAGGAAAACACCCTATGTAACTGATAAAATAAAAAAACAAGTTAAGCCTGCTGGTCTTGATGCTAACTTTGGATTGTCCACCATCAGATTAAAATATGTTCTTCCCAATAGTAAACTAAATTTATTTCAATTACTGATGATGAGTAAATTGTTTTTTAAATTAGAAACAAATGGGGGGCAAAGAAGGGCAAAATACAGTGTCAATCAGCGCTATTCCCTTGCTCAACACCATCATTCTATCGCCTTGGGCTTATTTGTAATGTAATATTTTTTGTAGAGACATAAAAAGGCCATCAATGATCTGACAATACTTTTTCTACTTTCTTATATTTTTTTCTGCGCAGCAGAATCTGTACGCATTCACTTTTCCAGTCTTGACTCATCAACTTTCTAAATCTAGGCTTAACCCAGCCTGCCCCTTGTATCATAAGACACTCATGGAGAGATGACTGACTTTAGATTTGTAAATGCTGATAAACAATGCACTTCTTAGCAAGCAGTAACTAAAAAAGATTACCAAACGAATAACTCACAATTTATGTGATTCTGGCAACTTAGTCACATGCACTGTGTTGCCTAGCAAGAAAATTAGGCAAGAGCTTGTGCTCTCTGAAAAAAAAAATGTCTTGTTGAAAGTGACAGATGAGATCCTACTGCTGTTAGTTCTTCTTGTTGGTGAGAACAGAAATGATGTGTGTGAAATCCTAGTACCATTTAAATCATGGGGGAAATTCCTGTGGAAAAATGCCAAGATGTCATCCTGCATCATTCAAGAATGTATTATTATTAATTATTATTATTTCACATAGCACCAGCAATATGCCTGCTGCTGAGGAGTCATGATTATAGAGACAGGTCCCTGCCCCAAAGGACTTTCAATTTAGAAGGGACAAGGCGAAGTGCAACAATGGGAGGAGCACATTGGGCTGGACAGGGATACGTTCATGAAGCTGAGAAGTTGCAGGTGCATGTGCTTTGCTTAGATATAAGGGATGAGAGGGATCCTGAAGTATGGAAAAGTATAAGGAGAAGCACAGAGGAGACATTCATGGGTATGAATGGTTAAAGAAGGCCGTCTGGAAGAAGTAGGTTTTTAAGAAGAATTCGAAAGTTGGGATGGAAGGAGCAGAGTGTATGTATACAGGCAGGGAATTCAAAGCATAGAGAACAGCATGGGAAAAGTGGCAAAGACACTTAAGAGGGACTCTGGGGATGGTGAGGGCAGGAAGAGGAAATCAAAATTCCCAGGTAGGGAAGTAGCTTGAAATTAGGGTGGAAAGACAAAGAGGAGCCAGGCCTTGAAGGTGAATACAAGGAGTTTGTGCTAGATACAAAAAGGGAGAGGAAGCCAGTGGAGGGAAGTCAGGAGGGGCCAAACATAATTAAAGAGGCAGGGGAGGTGGATGACTTTGACAACAGAGTGTAGTGAAAAAGTGGGAGGGTCAAGGTGAAAGTGGGGAAGGCCAGTAAGAAGGAGGTTGCAGTAGTAAAAGTGAGAGATGACTAGAGCGTGGTGTAATGTCTTAGCAGCAGGAACCATAAGGAGAGGCCAGATTTTAGCAATGTTATGTAGGGAGAAGCAACAAGCCTTAGCAACAGACTGAATATGGCGTTGTGACAAAGGGGGGTTTTACACACACATTTCTCCTGCATGTTTGGTGTTACGTCCTGAACTTTCTATGTGTCTAAATCACTCACCCAGATCTTAAACATCTGGCTCTTTGAACTTCTGAATAAAACTTCTCCCAAAATTTTGTATATAAAACATTCTCCTGGTAAATGGCCCATGGTGATGGCTCAGAAATTTCAGCTGGTGCAGAATGTGGCGGCCTGTCTCTTGGTAGGACTGGGCCGCTGGTAGCATTACACCAGTGCTCTGCTCTCTACACTGGCTGATGGTAGTTTTCCGGGCCTGATTCAAGGTGTTTGCTTTGGCCTATAATGCCCTAAATGGCCTAAGCCCTACCTATCTGCAGGACCGCCTCACTCCCCGGGTGCTGGATCGGCCCCTGAGGTCACCTGGGGGTGCCTTGCTCAAGGTCCCCTGAGTCTTCCAGGGGGCCATGCAGGAGAGGGCATTCTCTGTGACCGCACCACGGCTGTGGAACTCCCTTCTGGTGGAGAACTGGTTGACCCCGGATCTCCACTCCTTTCAGAGAAGTTGTAAGACCTGGCTGTTTCACCAGGCATTTGGCAGGGGAGATGGGTGATGGGGTGGAGCGTTTTGGAGGTGGGGGGTATTTTTTCTTCCTCCTTTGAGTTGTTTTTAGTCAATGCTTTTTATGTTTTATGAATTGTAAGCCTCCCTGAGCTGCCTGTGGCAGGAGGGGCAGGGTAGTAAAATTTTAAAATAAAATAAATAAATAAATAAATACTGCGTTGCTCCAGGTAGCTGTGGGGGTCACTTGGTTTCCATGGCAGCCCCTCACATCTACAGCTGTGGCTAGTTTAACCTGCCTCAGGACAGTGTGTGTGTGTGTGAAGAATTTATTTATTATTTATTTAATTATTCTTTTAAATTTCTACCCCACCCCTCCTGCCACAGGCAGCTCGGGGCGGGTGATACTTCATAAAACACTAATGATATAAAACATCAATAATTAAAATAAAACATAAAGGAGGAGAATAAAAATCCAGAACTTACTTGTGGACTTGTAAACCAAGAAGATTGAAAGACCAGCACTTTAAGGTGTGTGTAAAAATGCCGAGAGTCACAGTTGCCTGTGTGGAATTAAGGTTGTGGTGCCTTAAAGAAAAGCTGGATAACCCACAGGAAGGTCAGCTGACTTACACAGCTGTGTATTAAGCCTGAGACAGAATTCAGACCAAAGGGGGAGGCCAAACAGATCAAAGCTTTTAGGCTATGGCCAAATGGCTATGCCTGGTTTATAATAAATTGAATTGAATTGAATTGAATTGATCAAAGCAGCAGAGCACAGAGGAACTCAGACAGTAGAGCGCACTGGTCTGCCCATTCTGAGATAAGCACAATCAGAAGGGCTAGGAAAAGCCCAAGGCTCTGCCAAGCATCCAAACTCTGGAGTACAAAGAGAGTTGACAATCTGAAACTAAACCAAAGACTGAAACAACAGCTACAAAGCTAGAAAACCCAGGTGGAAGACAGCTAATTAAGAGATTGTTACAAGATACTGTGTTTTGTGTGAAAACCTATCTCTGAGTTAAGAAAAGGGGACCTGACACTAAGGCTGTTTTTGAACAAGACACTCCCACTCATGTCCACCCAGTGGACATGAGTGGGTGTATCCCATTTGAATGTGGAGGTGCGTGGGTGCACGCTTCCGCGACCCATGCACCTCCACCCATTCCCCATGCACAGAGCAACCATGAAAAGGTGGGCTCCATGTGTAGAGATGGGTGGAGATGGGTGTGCACCTGTCTGCTCCCTCCCCTCGTGCATGGGTTCCCCAGCGGAGCTCCATCTGCCACATACGGGCTGCCTCCCACTGGCGGTCCATTTAAAAACAGCCTAAGCAAGAAGAAGCCCCACTAAGGTGGATTTTGAGACAGGCTTAAGCAATACTGGGAGGCCCATATTGAATTTAAAAGCCCTTATTAATGGAGTCTCTCAAGGCTGTATGAGCCAGAATTAAGGACATTAGGAAGAAGTCTAAGGTGTCACAAGGAAACCTAATTTCCCAGAGAAATAAGAGCTCTTCTTAAATAGAAGTGGCCACCCTGCCACAGGCGTGTAAAGGAGAAAGAGGAATCAAAGATGAATCCCAGGCTACAAGCCTCGGGGGTTACACTGGATGGTGATACTGTCAATGGAGATAGACAGTGAAGAGGAAGAAGATGGTTTAGGAGGAAAAATTAGTTTAGGCTTGGACATGTTCAGTTTGAGTTGCTGGAAAGACATTCAGGCAGAGATGTCAGAGAAGCAGTTAGTGATACTGAACGGAGGGGGAGAGGGTAGGAGTGGACAGACAGAGCTCATCAGCATACAGATGATATCTGAAGCCATGAGATTCAGTGAGACAGATGATTATCTGTTAGGTAAATATGGTAAAAAGGAGCCAAATACATTTGCTAAAATTTGAAAGTTAAATTAATTCATCATTTGTACTCATGGTCCATGCATAGTTTAACAAAAATATATTTACTGGCAGCAGTAAAACAGTGAATGACAAGTAAACATTGGAGAATATTTGTGTGAAGACCTTTGTGTGTTTAGCAACATGAGTATTTATGCTGCACATCTGCCTTTAAGGAACTACAAACATCCAGTCAGGATGCAGGAATATAGCACATAGTTAATGTAATGAACAATAGCAGCTAGTATATAGCATATGGAACACTTGTAACAGAACTGCTCGTGAATGAAATAGAGCCAGGAATTGTTTGCAGAGATTATTTGGCAAATTGCTATTAAATTAAGTACCAATTGGAGAAAATGGCAATTTGTTCAAAGACAATTCATGAGCAGAAGAGGCAAAGTGCTTCCAAATTTGTTATTTGCTGCATATTATTTATCCAACTTGACTTCCATTGCTACATCTGCTTCCTCCTCTAATATTATGGCACATCTCAGATTTAGAATTTCTCCATAATTTCAGCACCTTCTGTTGCAACACTTGTCCAATATGTTGCTCTTCTTACTCCTCCTCAGGGCTGACCTTACCACAAGCGACCTGGGGTGACTGCCCCAAGTTCTGCTCTTTTCTTTACTTCCAGAACCCTCGCGGCAACCCTCATTTTCACCAGGGTAGGGTGTGGAAGCCCCACTCTGTCCCAGTGGAACACCAAACATGACCATCTATAGGGCCCCATGAAGGGTGCTATCAAGAAGGTGGGGCCACTGAGGTCCCTGAATTTTATCACTGCCCTGGGCCCTGCAAATCCTAAGACTGGCCCTCCTCATCTTAAAATATTTGTTTGTTTGTTTAAATTTATATGCCGCCTTCGCAAAGACTCACAACAATAAAAATATATAAAACGAATACAAAAATATAGCCTAAAAACCCTCAACCATCCCACAGTCACCCACCAATACAACTCAATGTCATCTCCCCAATTTCCCACACCCAACCCCCCCTCACAACCCTACCACAAAATCACCGATAAAAACCACCCCGACTGGTCAATCAGGTGTGCAGCTTTTGAGATCTTCTGGACCTCTAGTTATGCCTGGATTGTCATCTTACAGCAATAGCCAGGAGCGCTTTTCACCAACTCCATCTGGTGAGGAAGCTGTGCTCAACCAAACCTCCGGGGATACAGAGTTCCATAACACTGGGAGAGCAACCAAGAACACCACCTTGTGAGTCCTTGTATGAAAAAGCCTAATAGATGGCACCCACAGAAGGTGCTCCCAGCTGATTTCAGGGGCCACACTGAGGCATGGAAGGACAAGAGGTCTTTCAGATATATGGGGCCCAGACCATTTAGGGCTTTAAAGGTCAAAATAAGCATTTTTGACTGGAAGGCAGTCAGTGCAGACTTCAGAGCACTGGCGTAAAATGCTACCAGTGCCTCACCCCCAAAAGGAGCTGAGCCACCGTGCTCTGCACCAGCTGCAACCTCTGACAGGGTCAGAAGGGTAGCCCCAGGTAGAGGACATTGCAATAATCCAGCCTTGGGTTGATGAAAGTATGGATGGCCGAGGCCAGATCCATATCAGAAAGAAAAGGCCACGACCTCCTCACCAGAAGGACTTGATGAAAAGTGCTCCTGGAACACAAAGGGGTCCAGAAGCACACCAAGGCTGTGAACCTGATTGACCAGAGGGGTCTAGACTCCATCAATAACAGGAGTCTCTTAGGGCTGAAGCAGCAACTCCTTTTTCCGATATGTATTTCATTCTGCCATTTCAGAATTGCCCGCGACTTTCCGCAGCTTTTCCACCAGCATTCCATTAATTCTGCCAGCATTCTGTTAATTCGGAAACTGTGAGAACAATCTTGGAGAGTGTCAGAACAAACATTGTTCCTCTACTTCGCAATGCCAGCAGAAACTGCGGAAGATTAAAACTGTCAGAACAAACATCCCATTTTCACAGCTGGTGGAATGTCTGGAACTGATCTCCCTGGGACTTTCGATGCTGACATTAAATAACATATAACAAACATCATGTAACGTGGGATGGAGAACTTCGATGGGATTAAGACCATCCTTTGATGGTTAAGAAGGTGGCTCTGGATGTGGCAACACAGACCCCCAGCCAGATCTAGCTCTGAAAGTGTATGTGGATTTATATTGAAACTGTTGATTGTCAATCAGAGCTAAGAAAGGATCTTTGGGACTGACAGAGTGCTGGGGATTGGAGGCTCAAAGGATATTGTTATTTTTGTATGGTCTTGCTATCTGATGTGGTAACCAGCTTGGTATTCTCTTTTTGGAGAATCACATTTTAGAACGTCTTTTTTTCTATATATATTTACTTTATTTATTTTTATGGTATTATTTACAGGAACAATTATTCCGGGGATTATGATTATGGCTATTTTTTTGTATTTCTGTGTTGGTCTGCTGCGTTTGGGTTTTTAGTGTATTGATTTTTTTCTTAGAGATTGTTTTGTATTTTAATTCTCTTGTTTTAATGCTTTGTTTATATAGTAAAGACTGCTGGTCACACCGAATAAATATTTGAATTTGAATTTGAATTTGTTCAGCTGGTGGAAGTAGCGGAATGAAAGTAACGGAATGGTGGAGTAGTGGAATGAAAGTAGTGGAATGAACGTCTCTATTGCATTGTGCCACTCATTGCATAGGAGTTTTCTCCATTGGAAAAAGCTACCACAGCAGCTTGCCATTTCAGCCCTACTCTAAATCCAGTCCAGGTAACAGGGCAGCCCCCCCCTCCCCAATCACTTCAGTCTTATCTGGATTCAGCTTCAATCAACTTACCCTTATCCAGTCCCTGACCCCAGACAGGCATTGGGTAAGCACCAAGCCTGCAGTGCCTGGTTTAGATGAAAAAGAGTAGGTATGAGCATTTGTATTGAGTTACAGATTCTGATCCATTACAGATTTAGATCTGTAAATTTCAGATCCGTTACGGTTCGAATTCAGATTCCCGAAGTCAATGCGAAACCGGTGTGAGTCTGACTTAACCAAAATGGTGGCAATGCCATTTTGGCTGCCACCATTTTGGTTAAGGGTGGCAGTCATTTTTTGTATGCACAACACAGCCCCGGTGGCCATTTTGCACGTGTGCTGCGGGGCACTGAGCTTAACAGTGCTCCATGGGAAGAGAGCCTGTGGGGAGGCTCCCCCTCTCCCCCAACCAGAAGCAGCAGCAGCAGTAGCAGCAGGCCAGCAGTGGTTCAATCACGTCCTCCATGGCTGCTAAGTAAATGCAGGGCCCATGGGGTAGGGAATCTGTAATTTTGGATCCGTAACTAGCATGGACAGAGTTTGGATTGGTTTGGATCAATCTGTAATGGCACATTCTGAGCTGTTAAAGAATGATCTGAAATCCTAATGAACACACTAGGGATGTGCAAACAGACCAGAGTTCAAATGTTTGGCCATTCAGTCTAAAAATTTAGTTCGGGTTCATGCGTTTGATCCCGCAGAGTTCATGAACATTCTGAAAGTTCAGCCATGGCAGAGGTTTGGGGAAATCCAGGGGGGCTCATGGGGGCATGGCCAGCCATCAGAGATGTAGCAGCAGCAGCAGCAGCAGCAGCAGAAGCAGAAGCAGAAGCAGCAGCAGCAAAGACCAGGAAGGCTTGGGGCTTGGCACCCCGGGTTGCCCAGGCAGGCAGGCTCAGCACTTGGCCCCCGGAGATGCCCGTGGGGGCATGGCTGGTTGTCTGAGACCCAGCAGCAACAGCAGAAGCAGAGGCCAGGCATTGTAGGCTGACAGGCATCGGTGGATCAGCAGCAGAGTTCCGGCCAGGGCATGGTGGCTTGCACCCCTACTCGACTGGGCGTTGCAGTCTGCCAGGCATCGACGGAGTAGTGGCAAGGGCCTGGCCAGGGCTTGGTGGCTGAAAGCTGTACTTGGCCAGGTGTTTCAGGCTGGCTCGCATTGGTGGAACATTTTCAGACAATGAAGTGGAACAACAGTCCTCCCTACCTGGAACGTAGGCCCCAGAACCCTTATGGTGGGTCCTGGAGCTGGAAGAGCTGACTGTTTCTTGATGCGGTGGAAAGACGGCTCCCTGTGAGTGGAATGACAGCCCCAGAACCCTTATGGTGGGTCCTGGGACTAGAGTAGCAGCTTCTGGATGTGATGGATGGACAGCCTTCCCTGCCTGGAACATAGACCCCAGAACCCTGATCGTGGGTCCTGGAGCTGGAGCGGCTGGCTGTTTCTTGATGAGGTGGAATGATGGCTACCAGTGAGTGGAATTATGGTCCCAGAACTCTGACAGTGGGTCCTGGGACAGGAGTGGCAGCTTCTGGATTCAGTGGATGGACAGCCCTCCCTGCCTGGAACGTAGGCCCCAGGACCCTGTTGGTGAGTCCTGGGACTGGAGTGGCTGGCTTTTCTTGATGCAGTGGAATTATGGCTCCCTGTGAGTGGAATGATGGCCCCAGAACCCAGATGGTGGGGGTCCTGGAACAGGAGTGGCTGACTGTTTCTTGATGCAGTGGAATGATGGTTCTTTGCGAGCAGAATGACTGCCCCAGAACCCTGATGGTGGGTCCTGGGACAGGAGTGGCAGCTTCTTGATGATGTGGGTGGACAGCCCTCCCTGCCTGTAATGTAGGCCCCAGAACCCTGAAGGTGGGTCCTGGGGCTGGAGTGGCTGACTGTGTCTTGATGCACTAGAATTACGGCTCCCTGTGAGTGTAATTATGGCCCCAGAACCCTGAGGGTGGGTCCTGGGGATGGTGCGGCTGGCTCTTTCTGTAGGTAAATGTGTGGGAATGGGTGAAATAGGAGGAGGATGGCAATGGATTGGGAGGAACACAAACTGCTGGGAGAGGGAGAGTTCTGAAAACGCCTGCTGACTGGATCAGTGGCTAGCTCAGAATGAATTGGAAGGAGGGTGGGCAAAACCTTTTGTTACATTATTTGCATCAGCGGAGCAGCGGAAGAGGCCCGGCCAGGGCTTGGTGACTGGCACCCCTACTCGGCCGGGCGTTGCAGGCTGCCAGGCATTGGTGGAGCAGCAGTAGAGGCCTGGCTAAGGCTTGGTGACTGGCACCCCTACTTGGGCAGGCGTTGCAGGCTGGCATCATACTCAACTGAGCTCAAGAAGTTCTACTGAAAATTGGGCAAGCCTTGCCCGGTGGTTAATCTCATGGACCACCAGACCCCACGCGCAGGTGCACTCATATGAGCTATGCCCATCTACAAGAGGGAGGAGCAAATGGCTGATGTGCATTACCAGAAGTAGCAGCAGACATTGGATTGCCAGGGCACAGAGCCCGTGGTACAGCAGAGACAGAATCAGCAGATGCAGGAGCATCGGACATTCAATTTCCGGGGCATAGTACCCATGTCACAGCAGTGGAAGCCTCAGCAGCAGGAGAAATTACATTGCTGGGACACAGTATCCATGGCACAGCAGCGGCAGCAGCAGTGCACATTGGATTGCCATGGCACAGTAACTGCAGCTGGCACCCATCCTTGGCCAGGCATTGCAGGCTGCCAGGCATCAGCAGAGCAGTGGCAAAGGCCCGGCCAGGGTTTGGTGGCTGGCACACCTACTTGGCTGGGCATTGCAGACTTGCATCGTACTCGCCGGATCTGAACAAGCTCTTCTGCAAATTTGTGAAGCCTTGCCCGGTGGTGAATCAAGTGGCCACCCAGTAGCAGGCATTGGCTTGCTGGGGCACAGTACATGTGGCACAGCAGAGGCAACACTGGCAGCAGTGGCAGACATTGGATTGCCTGGTCTCAGAACCCATGGCACAGTAGAGGTGGCATTGGCAACAGCAGCAGACATTGGATTACCCGGTAGCAGAACCCATGGCACAGAAAGCAGAGGCAGCATTGGTAGCAGTGGCAGACATTGGATTGCCAGTCTCAGAACCCATGGCACAGCACAGGTGGCATCAGCAGCATCAGCATAGATTGGATGGTTAGGGCACAGAGCCTGTGGCACTGCAGAGGTGGCATCATCATCATCAGCAGCAGCAGCAGCAGCAGGCATTGGATTGACCGGACACAGAACTCATGGCACAGCAGAGATGGCAGCAGCAGGATTTGCCTGTGACCTTCACCCATGGAGCCAGGATGGTAGGATATGCCAGGGAAAAACTCCCATACAGTAGCAGATGGCAGCAGCAGGATTGCGTGGGCACATTTGGATTTTCCAGGGCAGAGCACCCATGTACCAGCAGACAGCAGCAGCGGGATTACCAGGCCAGTGGGGGCACATCACCCAGGTTTTCCAGGGCAGGCAGACAGGGAGCGTGGCATGAGAGGCAGGCAGGCTGGGACAGGGCTTCAACTTTACCCACAGGGTGTGCAGACAGGCACTTTGGCATGAGCAGAAAGCAAACTGAGGCAGGGTTTGAGCTTGCCAACCGAGGTGGGCAGACAGGCAGAGTGGCATGAGCATCGGAAGGCAGGCTGAGGCAGGGTTTAAGGTTGGTAACCAGGGCAGGCAGATAGGCAGTGTGGCATGACCGTCGGAAGGTAGGCTGAGGCAGGGTTCGAGGTTGGCAACCTGGGCGGGCAGACAGGCAGCATGGCATGAGCATCAGAAGGCAGACTGAGGCAGGCTTTGATCTTGGCAACCTGGGTGGGCAGACCGGCAGTGTGGCATGAGAGGCAGTAGGGAAGGCAGACTGGGACCTTAGCAGGGCACTCAGATAGGCTGGTGAAGACTGTTCAGCATGAGAGAGAGCCAGTCAGATAGGTGGGCCAAGATCTTCTAGACAGAGGCCGGCTAGCAGGCTTACAGCTTCCCAAGGCCACCCTGCATCATGAGGTCAGTCAGATAGGCTGTCCGAGGTCATCTAGTGTGTGAGAGAGGCAGGGAGGGCGCTGGGCATTGGGAGGGAGGGACAGCACCTCAGCACAGCAGCAGCCCAGATAGAGGAGGAACCCGGTCCCAAGATTGCCCCTGGCATGGGATGGAATGTGCCACTGCACCATCAATCCATATCCAGGGGCAGCTCGGGGAATTCCAGCAGTGGAAGTTTCACCTTCAGGAACAGCAACTGCTCCACCAACTTGGCCCCCAGTCTTAGGCTGTGCGGCAAGCAGATGTCCCCCGCCATGGAGAACACCCGCTCGCTGGGGACACTGGTTGGTGGTCAGGATAAGACACCGTTGGCCACTTTGGACAGGGCCGGTCACACGTTGGTCTTGCCGGCCCAGTAGGCCAATGGATCACTGTTGGGTTCAATGCATGGCTCCTCCTCCAGGTAGCTCTCCACTGCTTCTGAGGTGCTGTCATACTCCCTTATGTATGAAGCGTATAGGCAGGAGGCTAGAGCGACGCTGGCGTCAGACTCGATATGACTCCGACCATCTTCTCCATAGGACCCATTTGTGGTCCTATGTTGAGGCTGTGAGGACGGCGAGGAAGGAGTTCCTTGCTGTCCTCATAGTGTCTGCGAAGTCACTCCTGGCGGAGCTGTTCCGGGTGGTGTGGGGGCTGGTTAGTCCGGCCTCCCTCCGCCTCAATGGGGACTTGTCCCAAGCCCGCTGTGAGGAGTTTGTCAACTACTTCACAGACAAGATTGCTTGGATTCAGACCGA